>MU226565.1:288429-323736 GCA_018584345.1 Thuja plicata
CACGGGTCGGCCCAGCCCCAAACCCTGTCGCCGTTTATTAAAAAAAATGCCGTTGTTTTATTCAAATCCGCTACTGCGAAAATAAAACACAGACCCCGCATGCGTGTTAAACCCCGTCGGCCGCTGTGGGAAGTGTAGCCCGCCACTGCCGCTTGACCTGCGATTCATTAACAATATATATATATATGTGTGTGTGTGTGTGTGTGGTGATATATATATATATGTTACAATGTATATACATAATTGTAGCAGAAGTAATCCCCCTCCATTGTAGTATACCTACAACTAAAAAAAAAGGGGAAAAGAAAACCAAAGCTTAGGGTTTAGAGGGGAGAATGTAGAGAAAAGGGTAGAGAAAATATAATAATAATGTAATTTTTAGATGCCTCATTTTAGGTCCCTAACCCTAATTTTGAATTAGGGTTAGGTTTCCAAAATGAGAGGGAAGGAGAGAATCTTTTAAAAAAAAAAAGATAATTAGCACCCCTTTAACTTATCTCTTTATATTTTTATATTAAATTTTGATTTCAAGGGTTTAGTTTGATACTTTAATTTTATTTCATGGTATATCTACTCAGAATTTTGTTTCTTCTTTATAAATGATGCAAGGCTTAAGCTTTTGTTATTAAGGTGACTTTAGAAATGTTGGTAAGATTTATATGATAAAATGATATATATATATATTAACATTAGGGCATTAACTTTTGGAAACTTTTCAAGTTATTATTACTTTTATAATATAAACTTTTAGTTGTTCTATAGAGATTTGAAGGATAGTCTTTAATTAAAATTTTAGCCCTATGACTTGATTTCTCTAGTTTTAGCAATTAAGTTATTAGATTCATAATACGAGTTCGGAATTCCTTCTAACCTTTAATTAAGGAATTACTTAAATTAATTAATTAAACAATAATTTGATTGTAAAATATTTTAGGGGGAGAACCTAATTAAAGTTTTAAATAAAACTTAGGGACTCTTAATGTTATTTTTATCTGGTCAATATATGTGGCCAGTATACTGACTATTATAAAAATAATATTATAGAAGTGCGTTACCCTAGAGGGTCAATTTAACTCAGAATCGTTAAGCTTTTAACATACCAATTTTTCTGATCGACCCTGGAGACGGAGAATAGGGAGTCCCTCTCTCTTCTCCACATCATCAAACTCTATTAATTAGATTTGTGGATGGCATGCGGTCCCCTTATAACCTCACCTTGTTAAGTCTTTGAGCATTAAGCTAAATTTAGGTCTAGTCAACATTTAATTAGGCGTCACTTGTGCATCTTTAATTTTAGAAGACAACCGGGGTTAAGGGAGGTTGAAACTTAGTCATGATTCCCCTTAAACCCTCTTGACATTAATATTCTACAAAAAAAAAAGTTGTTGCATTTTTGGGCGCAATTTTTTTTGGGCATGACATGACAACACAATGGCAGATGAAGTGGAAGAAGAGAAAGAGGAAGAAAAGAAAGAGGAAGAACAGAAAGAGGAAGAGCAAAAAGTTGAATCTGAACAGAGAAGTGAGATAGATGCAACAAGAGTAGAAGTGGCGAGAATTGAGGTAAAACATGAACCTTACACATCTACTACTCTATTGTTGGCAACTAAGGATAAAACCTTAAGTACTGATGTTGAAAATATGGATGACAATAAATTGATGAGACTATCTTTCATTGCATTCACAAAAGCAAAAGAAAAATTTGAACAGAAAGGAGATAAGAAGACTAAGGTAATCACGAGAGTAGTTAATATTGTGAACAAACTTCTCCTAGTACCTATTGTATTTCAAGGAAATGATGAAGTAGAAAATCTGATCTTGGCACTAGATGACTTTGATATTCACTATGAGTCTTTAGTGAAGATTGTTGAAGAGAAGACATATCAGAGTTATCAAGAGAAGAAGTTGAAGGAAGTTTTCCAGTCTATCTCATGGGACTTGGGAATTCTGAGAGTAGCTACATCAAAGGCCAGAAGTTGTGTCACACATGGAAGGATGTTATACAACTATTGTATAATTCCTATAGACATTCAGAATATTGAAGATATTGTAGCAAAGGAAATGGCTACATTGAATAGAATGATGGAAAGTTCTAAGACCTCCTCACAATATATATTAGAAATGGATAGAGAAATAAAAAAATTTTATGACAAGATGAATGTATTGGATATTGAGAAAGGGAGAGTCATGACGAGATTTGGTCTACTGAAGAGTCTAATCACTCCTAAGCTATCAATTCTTGAAGTTCATTTATCTCATATGGAGAAGACTATTGAGTCATTGACACATTCTATGCCCATAGACCTGTTGGTGTTTGAAATTTTTTATGCTAACTTGAGAAACCAATATACCTCAAGACTGATGTTAGGAGTGGTTAGTTCCAAATGTGAAAGCTCTGTAAGGTAACTGGACCAACTATAGGGTCAAGACTGCCCTCTTCTACTTATGGCTCTACAAAACCAAGGCTGGTACACCTAATCCAGACTAAACTCAACTCTTTACCATAACTTCTACTTCTGGATTTAAACAACAGATGAATGGTAAGTAAGTAGTAAATGCCAACCTAGCATTCAGTGACTCTCCACTACCATGGGTAGAATAAGTAGGACAACACCTCAAAAGGTAAAGAATTTTGTACTGAGTTTGATTTATATTTGTGGGATAGAACATAGCCAAACCATCCCAATTTTATATCTCCATAGAAAATACTTGCTTTAGATCAATTCCTTATCCATTGGGCTAAAACCTACATACAATACTAAAATTGGAACACCTTAAAGGCTAAGATTCAAAGCCATAAACATAAGAAATATCAGATTTCTCACTACAGGATCCTTACATAGATATCTAGACTAAATTTATGTAGTATTCAAAGGAGTTTAATTTTATTCTTAATAAAATACCAATAAAATACACATATGCATAAGAAGAACTCACACAGTAAGCTAGAAAACTTACAACTCAACATATAACATACAAGAGAGACTCAAATCTAAAAAAACTCATATTAAGTGTGATGAAAACTTGTTCCTGAATCAATATGACAATGAAAAATGCAATGAGAAAATATTCAAAAGATCATCAGCTTTCTATTCTATCTTGACATAAATCTACAATACATCTGCTATCTCTTAGACTAGAAACAAGTATTAGCCTAATGCTTTCTACTTTCCCAATTTTCCAGCCCTTTCTAAATAGTCTTGAATATTCTTTTATAGGATCAAGAATGCTACAAGCTTCAAAACATTTAGAGTTAGGGTTTACAACCAATCAAATATAAAATTCAATTATGATGTTAAGTTGAAACCCTAAATTCATCTCTTCAATCTGTACAATTTGATCTACAATCAATGCTTCAATCCATGGATAGGAACATAGAACTATGATAAGAAAGAAAATCCAAGGCATGACCCTGAATGTGGCTCCATAAATGAAGCAGTGACTAGGTGGCTTTGTATGCATTTACCCTCTAATTATAAAACTATTCTTGTTAAGTCTGGATATAAATGCATTCCCATATATTAGATTTCCATCCGCTCAGTCTTCAATAGCTATGCAGGGGTGTCTATGAAATTAGATCAGGCAATTAATACCTCTACAAACAAATATCAATCATCACCATAGAAATCAGATTGAAATATTTTAAATATTTGAATTTAAATCATAGCGGTCATAGTTGGCATGAGATATTTTATCCACGGCCAGGATTCAAATATTATTTTACTTTAAATTCTCATCGTCAGATCTCCTTCACTTTACCCAGGTACTATACCTTATAACTGATATTGCCACGCGGCAACTTGTCATAAAGCCTTAGGCCTTAAAATCCTTCATCTATCTATTTAAGGCTTTACAATAGCCATAGGATCCTCGCAACTTGATCGGCCTTCAACTACATCTGAACCTCATGTTACACTTTTCCCTTTAGTCTCTAGGTCACTTAGACATTTTCTTTGATTATGGTCACATCAAGAGACCTAGTGACAAGCATTGGATCTGATCTTAATTGAATGGTCAGCAGAAAATCTCATGATCAAAAGAAAATATTTGATATCACTTGGAGACCTAGTGACAAGGAAAGTCTCGTGATTGCTTGAAATTTTAGAATATTCATTCCTTATTACAAGACCTCGAGATCAAGCATGAAACCTGGGCCCCCTTACTCTATTTGTCATTCTGTCATTTGCCTACAACTCCTCATCATTTCTGACATTGTCCAACTTTCTATTGAAATAGTCCCAAAGGATAATTGAGAGGGGGGGTGAATCAGTTATTAGCTATTTTAATTCTTTTCTTCTCTTAGATATAAATTAACATAAAGCAAATGCACATTTAGATAACACAATAGATAACACAACAATTTTGGTTATGGGGAAACCAAATAGGTAAAAACCTCGGTGGGAATTAGCACCAAAAAAGAATTATACTTGAGTATAATTATCCCTATTAGAAGATCTTGCAACCCTGTTAGGAGTTGTTCTTTTCAATGCAATAAGTACAGAGATGTGGTTAATGGTCAGACCCTGTTAGGATTCTTTTACAGGTAACCCTGTTAGGGGTGAGGACTCACTATCCAAAATCTCACTGCTAAAATGGTGAAGGTTGCAACCTTTAGTAGAAAAGATATACACTATATCTAATAGATGAACTATTTGATTAGACCTGTTGTCTTGATCAGTTCCAATGAATTGTAATCTTCTTTTGTTTCTTCACATAGTTCTTCAACTTATTCTATCTCACTTTCTTCTCTCTTCTGTCTATTTTTTTTCACTTAATTTTCTCACACTTAGCAAACACAATTTAAATTCTATATGTATCTTCACCAAGGATAAGGTCACGACACTATCTAGGAACACTTCATCAACTTATTTGTTGGCTTAATTAACCACATAATCAAAGTTAGAACCACGCAACTCAAACTAAATAGATGCAATGCTTCACAAAGTTGGCTTCACCAATTTTAATCAAATATCATGATTCTGTTAAAACATGATTGGTGCCTTTGTATAATCATCACTAACTAATAACTAAACATTAATACAAACATGCATATCCTAAAGATAGGTGCAACTCAAGAAACATTGTATTTACGTCAGCTCTTGACAGATAATCTTCAGACACTGTAACTGCCATAATTGATTAACATAACTCAACTGAAACTTCATATCTGACTTGGCGTGAATGCACATAGCATCTAGAACATGTATACACCATGGAAATAAACATGCATAGCTCCAGAACATGTGTACTAATAATTTCATATAGAACACTGATGTATATTATATGTTGTCATCAATGGAAAACATAAAATCAATTATTTGCATAGAAGCAAATCTCCAACAATCTCCCCCTTTGACATTGATGGCATCATATGATATCATTAACTCAAAGTGTCTTCCTTCTTTTTACAATCTTCTCAATATCCTCATCAAAAGTTCCTCTTCATTGTTGCTACTCTTCCAATTGTATACTTCCCTAGAGTATATGCTCCCCCTTACTAATACTCCCCCTTTGACATCAATGGAAAAGGGTGTTAAACACCACTAGTCATGGGTACTACTCTAGAACTAGAGTAGTCAACCATTCATCAGTCACCAAGGACTGATGTTCTTGCTGCAAATTATAATTAGACTCATGAAAGGAAATTACTCCTAGCTTCTCCTTGAGATACTCAAAAGTATCTTTTGATAATGGATTTGTAAAAATATCTACTAATTGTTCTTTAGTGCTCACATAATCCAACTTTACTTCTCTATCTGCAACTTTTTCTCTTAGAAAAGGTATTTGATCTCAATGTGTTTTGTCTTCGTGTGCATTACAGGGTTCTTTGACATATTGATAGTACTAGTGTTGTCACAGTGAATAACAATAGGATAATCAATTTGAATACAAAAGTATTTAATCATCTGTTTGATCCAAACCACTTTTGAACAATTCAATGCTACTGCATGATACTCAGCTTCTCCTGTTGACTGAGAGATACAATTCTACTTTTTACTTGTCCAAGTGACCAATCTATTTCCAAAAAATACTGCTCCTCCTGATGTACTCTTTCTATCATCAACACAACCTGCCCAATCAACATCAGTATACACATGAAGTTGTATATTCTCCTAGTTAGGATACCATAAACCATATTCTATAGTTCCTTTTAAATATCTGAGTATTCTTTTTATTTCCATTAGGTGATTTTGTTTAGGTCCAGCTGCAAATCTTCCAACAATGCCAACTACAGTAGAAATATCAGGTCTAGATTGAGTAAGATATATGAGTTTTCCAATCATAGACTTGTATAGAGTCTTGCCAACTATTGTGGAATCATCATCTTTAGAAATATTGCTTCCTGTTATCATGGGGGTGCTTAGTGGTTTGCAATCTTCCATCTTGGAATCCTTCAATATCTCCTTCACATACTTAGACTAATTTATGAATATGCCTTTGTCTATTTGTTTTACATTCAATCCAAGAAAATATTTGATAGGTCCAGTCATGCTCATCTCAAACTCACTTTTCATTTCTTTGGCAAATTCTGCACTAATTTTTTCATTACCTCCAAAGATAATGTCATCAACAAAAATAGCAACGAGTAGTAGTCCATCTGTCTCTCTTATGAATAAATTATATTTTGTTGCTCCTTTTCTGAATCCTATCTTTGTTAAGTAGCCATCAAGTCTCTGATACCAAGCTCTTGGGGCCTGTTTAAGTCTATAAAGAGCTTTCTTTAGTCTACATACCATGTCTGGTTTGTCTGAAAGTTTGAATCCTTCAAGTTGATCTATGTAGACTTCTTCCTTCAAGTCACCGTTCAAAAAATCTGACTTGACATCCATTTGATGTACTTTAAAGTTCTTGAAAGTTGCATATGCCAAAAAAAACTTGATAACTTGTAGTATGCTCACAGGGGAAAATGTATCAGTGTAGTCTATTCCTTCTCTCTGCGCATATCCTTTGCATACTAATCTTTCTTTGTTTCTTACCATTGTGCCTTATTCATTCATTTTGTTCCTGAATATCCACTTTGTTCCAATCACATTATTGTCATGAGGTCTAGGGACCAGTTCCCATGTTTCATTCTTGATTATTTGATCTAATTCTTCTTGCATAGCACTTTTCCAATTTGAATCTTTGCATGCATCTTCAACACTTAAGGGTTCAATCTGTGAAAGTAAGCATACCTCTTCATCAGAGGTTGAATCTTTTTCTTTAGATCTTGTCAAGACTTTAGCACTCTGATCTCCAATGATATCTTCCATAGAGTGGTATTTGGATGTGTATTTTGAGTTCTTAGGAGTGATACTTGCATCTTTAATCTATGATTCTTCTTCACTTGGTTCAGGATTGTTACATGAAATATCAATATAGTCAAACATTTCTTCGATAACTGGGTCCTTATTGATGGGTCTAGGCTCATATTCAATCATGGGAGCATATTCATAATATCTTTCTTGAATCATAAACTTCTCATCAATCTTCACATGAGTACTTTCAATGATCTTCTTTAATCTTAGATTAAAACATCTATAGGCTTTTCTTTTAGTAGAGTAACAAAGAAAAATACCTTTGTCACTTCTAGCATCAAACTTGCCAATGCTATCATCTCTCTTGATGTAGCACTTGCTTCCAAATATTCTGAAGTATTTTATAGTAGGTACATTACCAAACCAGTTTGGAATCAAGTATACCAGCAAGAAATGTTAGTTGCACTGGTATTATCTCCATAGTAGCTCTTTGACCTCATAGGTCCACATAGATCTGTATGGACTAATTCTATAATTGCATTAGATGTATGGTTTTTACTCTTGAAACTAGACTTTGTCATTTTACCTTTTTGACAATTCGCACATGATATGCTCAGGCTTAGTCATGCTTGGCTGACATTCCTTTTGTTTCTTATCTTTATCATGTTGTCAAAATTCACATGACACAATCTTTTGTGCCACAACCATATGTCTTTGTTTCTATCCAATAAACAAGTGGTTTTAATATCATCAAGATAGAAAAGGTTACCTTTTTTCTTCTCACCAGTTCTGATCAACCTTCCTGATTCATTGAAGATATTTGCCTTTTGTATTTTCAAATGCCACTCGGTGACCTGCATTATTTAGTTGTGAAACACTTAATAGATTATAATTTAGTCTTTTTACCTAGTAAGCATTTTCACATTTGATCAGGTTATTCAGTATTATAGTTCCTTTACCTTCAACTGGACAAAGTGTATCATTTCCCATTCTTACTAAACCACCATTATAGTATTCAAAAGTTTCAAACTTTTTTTATCACCGGTCATATGGTGAGTGCAACCGCTATCTATGATCTAGACATCATTCTTACTAAATTTAGATATTAGTGCAGTTTCTACATACCTTTCTTCTTCTTTGTCCGAATCATCCTTCATGGCTACAAATACCATCTCAATGTCTTCTTCTAATTCAGTTTTAGTGTCATCAGATCTATTTTCAGCTAGGTAAAAATCTTTCTTCCCTTTGTCCTTGTAGTCTCAAGTATCTCTTTTGTTAGATTGTTGGTTGCTTCAGTAATCTCTGTTATCACCTCTATAAAACTTCTCATATGATCTTTCATTACTTCTGATATCCTTTCTTTTGTTTGGACATCTTGCAGAAAAGTTTCCAACCTCTTTATAATTTAACTCACTCATCTGTTTATCTTGTGATCTTTTTCTTGAGTTGTTAAACTCCCTTTCTAAGCACACCAGCTCTAATACCAATTTTTATTAATAATTGAGAGGGGGGGTGAATCAGTGGCCTCAAAAATATTCCAATTAATCAACCCAAAAACTTAGTACCACAATATTAAGCCTCTAGTTATCTTTAATCCTATAAGATGAATGCCTTCAAATATACTTATCAAATTACTACTGATCAGAATGCTTTGTTAAACCTTATTCTTTATGTTTACCGAATAGCCGTCTTTCAATTTACCAAAAAATAGTAAATTACTTAGAGTATACTAATCAATCCAAATTAGCTATTTGTAATGCAAAACACTAAAGTAATGGCTCATAAACACATTGGCACATGAGTTTTTAACATGGAAACCCTGCTAAGGGAAAAACCACTTAGGACCGGTAACCTAAAATTTTCACTCTTCTGAAGTGAGCTCAATGAAGAGCCAACCCTGTTAAAGGTTACAAACACACTGTTAGGTGTGACCTTGTTAGAGGATTTAAAAGATTAATTTTTCACTTGATATCGGGCATTTCTATGCTACCTTCCTTTTCCAAACTCTTCTGGTTTGTCAAATGGTATCTGGCATCTCATGCTATCTTCATGATCAAAATTTTTGATACTCCTTGGGATGTATCTCAATATAGAAAGGATCTTTAAATCCTTCTCAGTTAAGGGACTTTCTGAATCAATGGTTAAACTAAAACAGTATGATATGTTCACATATACAACTTATACTTGCAGATTTTCAGATCTATTGTAAGCTCATTAAACCAATATGATCAATATATCTTTTTTAATACCTTTTCTCCACTTTTTTTCTTCTTGGTGATGTTATGCTTTGTTGCTCGGTGTCCACAGAAATATTTAGCTCTTTCCTCATCTTGATTGATCAGGACTGTATGAAGTAGTTCTTCATCAGTTTCTCTCTAGCATTCTCTTTTTCATTCACTCCCCTTAATTTGTAATGAATTAAGTTGTCTTTTTATAGACATGATATCACCATTTCTAGGTTCTTGATTTTCTTGATCTTGGTGTGATTTGAAATCTTAGCCAATTTGATTTAAAGAAAAAAAACTCTTGTTTTATCTCGCAGAGTTCTTCTTTCCAAATGGACAAAATAGATTTAAATCCTTTACTTATCTCTGCTTTATCTTATCGATGAAAACAATGATAACTACCAGTTAAGTCTATATTTAGCTCTGCTAGCAAGATATTTTTTCATTTCTAAACTCCAGTTAATTTTTGGTGTTTTAACTCTTTGATAGCTTCATTCAACACTCCAGTTCTCTTGGGGTTTCTCCATCGGGGTTTTCTATCCATCAGGGTTGTTTGTCCATCAGGTTACATTGTTATTTTGGTCGTCGGGTATGCTTGTGATTATTTGTTGGAGATTTACTTCTGGTAGCTAGTTGATTGTATGTTTGTCATTGATGACAAAATATAATATACAATAGTGTTTTTTATGTACTTATCAGAATGATGGTATCAAGTCTTGTATGGTTATATTCATGTTGTAGATATATTTTTTATGATATGTTCATACACACAAATTCAGATACAAAGTTTCAGTTATGTTGTGTAATTCTGTTATGTGGCAGTTACAGTTTCTGGAGTTTGTCTGTATAGAGCCAACATATTGCATTGGTTCTTGAGTTGTGCCTATCTTCAGGATATGTGTGTGTATATTGAAGTTTAGGTATGATTTGATGATAGTTATCTAAAGGCGCCAAATGTGTTTCAACAAGATTGCAAAGTTAGAGTTAATTTGGTCAGGCTAACTTAGTGAAGTGTCGCATCTATTCAGTTTATATTGTGTGGTTATAATTATGCTTGCATGATTAGTAAAGTCAAAAAGGATGTTATGAAGAGTTGTCTAACAGGTCCCTTGATATTATACTTTGAGGAAGATACTTATAACATTTCATTTATAGAATTCTATGTGTGAATGATAAGAAAATATATAGGAAGGTACAGAGCAGAATATCAATTGAGTTTCATTCATCAAGGATCTATGTGAAGAAGAAGTGAAAGATTACAATACACTGGAACTGACCAAGATAGTAGGTCTACTCTATATTTCATCATTAGATATAGTGCATATATGTTCTTCAGAAGGTTGTAGCCTTCACCATTAAAGAAGTGATCTTTTGGACAATGAGTCCTCACCCTTAACTGGGTTATTTGTAAAAGACTCCTAACAGGGTTAGACCCTTAACCAAGTCACTATACTTATTGCATTGTAAAGAACAACTCCTAACAGGGTTGCAAGATCTTCTAACAGGGATTATTATAAAAAATTATAGTTCATTGTGGGTGTTAATTCTCACCGTGGTTTTTACCATTTGGTTTCCCCATAACCAAATTGTGGTGTTGTCTATTGTGTTATCTGAATGTGCATTTACTTTAATGTATTCTGAAGTTAATAAGAGAAAAGAATTAAATTGGCTGATAACTGATTCGCCCCCCCCTCTCAATTATCCTTTGGGATTATTCTAACAATTGGTATCAGAGCCAAGTGCCTTAAATAAGAATCCTTACAGCTTAAGGTAGATCATATGTCTTACTTCATAAAAGAGAGCCCTAAGTTTGATGGAGAAAATTATCTGGATTGGAAAAACAAAATGATAACACATCTACAGTGTGTTGGTTTTAACATCTTTAAGATAGCCACATAAGAAGTTATTCCCTCTTTAAAAGACCTATCAAGAGATGATGCTACTAGTAAACAGAAGGATACATTCACAACTAATGCAGTTGCCAAAGAAGCCCTTATAAGTGCACTATCTGACAGTGATTTTTATAAGATCAAGAAATAGACAAGGAATACACAATATGGAAGTATTTAGAAGTCATGTTTGAAGGAGATGTTCAAGAAAAGAATGCGCACAGGAAGACATGGAAAAAGAAATACAATAGTCTTGAGATGTTACCTGAAGAGAACATTAGAGCCTACAATCAGAGGATAAATGAAGCAGTTTCTGGAATCAGAAACAATGGTTGAGAAATATCAGAAGAATATATAATGGACAAGCTGTTGACTACTCTAACATCAGACTATGAGAATAAGATTAGTATTCTAGAGGAAACTATGCAATTTTCACAAGACTTCAAGAGAGACTTTGATCAATAAAATCTCTGCATTTGAGATATCAAGATTGAAGACTGAACCAAAAGGTGAAACAACCTTCAAAGCCTCAATTCATGGTAAGAAATCCCACATCTCTAGCAATAATGAGAAAGAAGAAGTTGATGAAGAACTAGAAGAAATCATAGCTATGATTGCTAAAAGAGAAAATAAAGGCAAAGGGAAATATGAAAGAAAACTTCCATTCAAATTTTTTTCATGCAACAAGATCGGTCACTTTGCATCCAAGTGTCCTACAAGAGTAAAGAAATTCAGATCTGATTATAAACCTAAATATAGGAAGGATTGCTATCATGCTGAAGAAGGTGTAACTAATGCAGATTTAGGAGAAGATGAAATTGGATTCATTTCCCTTAAAGACATGGAAAAATTGATTGAGCATATGGACATTGAAGATGAAAAGGAAACATAGGAGTTAGCCCTAATTTCCAAAGTAGACATCAGAACTGATTGGATCATTGACAGTGGATGCTCTCATCACATGACAGGTGATAAAGATAGATTTTTCATCTAGACAAGTACAAAGGTGGTATGGTTAGATTTGGAGATAACGCTCCTAAACCTATCATAGGTAGAGGATCCATCACCCTGGATGGAATGAATAAGACAGATGATGTTCTGTATGTTGATGGATTACATCACAATTTACTAAGTGTTGGATAGCTACTTGACAAAGGTTATCATTTGGAATTCAAAGACAACAAATGCATTATTGGCAATAAAGAAGGAGACATGATTGCATTAGGCTTGAAAACAAAAGGTAATGTTTTCCAACTCAATGTAGATGTAAGTTGTTTTATTGCAAAAGTGGATGATAGTTGGTTATGCCACAAGAGACTCTGTCATATCAATTTTGATAATATAGTAAAGATTAGCAATGTCAAGGCAGTTAGAGATCTTCCAAGTATTGCAAGACCAGCTGACACAATATGTAGGGAATGTGTTATGGGAAAGCATGTAAGGAGTTCTTTCAAAATAAAGAAGAATTCAGCTGAAAACAGGTTAGACCTAGTGCATATAGATTTATGTGGTCCTACTCAAACTAGGTCATATTACAGAGAAAGGTATTTCATTTTTTTTTTTGATGATTTTTCAAGAATGATGTGGGTTGCATTCTTAAAGGAGAAGTCTAAAGTCTTTGAGAAGTTCAAAATATTCAAAGCCAAAGTGGAGAATGAATTTGGATTAAAACTAAAGTGTCTAAGAACAGATAGAGGAGGAGAATTCACCTTTGACCAGTTTTATGACTATTGTGAAGAACATGGAATTAAAAGATAGTTGAGTGCACCCAGGACCCCACAGTAGAATGGGATAGTAGAAAGAAGTAACATGATCATACTTGATACAACATGCACTATGATGATTGAAGGAAAAGTTGCGCACACCTATTGGAGAGATGCACTTAATATAGCAGTCTACACTATAAATAGAACTCAACTAAGGCTAGGCATGGATAAGACACCTCATGAACTTTGGTTTGGTAATGTACCTATAGTAAAATACTTCAGAATATTTGGTAGCAAGTGCTACATCAAGAGAGATGATGGTGTTGGTAAGTTTGATGCTAGAAGCGATGAAGGTATTTTCCTTGGTTACTCTACTAAAAGAAAAGCATACATATGTTTTAATTTGAGATTAAAGAAGATAATTGAAAGTAATCATCTAAATATTGATGAGAATTTCATGGTTCAAGAAAGGTATTATGAATATGCACCTATGATTGAGGATGAACCCAGGCCTAGCAGTAAAGACACTATTATTGAAGAAATGTTTGATTGCATTGATGTCTCATGTAATGAACCTAAATCAAGAAAAGAAGTATCACAGATTATAGATGAGGATGATACACCAAAAGTTTCAAAGTTCACATCTAGGTATCATTCAGAGGATGATATCATTGGAGATCAGAGTAGCAGTGTTTTAACTAGATCAAAAGAAAAATGTTTATCAGTGGATGAAGAGGTATGTTTACTTTCATAGATTGAACCTTTAAATTTTGAAGATGCTTGCAAGGATTCTGATTGGCATAAAGAAATGGAAGAAGAACTAGATCAAATAATAAAAAATGATACATGGGAATTGGTCCCTAGACCCAGTGAAAAAAATGTGATTAGAACAAAGTGGGTATTTAGAAACCAAGATGAATGAAGATGGTACAATGGTTAGAAACAAAGAAAGACTAGTGTGTAAAGGATATGCACAGAGGGAAGGGATAGATTATACTGACACATTTGCCCCTGTGAGAAGACTGTAAGCCATAAAGTTATTCTTGGCTTATGCAACATTCAAGGATTTTAAATTATATCAAATGGATGTTAAATCAGCTTTTCTGAATGGTGACTTGAAGGAAGAAGTATACATAGAACAACCTTAAGGATTCAATCTATCAGATAAGCTAGATATGGTATGTAGATTAATGAAAGCATTGTATGGACTTAAAAAAGCCCCAAGAGCTTGGAATGAGAGACTAGATGGTTATCTTACTAGGATTGGATTCAAGAAAGGAGCAGCATATTGTAACCTATTCATAAGAGAGACACCTGATGGACTACTACTTGTTGCCATATTTGATGATGACATTATCTTTAAAGGAAATGACAAGCTTAGTTCAAAATTTGCAAAAGAAATGCAGAATGGATTTGAAATGAGCATGATTGGTCCTATAAAATATTTTTTGGGATTAAACGTAAAGCAGATAGATAAAGGAATATTCATAAATCAGTCCAAATATGTGAGGGAAATATTGAAGACCTTCAAGATGGAATATTATAAGCCAGTATGCACTCCTATGATAACTGGAAGCAAACTTTCTAAAGAAGATGATTCTGGAGAAGTTGACAAGAGATTATATAAGTCTATGATTGGAAAACTTATATGTCTTACTCAATCTAGATCAGATATATCTAATGCAGTTGGCATTGTTGGAAGATTTTCAGTTGAACCAAAATAGAATCACCTAATGGCAATAAAGAGAATATTCAGATATCTAAAAGGAACTATAGACTATGGTTTATGGTATCCTAAATCAGAGAATGTACAAATTCATGTGTATACAGATGTAGATTGGGTAGGTTGTCTTGATGATAGGAAGAGTACCTCTGGAGGAGTAGTATTTATTGGAGATAGGTTGGTTTCTTGGGTAAGAAAGAAGCATAATTGTATCTCTTAGTAGACAGCAGAAGCTAAATATGTTGCAACAGCATTAAATTGTTCAACAATGGTTTGGATCAAATAGATGGTTAAATATTTTGGTATATAGGTTGACTATCCTATTGTTATTCATGGTGATAACACCAGTACTATCAACATGTCCAAGAACCCTATGATGTATGCAAAGACAAAGCACATTGAGATTAAATACCATTTTCTTAGAGAAAAAGTTGCAGATAATAAAGTAAAATTGGATTATGTGAGAACCAAAGAACACTTGGCAGATATTTTCACAAAGCCCTTATCAAAATATACTTTTGAGTATCTCAGGGAGAAGTTGGGATTAATTTCCTCTCCTAATTTTGATTAGAAAAAATAGCAAGGACATCAGTCATTAAGTGACTGATGAATGGTTGATTACTCTACTTCTGGAGTAGTACATGTGCCTAATTGTTTATGGCACCCTTTGCCATTGCTTTCAAAGGGGGAGTATATAGTAAGGGGGAGCATATACTCTAGGGGAGTATAAACACAGCAAAGGAGCTGTAGCGGTGTAGAGAAATCTTTGATGAGGATATTGAGAAGATTGTAAAAAGAAAAAAGACACCAGGTGCTTTTTTAATATCATATGTTGCCATCAATGTCAAAGGGGGAGATTGTTGGAGATTTACTTCTGGAAGCTAGTTGATTGTATGTTTATCATTGATGAAAATATATAATATACAACAGTGTTTTGTATGTACTTATCAGAATGATGGTATCAAGCCTTGTGTGGTTATATTCATGTTGTAGACATGTTTTTTATGATGTGTTCATACAAACAGACTCAGATATGAAGTTTCAGTTATATTGTGTAATTTTGTTATGTGGCAGTTATAGTTTCTGGAGTTTGTCTGTATAGAGGCAACGTATTGCATTGGTTCTTGAGTTGCACCTATCTTCAAGATATGCGTGTGTATATTCAAGTTTAGGTATGAGTTGATGCTATTTATCTAAAGGCACCAAATGTGTTTCAACAAGATTGCAAAGTTAGAGTTAATTTGGTGAGGCCGACTTAGTGAAGCATCGCATTTATTCAGTTTATATTGTGCAGTTATAATTATTCTTGCATGATTAGTAAAGCCGACAAGGATGTTATGAAGATTTTTCTAATAGGTCCCTTGATCTTATAATTTGAGGAAGATACTTATAGCAAGTCATTTGTGGAATGCTATGTGTGAATGATAAGAAAAGATATAGGAAGGTGCAGAGTAGAATATCAGTTGAGATTCATTTATCAAGGATCTATGTGAAGAAGAAGTGAAAGATTACAATACACTAGAACTGATCAAGATAGAAGGTCTACTCTATATTTCATCATCAGATATAGTGCATATCTATTCTTTAGAAGGTTGTAGCCTTCACCATTAAAGAAGTGAGCTTTTGGACAATGAGTCCTTGCCCTTAACTGGGTTATTTGTAAAAGAATCCTAATAGGGTTAGACCCTTAACCAAGTCACTATACTTATTGCATTGTAAAGAACTACTCCTAACAGGGTTGTAAGATCTTCTAACAGGGATTATTATAAATAAGTATAGTTCATTATGGGTGTTAATTCCCACCAGGGTTTTTACCATTTGGTTTCCCCGTAACCAAATTGTGGTGTTGTCTATTGTGTTATCTGAATGTGCATTTACTTTATTGTATTATGAAGTTAATAAGAGAAAATAATTAAATTGGCTGATAACTGATTCACCCCCCCCCCCTCTCAGTTATCCTTTGGGACTATTCTAACATTCTTCTCATCGGGTTTCTTTCTCAGGCATCACTCTGACTTGACTTTTGGTTATCTCTGTCTGTCGGGTTCCACTAGATGTCAGTGTTTGAAGTCACATAGTGAATTCTTGTCTTTTATGCATTACTGAAAACACAATCTTTATCTCTCTGATTCTTTGAAGCTTTTGATAGTTTGATTATAACCAATTAGATTATATCAAGTTGACATCAATGAAAATGCAATCCATTAACTGATTTAATGTCTTGCATTATCTTTCTACATTTTGGTGATCAACTTAACATCTTCAAACATTCAATCAGTTACATGTCATCAATCTCTCCCTTTGGCATTGATGGCAACACACTACATTATCATATTATACTATTACTAATACAATATGAAATATAATAGTTTCAATCTTTCCTATTGTAACTATTACAAATGTATGGTTCTTGGTAAGCTCAAATAGTTTAGATTTGTTTCTTGGAGAGTGGTTTTCTTCAATTTTCAATCCCTTCATTAGATAGATGTAACATCTTTTTTCTCTACTCTGATATGTGCTCTGCCTTGACTAATCCTCTTCTTGATAATCTCTTTTTCCTTTGACATTAATCTCTCTCTTTGTATGAACTCTCTCCCTTTGTTACTTCACTCCCTTAGATGGATATTTCATATGTAATCAATTTCTCCCTTTGAATATTGATTAACTCTTCCTTCTGATTCTCAGGAACTTCTCTTCATGGATAATGATATAATCTGATAATGAGATAATTAATCTCTCCCTTTGACAATAATTCCTTTATATCATCATCCATCCCTTTATCACCATCCATCCCTTTATATAATATATTCCTTGAATTTCCCTATCCATCAGCAATACAATGTCTCTTGTGTTCGGTGCAAATTTGTACCTTGTTGTATACATATGTATCTATTGTTGTTCATTTTGGTGTTTGCATCAACATGAATGATTTTCTCATTATGTGTAGTTTTATGTAGCCTCCTAGTCATCCTACTGACCGATAGACAAGGGTTGGACCCATAGTCTTTGTCTCAGGTACTCAAATGTATCTTTTGATAATGGCTTGGTGAATATATTAGATAATTGTTCCTATGATTGAACATATTCTAATATCACCTCCTTTCCTTGCACTTTTTCTCTTAGATAGTCATACTTGATAGCAATATGCTTAGTCTTAGCATGCATGACTGGATTCTTAGAAATGTTAATTGCACTGGTATTATCACAGTAGATAATTACTAGTTGAAGAATCTTCATATTCATACCTTCCAACAATTATTTTATCCATGCATTATTCGAGCAATTTGCAGCAGTAGCCACATATTCTTCTTCTGCAGTGGACTGAGAGATGCATCCTTATTTCTTCCTGATCCATGTGACAAGTCTGTCACCCATGAAGAATGCTCCTCTAGTTGTGCTCTTTTGGTCATCAATGTTTCCATCCCAATCAACATCTCTATAGACTTGTAGCTCTAATTTTCCTTCTCTTTTATACCATAAGCCATATTCCTCGGTGTTATTTAGATATCTCAGAATTGTTTTGACAGCATTCATATGTGATTATTTGGGATTAGCAGAGCTCTTGCAACTATTCCAACCGCATGTGCTATATCTAGTCTGGTATGAACAACATACATTAGTTTGCCAATCATTGATCTATACAAGGTCTGATTTACCTCATTTGATTTGTCTTCTTTTGTCAGCTTACATCTGGTAGCCATAGGTGTTCTAACTAGTTTGGAATCTTCCATCTTGAATATCTTCAAGACTTCCTTGATGTATTTGGACTGAGTGATATATATGGCTGCATCTTGTTGAAGAATCTATAGACCAAGAAAGAATTTGATCTCCCAGAACATAGACATTTCAAACTCTTTGCTCATTTCATTAGCAAAGGATTTGCATAACATTTCATTTCTCCCAAAAATGATATCATCAACAAAAATTTCAGCAATCAGAATATTACCATCGGTATCTTCTTTTAATTACAGATTGCTATTTTCACTTGTTCTTACAAATTTAATGCTAACGAGATAGGCGTGAATTATTTCATACCATGCTCTAGGTGCTTGTTTCAATCCATGCAAGGCTTTATGTAGTCTACATACCATGTTTCTTTTGCTTGTATTAACAAACCCTTCTAGTTGTTCAATGTATACCTCTTCTTCAAGTATTCCATTTAGGAATGCATATTTGACATCCATCTGGTATACCTTGAATCCTTTGAATGTAGCATAAGAAAGTAATATTCTAACTCCTAGTCTAGAAATTGGTGCAAAGGTTTCTCCATAATCAATACCTTCTTTTTGCGCATACCCATTGGATACTAACCTTGCTTTATTTCTTGCGACTTCTTCATTCTCATTCAGCTTGTTTCTGCATATCCATTTGGTACCGATGACATTCTTGTCATCTAGTCTTGGTACTAGTGTCCATGTACCATTCTTCTCAATCTATTCTATTTCTTCATTCATAGCACTGACCCATTCTTCATTCTCAAGTGCAGTATTAATATATTTAGGCTCAAAATCACAAAGTAAACATCTAGTGTTTAGTGACTTACTTCTAGTTCTCATTCTAGCCTTCTTGTCTCCTATGATTTGATTTTCTGGAAGATGTCTTCTGACATACTTGGAAAGTTTCAGTTCAGCTTTGTGTTCATCATTCTGATCATCCTCTTGACCTTCGTTCTGATCTCCATCACTTAGAACATCATCTTGAGGATTTTCCTAATTTTTTTTATTGCAGTCTGATGCTTGGGGGCAATGTTTTGTTTCTCGTGAGTGATACACTGTTTCTCAGGTAGAGTGTTAGGTTTTTTATAAACAAACCTGTTGTAGTCATCTGGTTCTCTTCTGTTTTCCTTTTCATTCTTTTCTCCAAATTCATCTATTTTCACATTTTCACTTTCAATGATCTTGTTAGATGACTTGTTAAGACATTTATAATCCTTTCTTTTGGTTGAATACCCTAGAAATATACCTTCTTCACTTTTGGAGTCAAGTTTTCCATTTCTATCATCCTTCAAAATATAACATTGACTACCAAAGATTCTCAAGTAAATTACATTGGGTGTATGACCATACCAAACCTCATAGGGTGTCCTCTATGTGTCCTTCTTTAGTTGTACTTTGTTTAATGTGTAGACAACAGTACTGATAGCTTCCCTCCAAAAATTTTGAGTGATTCTCTTCTCAATCATCAATGTTCTTGAACAGTCAATAATTGATCTTTTTCTCCTCTCATCAATTCCATTTTGTTGTGGTGTTCTTGGTGTAGAAACTTGTCTTTTAATTCCATCCTCATTGCAATAGTTAGTGAATTCATCTTAAGTAAATTCCCCTCCTCTATCTAGCCTTAAGCATTTCAATTTATTTTCACTTTGTTTTTCTACCATAGCCTTATACCATTTAAACATCTTAAATGCTTCTGATTTATCTTTTAAGAACATGACTGTCATCATTCTATAATAATCATCAACAAAGAGAATAAAATACCTATCTCCATAGTAACTCTTTGACCTCATAGGTCCACATAGATCCGTATGGACTAATTCTAGAATTGCATTAGATGTATGGGTTTTACTCTTGAAAATAGACTTTGTCATCTTACCTTTTTGACAATTCTTGCACATGATATGCTCAAGCTTAGTCATGCTTGGTAATCCTCTAACATTCCTTTTGTTTCTTATCTTTATCATGTTGTCAAAATTCACATGACACGATATTTTGTGCCACAACCATATGTCTTTGTTTCTATCCAATAAACAAGTGGTGTTAATGTCATGAAGATAGAAAAGGTTACCTTTTGTCTTCTCACCAGTTCTGATCAACCTTCCTGATTCATTGAAGATATTTGCCTTTGTATTTTCAAATGCCACTCGGTGACCTATATTATTCAGCTGTGAAACACTTAATAGATTATAATTCAGTCCTTTTACCCAATAAGCATTTTCACATTTGATCAGGTTATTCAGCATTATAGTTCCTTTACCTTCAACTGGACAAAGTGTATCATTTCCCATTCTTACTGAACCACCATTATAGTATTCAAAAATTTCAAACTTTTTTTTTATCACCGATCATATGGTGAGTGCAACCACTATCTATGATCCAGACATCATTCTTAATAAATTTAGATATGAATGCAGTTTCTACATACCTTTCTTCTTATTTGTCTGAATCATCCTTTGTGGCTACAAATACCATCTCAATGTCTTCTTCTGATTCGGTGTTAGTGTCATCAGATCTGTTTTCAGATAGGTAAAAATATTTCTTCCCTTTGTCCTTATAGTCTTGGGTATCTCTTTTGTCAGATTGTCAGTTGCTTCAGTAATCTCTGTTATCACCTCTATAAAAATTCTTCTAATATGATCTGTCATTACTTCTGATATATTTTCTTCTATTTGGACATCTTGCAGAAAAGTGTCCAACCTCTTTACAATTTAACTGACTTGTCTATTCATCTTGTGATATTTTTCTTGAGTTGTTAAACTCCCTTTCTAAGAACACAAGCTCTAATACCAATTTTTATTAATAATTGAGAGGGGGGTGAATCAGTGGCCTCAAAAATATTCTAATTAATCAACCCAAAAACTTAGTACCACAATATTAAGCCTCTAGTTACCTTCAATCCTATAAGATGAATGCCTTCAAATATACTTATCAAATTACTATTGCTCATAATGCTTTTTTAAACCTTATTCTTTATGTTTACTGAATAGCAGTCTTTCAATTTACCAAAAAATAGTAAATTACTTAGAGTATACTAAGAAATCCAAATTAGCTATTTGTAATGCAAAACACTAAAGTAATGGCTCATAAACACATTGGCACATGGATTTTTAACGTGGAAACCCTGTTAAAGGAAAAACCACTTGGGACCGGTAACCCAAAATTTTCACTCTTCTGAAGTGAGCACGGTGAAGAGCCAACCATGTTAAAGGTTACAAACACACTGTTAGGTGTAACCTTGTTAGAGGATTTAAAAGATTAGTTTGTCACTTGATGTCAATCATTTCTATGCTACCTTCCTTGTCCAAACTCTTCTAGTTTTTCAAATGGTATCTAGCATCTCATGCTATCTTCATGATCAAACTTTTTGATACTTCTTGAGATGTATCTCAATATAGAAAGGATATTTAAATCATGCTCGATTAAGAGACTTTCTGAATCAATGGTTAAACTAAAATAGTATGATGTTTTCACATATACAACTTATACTTTCATATTTTGAGATCTATTGTAAGCTCATTAAACCAATCTGATACATATATCTTTTTCAATACCTTTTCTCCACTTTTTTTCTACTCGGTGATGTTATGCTTTGTTTCTCGGTGTCCACAGAAATTTTTAGCTCTTTCCTCAGCTTGTTTGATCAGGAATGTATGAATTTTTTCTTCATCTTTTTCTCTCTAGTATCCTCTTTTTTATTCACTCCCCTTAATTCATAATGAATTAAGTTGTCTCTTTATAGACATGATATCACCATTTTTAGGTTCTTGATTTTCTTGATCTTGGCGTAATCTTCAATCTTAGCCAATCTGATTTAAAGAAAAAATTTCTTGGTTCATCTCGCAGAGATCTTCTTTCCAACTGGACAAAACAAATTTAAATCCTTTACTTATGTCTAGATTTATCTTGTCAATGAAAATAATGATAACTACCAGTTAATTCTATATTTAGCTCTGCTAGCTAGATATTTTGTCATTTCTAAACTCTAGTTAACTTTCTATGTTTTGACTCTTTGATAGCTTTGGTCAACACTCCAGTTCTCCTTGGGCTTCTCCATCAGGGTTTTTTGTCCATTGGAGTTGTTTGTCCTTTGGGCTTGTCTGTCCATTGGATTACACTATGATTTTGGCCATTAGTTATGCTTGTGATTCTTCTTGTCATTAATGCTTGTTAGGTTTCTTGTTCAGGCATCACTGAGACTTGACTTTCGGTTATCTCTGTCCATCGGGTTCCACTAGTCGTTAGTGTTTGAAGTCACATAGTGAATGCTTGTCTTTTATGCATTACTGAAAGTATAATCTTTATCTCTCTGATTCTATGAAGTTTTTGACACTTTTATTATAACCAATTAGATTATATCAAGTTGACATCAATGACAATGCAATCCATTAACTGATTTAATGTCTTGCATTATCTTTTTTTCATTTTTTTGATCAACTTAACATCTTAAAACATTCAATCAGTTACATGTCATGAGAGAGTATTTGGAATTTCCTTCTGTAATCTATTATTTGTTCTTTTAGTAATATGTTTAGTTTAGTTTTTCATGTTGAATCAGTCGGTTTAACTTGGAGAATGAATCTATCCTAATAGATTCTATAGTATGAGATAGTAACTTCATGGTGAGAACCGGGTCTAGAGCACTTGAGGTGAAGATCTTAGTGACTTCCTCAAGATAGGGTTTGATAATACCCTATAAGGTCCATTCAGAGACCTTGAAGTAGAGTTAGACCGACTCTTAGTAACAACTAGACTTGGATTCTACATCAAATTGGTATCAGAGAAAGTTAGAGAATTGGGCTTGTGTTGTTTGGGTGTGATTTTCTTGTGTGTCTGTAAATTCATCCAACATGGTGTCCAATGAATAGATAGAAAGAGATTTCAGAGAACAGAGAGAGGAGAACAGACTCTTGAAGGAGGATTTATCCAAAATGGCATGCAAATTAGAAGAAGTGAAGCTTTGAACTACAGCAGTCAGTGAACTGATGAGAGAACCTGATGAGAAGGGTAAATTAATGGCCAAGGAGGACATGATCCTAGAGCTAGGCCCTGTACTTCAAGAAGAGCCATTCTTGAAAGAATTAAAGGCAATGAGTATTAAGTATTTATAAGTTGTGCCTCTATTTAGTGGCAAGATGGATCCAGAATTAATCATGGAATGGATAGAAGGTCATGAAAATCACTTTGATTGTGATAGTGTGACCAAAGCTCAGAAAGTTAGAATAGCCAAGACAAGATTGAGAGGAATTTCTCTCACTTGGTGGAAATGTGTCCAAGATGAAAGGGAAAAAGGAGGAAATAACCCCATAACAAGTTGGAAAGGTACGGTGGCAAAGATGAAGGAAACTTACCTTCCTGATGATTATGAAGTGCAGTTGCACAAGAAAAGGTAGAATTTGAAGCAAAAATACTTAGAAGTCAGTGCCTATAAAGAAGAATTCCATAAGCTATTCTTAATGTCCCATGTGATGGAAGAAGAAATCCTAAAAGTGGAAAGGTATCAAAATGGAATCAAGTGGAGTATTAAAGAAGAGATCTGTCTCTTAAGCCCCAAGATTGTACACCAATACTATCAACTAGCTCTCAAGGTAGAGGAAAAGTTCAAGAAGAAGCAAGATTCAAATAGTAGAGGTAGAGGAAGAGACAATAGAGTTCATAGAGGAGGATATGGAGGAAGGAATCTTGAAGCTAAGAATCAGAGTGAGACCAAACTCACAGAGAATCAAGAAGAATCAAGTAACACTAGAGGTGGTTACAACCAAGGAAAAGGTTCAAGCAATAGTTTAAGAGGAAGAACTGATAACCAAGGAAGAGGATCTTACTTCTCTTCGATGAAGTGTGATAATTTTCAGCAGATTGGGCATCCTGGATATCGATGTCCTGCAAAAATCTCTACTTCACAAGGAAAAGAGAAAAGAACTAACTATGTGCAAGAAGAGTTTTCTAGCAGCAAGACTGTAGAAGTTGCCATAGGATCAGAGATGGGAGAGAATTTGAGGGTTCGTTGAGCACTCCTCAAATAACTCATCAAAGAAGAGCCAAGCCAGAGAAGATCTTTGTTTTGAGTCAATTGTAAGGTACTCAGTAAGGTTTGTAAAGTTACCATAGATTCAAGTTCCACTGATAATATAATTATTTAGAAGCTATTGAGAAGTTAAAATTGACAAGTATTCCTAACACTAATCCTTATAGAGTTACTTGGTTAAATAAAGATCAACATGTAATAGTTAGTGAACAAGCTTGGATATAATTTTCCATAGGGAGGTATAAGGATAGAGTTTTGTGTGATGTCCTACCCATGGATGCATGTCATCTGCTATTAGGTATACCTTGGCATTTTAACCAGGCTATAATGCATGATGGAGTTGAGAACTCCTATTCCTTCAAGAAGGATGGAATAAATTTCAAGGTATAGTCAACTTTGGAAGAAGAGAAAGAAAATAAAAGAGGTCCCAACCTACTATTGGTCAGTGAGAAATAATTCTTAAAGACATTGGAAGAAGAAAATGGAGTAGTCTTTGCTTTGGTTTTAAAACCAAAAGGTGAAAGGGGAAATATGAGGGAAGAGTTATCTTTAGAGATCCGAAGGTTGTTAACTCAATACCAGGCCATAGTTAGTGATGGTAAACCAGATATCCTACCACCTAAGAGATCTATTAGTCATTAGATTGACTTTATCCCAGGAGCCTCACTTCCAAATAAAGATGCTTATAAAATGACCCCATAGCAGAATGCAGAGATTTCTAACCAAATCTAGGAACTAGTTGACCAAGGGTTGATTAGAGAAAGTATAATTCCTTGTGTTTTTCCCAAAGTATTAGCCCCAAAGAAAGATGGTACTTGGAGGTTGTGTACCGATTCCAGGGCCATAAATAGGATTAATATCTAGTATAGGTTTCCAATACCCAGGATAGAAGATTTGAAGGATTTTCTTATTGGTGCTAGATATTACTCCAAGATAGATCTTAAGAGTGGATATCATGAGATCAGAATTAAAGGGAGAGATGAGTGGAAAAATTCTTTTAAGACTACTGAAGTACTTTATGAATGGCTTTTTATGCCTTTTGGGTTGTCCAATGCCCTAAGCACATTTATGAGATTGATGAATGAGGTTTTGAAAGAATTCATTGGAAAATGGGTTGTATTGTACTTAGATGACATCCTAGTATTCAGAAAGACCAAAGAGGATCATCTTAGACATCTTCAAATGGTAATGCAAAGATTGCATGAAGAAAAGTTGACAATCAACTTGGAAAAGAGTGAGTTCATGAAGCCAGAGTTGGTGTATTTAGGTTTTTTTATCTCAGAAGGTAACTTGAATATGGATATCAGCAAGGTGGAAGCAATATTGAATTGGCCTACACCAAAGTCAGCTACTGAAGTAAGAAGCTTCCATGGTTTAGCATAGTTCTACCAAAAGTTCATCAAATAGTTTAGTGAAATTAGTGCACCTATTTTAGATACCATCAAAGGAGGTACGAAAGCCAAGTTCCAATGGAATGAGCAGGTTGATGAAGGATTTGAGCATCTAAAAATAATAATAGTGACTCAACTGATATTGACATTTCCTAGTTTTGACAAATTGTTTATTGTGGACTGTGATGCTAGTAACATTGTTGTCATTGTAGTCTTGAGTCAAGAAGTAAAGCCATTAGCTTTTCATAGTGAGAAGCTTAGTGATGTAAAGAGGAAGTATTCCTCATATGATTTGGAATTTTATGCATTAGTGCAAGAACTAAGGAAATGGAGACATTATCTCCTTCCCAAATAATTTGTAGTCTTTACTGACAATCAGGCTTTGAGTTTTCTAAGTTCACAGGATAAACTAAGCCATAAGAATATGAAATGGGTGGATTATATACAAGCCTATACCTATTAGGAATAAAATTCCACAAGAAAACTGAGAGGATGGGTGAATTCATTGTGATATAGATTATTAAACTTTAAACTTTATAAATCAAATCTGCAAATATAAATGATAACACAGTAAATTCCAACACCATAACACAATATTTATTGTCGAGGAAACCCTGTTAAAGGTAAAAACCTGATCAAAATTAACACCCAAAAATAATTTACTGAGAGTATAGTATCCTTGTTAAAAGATTTAGCCCTATTAGGAGCTTGTTACAACATTACAGTACATAGTCCCACTTAGGAGACAGACCCTCTTAGGAGTTAAAAAGAAATAGTAGGCTCACTGCCCAAAGAATGTTAAAGCCACCCTCAAGGATTTATAATCCTAACAAGTGTATAAAGAAGATACACAATCCAGTGAACTATATGATAGAAACTATCTTTTATTGGTTAGTTCCAATGAAGTAATCTTCTCATAAACTTTTCTCTACATCCAGCAACCAAAAAAGCCTCATAGCTTTCACTTCTTCTTTTATTTTAATCTCTATCACATCTTTTCAAAAGAAAATATCACTCATATATACCCTCTTACAATAATTTATTACGTCGGCCAGTTAAGCTTTCCTAATACATAAATAATTATTATTTTTGGCTAATTAAGGCTTTCCAATATACAAATAATTATTTGACCCCTTGCTAAGATACACACGATATCTATAACAAGTAAACATTATTTACAATCCATCAATTATGCTTCCAGATCCACAATCCACACTCATAATTAATTTTACATGCTACATGTCTAAAGTCAGCAACCCATTAGGTCTTCTTCAGAATACACGCCATAGCTCATGTCACCAGTAACCAAACAACAATCAAACTCAACCCATTACTCCAACATATGTTGGTTTTCCACTAGTAAGCTTGCATCATCTAAAATTTCTTCTCCAGAAAGATATACCAGAAACATAGAGACCTACTCTGTCCAGAATCACAGTTACAGTCTACAAACGAGTCTTCACCAAATCAACTGTAACATCTGCAATATGAAACATAAATCCAAATGACCTTAGGAATAATTTCAACACACATCCTTCTTTATTAATCCAACTTTGATCATTCTAAATCATCTGTACAGTGTCCGTACACTTCTGCTAGTCAAGTAGCTAGTCCATCTTCTCCACATAAATATATGTTGACATCAGTGACAAAACATGAATATCAACAACATGATCAGTAACCACAACTGATATCATCCAACAATATCCCCCTTTGGCATTGATGGAAAAATATGGGAAAATCCATATGCATCAACCCAAAAGTACTCTCTCTCAATATCCTCAACACAATCTCTCAAAATAGTAGGGATTTTCTCACAGATTCCTTCCCCCTTTGGCAGTAACGGAAAAGGGTGCCATAACTCATCTATAGTCTTCTGTAAGGTGTATATTTTTTAAATATTCATGTCCATCAACCAGGTGCAAGATCACCCAAATGTACTCCATAGTGTTCTCCTACGATCACTTCCCCTAAGGAGTAGATCCATACATCAAGTCCAAAGAATGATATAACTCTGAGATCCACTAGATTGATGCACATCTGCATCATCTAATTACCATTGGGAGGGGCCACAACCCCAAGCATGCCTCCGAGATATTCAAAATCATCTTTTGGAAAATATTTAGTAAATATATCTTCTATCTGTTCCTTTGTGCTGATATACTCCAGTTTAATCTCTTTATCTGCTACCTTCTCCCTCAATAAATGATACTTAATAGAAATATGTTTATTCTTTGAATGCATTATAGGATTCTTTGACATATTCATTGTACTAGTGTTATCACCATGGATAACCACCAGTTCTTTTAAAATTATTCCAATGTCCTTCAACATTTGTTTCATCCAAACAACTTGTGTACAATTTATTGCAGCAAAAACATACTCTAACTCAGTAGTAGATTGAGCAATACATTTCTACTTCTTTCTCAACCAAGAAACCAATATTTTTCCAAAAAATGCACCACACTTGTACTCTTCTTTTCATCCACGTTACCTTCCCAATCAACATCAGTATAAGCCTGCAAAGTAAAATCTTCTAATTTTTCATACCATAGTCCATATTCTATTATCCCTTTCAAATATCTAAAAAGTATTTTCACAGCAACAAAATGTGTCTCTTTAGGATCTTCCTGATATCTAGCCACAATTCCAACTGCATTGGTAATATCTAGTCTAGTGTGAGTTATATATACTAGACCTCCAATCATCAATCTATACTTAGTACTCTGAATAACACCTTGAGTCTCATCACTATTATTCAGTTTGTTTCCAGTCACCATAGGTGTCCCGACAGGTTTACAATCTTCCATTCCAAAAAATTTCAAAATTTCCTTTAGATACTTGGTCTGAGATATAAAAATTATATTCTTACTCTGATTAATTTTCAAACCAAGAAAAAATTTCATCTCACCAATCATTGATATCTCGAATTCATTTTCCATTTCTTTAGCAAAATTCTTACTCATTTTATCATTGCCTCCAAAAATGATATCATCAACCAAAACTTCTATAATCAAGATTCCATCTTCATCAGTTCTCAAATATAAATTACTGTCTGCATTACCTTTTCTCAAACCAAGATGAAGTAGATATTTGTCTAGTATTGCATACCATGCTCTTGGTTCCTATTTCAGTCCATACAGTACCTTGTTCAATTTGCAAAACATGTTTTCATCATCTGTCAAAGGAAAACTATCAGGTTGCTCAATGTAAACTTCTTCCTCTAGATCACCATTCAAGAATGTTGACTTCACATCCATCTGATAAACCTTAAATTATTTATGTGAAGTATAAGCAAGAAATAATCTCAAAGCTTCCAATATCGTAATAGGATCAAATGTTTCTTCATATACTATGCCCTCTTGTTGTGAATATCCTTTACATACCATTCTTTCTTTGTTTCCTACCACTGTTCCTTCCTCATCCATCTTATTTCTAAAAACCCATTTAGTACTAATCACAATTTTTTTCTTAGGTCTTGGAACCAATTCCCAAGTATTTTTTTTCTTTATCTGTTCAAGTTCTTCTTCCATAGCTTTAGTCCAAGATTCATCTCTACATACTTCATCAGTAGTCTTCAGTTCAACTTGAGAAATAAAACAGATCTCATCTCTAGCTCTAGATCTAATCATCATGCCTTTATTTTCATCACCAATAATTTGATCTTTAGGATGGTTATTTTAACATACCTTGGTGTATTCAATATCTGAGTGGCTTCAGTCTATTCATCTTCAATCTCATTGTGAATCATAAAAGATTCTTTAGGTTTTGTAGTAAACTCTTTCACTTCTGTAATCAGACCACAGTCATAGGTCCTTTCCCAAATCTGAAACTTTCATCTATCCTCACATTGGTGCTTTCAATCAACTTTCTCAATCTCAGATTGAAACATTTATATCATTTACTCTTAGTGGAATAACCAAGAAAGATTCCTTCATCACTTCTAGCATCAAAATTTCCTATTTCATCATCTCTCTTGATATAACATTTACTGCCAAATATTTTAAAATATTTTAGTAGGTGTATGATCAAACCCTAATGGATAAGGAGTCTTACTTATACCTTCTCTGATCTGAATTTTTTTTAGGGTGTACACAGTAGTCCCAACTGCTTCTCTCCAATGAACATATGACACATTTCCTTCCTGAAACATAGTCCTTATAAAGTATAAAGTACCTTTCACCATAGTATGATCTTGTTTGTGTAGGACCACATAGATTTGTATGTACTAGATCCAACTTCCCTTTTACTGAATAAGATTTTCTTTTGAAAGTGCTTCTAATATGCTTCACCATAATACACTCTCTACACACAGTGTTAGGTAGATCTTTTACTGCTTTTTTCATACTTGCCTTCACAATGTTATCAAAGTTAACATGACAAAATATTTTGTGCCATAACCAACTGTCATCAACCTTCACAATAAAAAAAGAATCTTCAGATGTATTCAATTCAAATACATTACCTCTGGATTTAGTTCTAGATGTGATCAAGTTTGTTTCTTTACTTCTGATAGAGCATTTCCCATCAATTAATTTCAATTGATAACCTTTTTCCACTAAGTGTCCAACACTCAACAGATTATGCTTAAGTCCATCAACAAGTAATACATTGTCAGTGTTAGTCTTTCCATCCAAAGAAATAGATCCAACTCAAATAATAAGCTTAGGAGTATTGTCATTAAATCTGACAACACCACCATCAAACTACTAAACTTGTTTTTATCTCTGGTCATATGGTGTGAAAAACCACTATCTATAACCCATTCAGATTTCTTTTCAACTCAGGATACTAAAGCTTTTTCTTCATGTATAGGTTCATCATCCTTAGTAGTAATAAATCCAATTTCATCATAGTCACCATCATCATCATCAGATATACCCTCACTAGCATAATAACATTCCTTCTTTTGAATACATAGACTTGAAAAACTTAGGTTTGTGCTTTGGAACTCTTGTAGGACATCTACATGCAAAATGACCAATCTTGTTACATAAAAAACATTTCAAAGGTAATTTTCCTTCAAAATTTCCTTTACCTCTCTTTTCTCTTCTAGAAATTAGTGTCACAACTTCATCTAGCTTTCTTTCTTATTCATGTATCTATTCCCATTCATCTGCATAGGCTCCAAGTTCTTCTCTTAGATCATTACTGCTGGTGCTTTCATTTCCAGATAAGATCTTTTTGTTCTTGTACATGGTTGCCTTGAATGTTGACTCAACTTTAGGTAAAGTGTCAACCAATTCTGTGGCCTCAAACGTAGTTAACTTTCCAATCAACATCTCTCTAGTAAAGTTCAGTGCAAAGGTTTAATATCCTCTATAGCTTGTATTTTGGTTCTATATGCAGGTGTCAAAGATCTGAGTATCTTCGCAATCACTTCTTCTTCACTGTAAGTACCTCTAGAGTTTCTAATACCAGTAACCACTTTAGTAATTCTCTATCCATATTCCCTAATGTTCTCAAATTCTCTCATCTTCAGTGATTCCATATTTTTCTTCTAGTTTTGTAGCTTTTCCTACTTAGTATACCTGTCTCCAATATACAATGCTTCTAATCTTGACTAGATCTCATTTCCAGAATCAGGGTCCTTTACTTCTATGAATTCTCCTTCTGAAAGTGCACTGATCAAGGATTCCCTTGCAGCCATGTTACATGAAAATAACTTCCTCTAAACTTCAGTATCCTTCTCTAATTCATCCTTAGTCGCTATCATTTCATTCTTCTTTGTGATCATCCAGTAATCAATTCCTAGACATACCAAATGTGTTCTCATCTTGTTTTTCCAACTATCAAAGTTTTCAGGATCAAACTTCAGACTATCCTCCCTATAGTAATTCATCTTCAGGATCACCTCAAGCTATTAAAATTTCTCTCTAAGGACCACAAGATCTGATACCAATTGTTAGGAATAACAGTCCACAAGATAACTAAGAGGGGGGGTGAATTAGTTGTGATATATATTATTAAAATTTAAACTTTATAAACCAAATATGCAAATGTAAATGCCAACACCATAACACAATATTTATTTTTGAGAAAACCCTGTTAAAGGTAAAACCCTAGTGGGAATTAACACCCACAAAGTACTGAGAGTATAGTATCCATGTTAAAAGCTTTATCCATGTTACGAGCTTGTTACAACATTACAGTACATAGTCCCTGTTAGGAGACAGACCCTGTTAGGAGTCAAAAAGAAATAGTAGGCTCATTGCCAAGGCTCACTTCCCAATGAAGGTTAAAGCCACCCTCAAGGATTTACAATCCCAACAAGTGTATAAAGAAAATACACAATCTAGTGAACTGTCTGATAGAAACTATCTTTGCTTGGTTAGTTCCAATGAAGTACTCTTCTCATAAACTCTGCTCTACATCCAATAGCCAAAAAAGCCTTGCAACTTCCACTTCTTATTTTATTTTAATCTCTGTCACATCTTTTCAAAAGAAAAGATCACTCATATATACCATCTTACAATAATTCATTAGGTCGGTGAGTTAAGCTTTCCTAATACACAAATAATTAATTAGGTCAGCCAATTAAGGCTTTCCAATATATAAATAATTATTTGACGCCTTTCTAAGATATGCACGGTACCTATAACAAGTAAACATTATTTACAATCCATCCATTATGCTTCTAGATCTGCAATCCACACTCACAATTAATTTTACACACTACATATCTGAAGTCAGCCACCAATTAGGTCTTCTTTAGAATACACAATGCAGCTAACATCACAAGTAACCAAACAACAATCAAACTCAAACCATTACTCCAACATATGCCAGTTGTCCACTAGTAATCTTGCATCATCTGAAATATCTTCGCTAGAAAGATATACCAGAAACACAGAGACCTGCTTTGTCTAGAATCATAGTTACAGTCTAGAAACCAGTCTTCACTAAATCACCTGTAACATATGCAATACGCAACATAAAACACACATCCTTCTGCATAAATCCAACTTTGGTTATTTTGAATCATCTGTACTGTGTCCATACACTTCTGCCAATCTCTCCTCTCCATAGAAATATATGTTGACATCAGCAACAAAACATGAATATCAACAACATGATCAGTAACCAAAACTAATATCATCCAACAATCTCCCCCTTTGGAATTGATGGCAACATATGGGAAAATCCATATGCATCAACCCAAAAGTACTCTCTCTCAAAATAATCTTCTTAATATCCTCAACACAAATCTCTCAAAATAGTAGGGATTTTCACACAGATTCCTTCCCCCTTTGGCAACAATAGAAAAGGGTGTCATAACTCATCTTTAGTCTTCTATAAGGTGTAGATTTTTCAAATCTTCATGTCCATCAACCAGGTACAAGATCACCCAGATGTACTCCATAGTGTTCTCCTACAATCACTGCCCCTAAGGAGTAGATCCATACATCAAGTCTAGAGAATGATATAGCTCTAAGATCCAATAGACTGATGCACACCTACATCATTTAATTACCATTGGGAGGGGCCACCACCCCAAGCATGCCTTTGATATAATCAAAATCATCTCTTGGAAAAGATTTAGTAAATATATCTGCTATATGTTCCTTTGTGCTTGTATACTCCAATTTAATCTCTTTATCTGCTACCTTCTCCCTCAAGATATGATACTTAATAGAAATATGTTTAGTCTTTGAATACATTACTTGATTCTTTGACATATTCATTGTACTAGTGTTATCACAATGGATAACCACTGGTTCCTTGAAAATTATTTCAATGTCCTTCATCATTTGTTTCATCCAAACAACTTGTGTATAATTTATTGCAACAGCAACATACTCTGACTCAACATTATATTGAGCAATACAGTTCAGCTTCTTTCTCAACCAAGAAACCAATATTTTCAAAAAATACACCACCACTTGTACTCTTCTTGTAATCCACATTACCTTCCCAATCAACATCAGTATAAGCCTACAAATTAAAATCTTCTAATTTTTCATACCACAGTCCATATTCTATTATCCCTTTCAAATATTTGCAAATTCTTTTCACAGTGACAAAGTGTGACTCTTTAGGATCTGTGTGATATCTAGCCACAAATCTAGCTACATTGGTAATAAATGGTCTGGTGTGAGCTATATATTGTATACCTCCTATCATCGATCTATACTTAGTCTTAACAACACTTTGATTCTCATCACTATTATTTAGTTTGTTTCCAGTCACCATAGGTGTCCCAATAGGTTTACAATCTTCCATTCCAAACTTTTTCAAAATTTCCTTAAGATTCTTGGCTTGAGATATCAAAATTCCATTCTTTAACTGATAAATTTTCAAACCATGAAAAGTTTCATCTCACCAATCATTGACATGTTGAATTCATTTTCCATTTATTTAGAAAAATTCTTACTCATCTTATCATTTCCTCCAAAAATGATATCATCAACAAAAACTTCTATAATCAAGATTCCATCTTCATCAGTTCTCAAATATAAATTACTGTCTGCATTACCTTTTCTGAAACTAAGACAAAGTAGATATTTGTCGAGTCTTGCATACCATGCTCTTGGTTCCTATTTCAATCCATGAAGTGCCTTCTTCAATTTGAAAACCATGTTTTCATCATCTGTCAAAGGAAAACCATCAGGTTACTCAATGTAAAATTCTTCCTCTAGATCACCATTCAAGAATGTTGAGTTCACATCCATGTGATAAACTTTAAAGTCTTTATGTGGAGCATAAGAAAGAAATAATCTCACAGCTTCCAATCTCGCAACAGGAACAAATGTCTCTTTATATTCCATGCCTTCTTGTTGTGAACATCCTTTACATACCAGTCTTGCTTTGTTTCTTACCATTGTTCTTTCCTCATCCATCTTATTTCTAAAAACACATTTAGTACCAATCACATTTTTTTTCTTAGGTCTTGGAATCAATTCCCAAGTATTTTTTTTCTTTATGTGTTCAAGTTCTTATTCCATAGATTTAGTCCAAGATTCATCTCCACATGCTTCATCAGTAGTCTTTGTGGTGCAGGAGCACCCTTGAGATGCCAAGAAAATATGGTAGTCTCTTGTCATTTTGGTGTCCTAGTGTGTGTAAGACCCTCTACTAGGGAAATGTAATTATATAAGGTTCTACGCCTCTCTCTTCGGATTCCCACAGCTTTCCAAGGGCGGGGGTTAGTAGCAAAGGTTCACAAGTGAATGCAAATCAAGTACGCAATAACTAGTAAATGAATAACATAAACGTGAGCAATAAAATGTACAAGCAAGAGAAAGGAAGACAAATGAATGCAAACCCCTTGATGCTTGAAGCTTCTATTGTTTCTCTCTACTCCTTCTGAAACGCTGTTCTTGATGCTCAGTATTGGCGGGGCAGCGTCTATGACTTGAGAAGCATCGAGAATTTGATATTTGAAATGTGTGTGTGT
>MU226565.1:346680-357729 GCA_018584345.1 Thuja plicata
CATAGCATCAAATGTAGGTTTGTATCAGCCCTTACCCATTCCTAATAGGCCTTGGGAATGCATTAGTATGGATTTTGTTGTTGGGTTGCCTAGAACCAAGACTGGTTTAGATAGCATATTTGTAGTGGTAGAAAGATTTAGCAAGATGAGTCATTTCATCACTTGCAAAACCACTCATGATGCCAGTCACATTGCTCATTTGTTTTTTAAAGAAGTGGTAAGGATTCATGGCTTACCTATCAGCATAGTATCTAATAGAGATGTAAAGTTCATGGGTCATTTTTGGAAGACCTTGTGGCCAAGATTGGGAACCAATTTTTCATTTGGGTCATCCTACCATCCCCAAACTGATGGTCAGACTGAAGTGATCAATAGAGTGTTGGGAAATCTCCTTAGGTGCTTGACAAAGGAGTATGGAGTGATGTGGGATCAGATGTTGCCACAGGCTGAATATGCCTACAATGACAGTGTAAACAGGACAACAGGTAAAATCCCCTTTGAAGTAGTTTATGGGCTGCACCCTAGAGGTGTGTTTGAGTTAAGGAACTTGGAAAATGTAGAAGGAAGGAGTGCATATGCAAATGATTTTTCTCAATCCATGAAGGAGGTTCATGAGAAAGTAAAGAAGTAGCTCCAAGAGGCTACATAGAAGTTAAAAGCCAAGGTTGATGAAAGAAGGAAAGATCTTTAGTTTTCTATGGGTGACCTTGTGATGGTTCATCTTAACAAGTCCAAATTGTAGAAGGGAGTCCCCACCAAGCTGCAGATGACGAGGATTGGTCCTTGCAAGATTCTTGCAAAGTATGGGCAAAATACCTATAAACTTGACTTGCCAACAGATTTGGCAATCTCTCCTATTTTCAATGTGCAAGATTTAGTCTAGTATAAGGGACCTAAACTAGAAAATATAGAGGTACAATCAGATGGTAAGGAAATAGCAGCAGATGTTCAGCTTACCCCTACACCAACACCAAGGGCAGTGAAGATTTTAGAATATCGGGTGAAGAAAAAGACTAGGAAGTGCACCTATATGGAACATCTCATTCAGTGGGCAGGAATGTTAGAGGCTAAGGCTACTTGGGTGGCTGAGATTGACTTTAAGAAGCAGGAAATTGATCCTCAGCTCCTGTCCCCAGAGGTGACATAAGTTCTTAACCTTGGTAGTATGGTGCAGGAGCACCCTGGAGATGCCAAAAAAATATGGTAGTCTCTTGTCATTTTGGTGTGCTAGTGTGTGTAAGACCCTCTAGTAGGTAAATGTACTTATATAAGGTCATGTTGACCAAGAGTAGTTTAGATAAGTTTCATTTTATGCTTCATTTTGGGTAGATTAACTCTTTTGGCTCTTGTTTATTGGATTGTCGTTGATGATTTCATTAATGAGCAGAGTGATGTCATGGTGGTACTTAGGGTCCATGGATACCCTAGGTATTCTAGCTAAAGTTAGCTAAGGTAGATTGGTGAGAAAACACTTAAAAAGTGTGATTGGCTAAAAGATGTAAAATGTTGCTATGCAACATTAGCAACTTTTCAAAGTTGCTAACAACATTTTCTTGTCTAGAGAATTTTGAGGTTTTAAGAGTTTTTAAACCCATAGAAGGGTTGGCACATGTGGATCCAACATATTTAAGCTGGAAAAACCCTAATTGTGGGGGGGGTAAGTTCATTTTGTACGGACTGGTATTTTGGAGCCAAGAGTTTTGAATGAAGTGACAGTATATTTGAAGCATTTTTGTGTTTTCTTTGCATTGGATGGATTATATTACTGACTGTGATCATTGGAGGTTGTTTTTGGACATGTTTACAATCATTTTCAATAGTTAAGTTGCTTTGTAGTTGTTTTGTTTTTTTAGGTTTTAAATTTTCTAGTTTGGGACTGTTTGCTGTCCAGTTTTGGGCAAGGAGCGAAGATGTGGACCTGACTCCACTTCCCACCACTATTTCTATATGGCCATCTGGGAATGGAGACTAGGTCCATGGAGATAAAAAAATATGGAAGGAGGAGCTCTAAAAGTGTTGGCATGCATTTTTAAACACTTTCCCTAGGCGAGCTAAGTTGATAGCCCGGTTAGAGAAAGTAAGTGACAGCGAGTTTGATAGTTTTAGGGGGTGTTCTCATGAGCCAATAATGACATGGATGTGTTGAGATATGTTGTTTAGGTACTCATAACTATTGAGGAGTTCCCATGATCTCATTTTGCCAAGTTTTGACCCCAAAGACCCAAAACTGGTCTAAACACATGAAATGTGCCATATTCTGGAAACAGGGTGTACAGACAGTTTCAGAATAAGTGGCCTATACTTAAATACTACCACAAAAGATCAGGGTGTTCTTTGAGATTTTTTTTTTTTTTTGAGGTTTCTTGAAAACTAGGAGGCCTAATTGTGCAAAAAGGCTACAAGCCCAGAATAGTAGGGATTTGGAACTTGATTGGTACTTGACCAATCTTGTTAAGTTGAGACCATAAATTAGGATAAAGAAATAGTGACATTAAGCCCTTGACCTCCTACAACTCCATTTCATGGTTAGGGTTTGGTAGGTGCAAATTTGAGGAGTTCTTGTAGAACACAAGAATGGAGACCTTGACAAGATAGGGAGAATTCTTGGTTGGAGGGAAGGATTGAATCTTTCCAGTGAATAGGGTGGATTGAGGAAGCCCTAGAGGTCCTAGGAGAGCCCTAAAAAGAGTTAAAAGTAAACTTAGAAGGTTACCAAGGAGGCTCCCTATCACTTTTTTTCAACTTGAGAAATAAAATAGATCTCATATCTAGCTATAGATCTAGTCATCATGCCTTTATTTGCATCACCAATAAATTTATCTTCGGGATGGTTATTTTTAAAATACCATGGTGTCTTCAATGTCTTAGTGGCTTCATTATGTTCATCTTCAATCTCATTTTCAGTCATCAAACATTCTTCAGGTTCAACAGTAACCTCTTTCACTTCTGTAATCAGACCATAGTCATACATCATTTCCTGAATCTGAAACTTTTCATCTATTCTCACATTGGCGCATTCAATCAACTTTCTCAATCTAAGATTGAAACATTTATATGATTTACTCTTAGTGGAATAACCAAGAAAGGTTCCTTCATCACTTCTAGAATCAAACTTTCCTATTTCATCATCTCTCTTGATAAAACATTTACTGCCAAATATTTTGTAGTAGGTGTATGATCAAACCATAATTCATAAGGAGTCTTACTTGTACATTCTCTGATATGAATTCTATTCTTTGTGTACATAGTAGTCCCAACTACTTCTCTCCAATGAACATGTGACACATTTCCTTCTAGAAACATAGTCCTTGCAGCATCTAATATAGTTATGTTTCTTCACTCTGCTATCCCATTCTGTTGTGGAATTCTAGGGGCTGATGTCTATTTGTATATTCCTTGCTCTTCATAGTATGTATTAAATATCTCTGATGTAAACTTTTCTCCTCTATCTAATCTCAAACACTTTATCTTTAAACTAGATTCATTATCAACTTTTTCTTTAAATAACTTGAATTTGTCAAATGCTTAAGATTTCTCTCTTAAGTATGTAACCCACATCATTCTAGAAAAGTTATTAACAAATAGTATAAAGTACCTTTCACCATAGTATGATCTTTTTTGTGTAGGACCATACAGATCTGTATGTACCAGATCCAACTTACCTTTTATTGAATAAGCTTTTCTTTTGAAAGTGCTTCTAATCTACTTCCCCATAATACACTCTCTACACATAGTGTTAGATGGCTTTAAAATCTTAGGTAGATCTCTTACTACTTTTTCTTACTTTCCTTCACAATGTTATCAAAGTTAACATGACAAAATGTTTTGTACGATAACCAACTATCATCAACCTGTGCAATAAAACAAGAAGCTTCAGATGTGTTCAATTCAAATACATTACCTCTGGATTTAGTACCAGATGCGATCAAGTCTCCTTCTTTACTTCTAATAGAGAATTTCCCATAAATGAATTTAAATTGATAACCCTTGTCTATTAACTATCCAATGCTCAACAAATTATGCTTAAGTCCATCAACAAGTAATACATTGTCAGTGTTAGTCTTTCCATCCAAACAAATAGATCCAACTCTAATAATAAGCTTAGGATTATTATCACCAAATATAACAACACCACCATCATGTCTTTTCAAACTAACAAACTTGTTTTTATCTGTCCGTTCATATGGTGTGAACAACCACTGTATATAACCCATTCAGATTTCTATTCAACTCAGGATAATAAGGATTTGTCTTCATGTATAGGTTCATCATCCTTAATAGTAATAAATCAAATTTCATCATAGTCACCATCATCATTATCAGATATACTCTCACTAGCATAATAATTTTCCTTGTCTTTTGAATACTTAGACTTGAAAAAATTAGGTTTGTGCTTTGGAAATCTTGTAGGACATCTAGATGCAAAATGACCAATCTTGTTACATGAGAAACATTTCAAAGGTAATTTGCCTTCAAACTTTCCTTTACCTCTCTTTTTTCTTCTGGAAATTAGTGCCACAACTTCATCTAGCTTTCTTTCTTCTTCATGTATCTCTTCTCATTCATCTGCATAGGGTCCAAGTTCTTCTCTTAGATTATTACTTCTGGTGCTTGCATTTCTAGATAAGATCTTTTTTTTCTTGTGCACGGTTGCCTTGAATGCCAACTCAGCTTTAGGTAAAGTGTCTCCCAATTCTATGGCCTCAAATGTAGTTAACTTTCCAATGAATATCTCTCTGGTAAAGTTTGGTGTCAAAGGTATAATCTCCTTTATAGATTATACTTTGGTTCTATATGCAGGTGTCAAAGATCTGAGTATCTTCGCAAACACTTCTTCCTCACTATAAGTACCTCCAGAGTTTGTAATATCAGTAACCACTTGAGTAATTATCTATCTATGTGCCCTAATGTTCTCATCTTCTCTCATCTACAATGATTCCATCTTTGTCTTATAGTTTTGTAGCTTTGCCTTCTTAATAAACTTGTCTCCAATATATAATGCTTCTAATCTTGACCAAATCTCATGTGTAGAATCCAAGTCCTTTACTTCTATGAATTCTCCTTCTAAAAGTGTACTAATCAAGGATTCCCTTGAAACCATGTTACATGAAAATAACTTATTCTATCTATATTAGCCTTCTCTAATTCATCCTCCATCACTATCTTTTCATTCTTCTTTGTGATCATTCAGTAATCAATTCCCAGATGTAGAAAGTGTGTTCTCATCTTGTTCTGCCAACTGTTAAAGTTTTCAGGATCAAACTTTAGAATATCCTTCCTATAGTAAGTCATCTTCAAGATCACCTCAATCTGTTAAACTTTCTCTCTAAGGACCACAAGCTTCGATACCAATTGTTAGGAATAATAGTCCACAAGACAACTGAGAGGGGGGGTCAATCCGTTGTGATATAGATTATTAATTTTTAAAATTTATAAACTCAATATGAAAATGTAAATGATAACACAGTAAATTCCAACACCATAATACAATATTTTTTTTTGAGGAAACCCCATTAAAGGTAAAACCCCAGTGGGAATTAACACCCACAAATAATGTACTAAAAGTATAGTATCCTAGTTAAAAGATGTATCTCTGTTAGGAGCTTGTTACAACATTACACTACATAGTGCCTGTTAGGAGACAGACTGTGTTAGGAGTCAAAAATAAATAGTAGGCTCACTTCCAAGTCTCACTGCCCAAAGAAGGTTAAAGCCATCCTCAAGGATTTACAATCTGAATAAGTGTATAAAGCAAATACACAATCCAGTGAAGTGTCTAATAGCAACTGTCTTTGCTTGGTTAATTCCAATGAAGTAATCTTCTCATAAACTCTTCTCTACATCCAACAACCAAACAAGCCTCATAGGTTTGACTTCTTCTTTTATTTTAATCTCTATCACATCTTTTCAAAATAAAAGATCACTCATATATACCCTCTTACAATAATTCATTAGGTAGGCCAGTTAAGCTTTCCTAATACACAAATTATTAATTAGGCTGGCCAATTAAGGCTTTCCAATATACAAATAATTATTTGACCCCTTGATAAGATACAAATGGTACCTATAAAAATTAAAAATTATTTACAATCCATCAATTATGCTTCCAGGTCCGCTATCCACCCTCACAATTCATTTTACATGCTACATGTCTGAAGTCGGCCACCAATTAGGTCTTCTTCAGAATACACGCCATAGCTAACATCGCCAATAACTAAACAACAATTGAAGTCAACCCATTACTCCAAAATATGTCAAATGTCCACCAATAATCTCACATCATATGAAACATCTTCACCAAAAAGATATACCAGAAACACAGAGACCTACTTTGTCCAGAATCACAGTTACAGTCCAAAAACTAGTCTTCACCAAATCAACTGTAACATCCACAATATGCAACATAAAGCCAAGTGACCTTAGGAATAAGTTCAACACATATCCTTCTACATAAATCCAAATTTGATCATTCTGAATCATCTGTATAGTGTCTGTACACTTCTTCTAGTCAAGTAGCCAGTTTGTCCTCTCTACAGAAATATATTTTGACATTAGTGACAAAACATGAATATCAACAACAGGACCAGTAACCTAAACTGATATCATCCAAAAATACCTTCACCATAAACCATAATAAGGGATTACAAATAAAAATTTTAGATGCATTGAGTAAAAGGTTTCTCACAGTGCATGAAGTTCAGCTAAGGAGCATCAACATTGTAAGCTTCAAAGCACTGTATCCAGCAGATGAAGACTTTTTGCAGCATACAAGGTATGTCAAGAATATCAAAATCATTTTCATAGTGAGTATTTGGAGTATACTCTTCAAAAAGGTCTTCTATTTGAAGGAGGAGAACTCTGTGTACCAAGAGGTTCCATGAGAGAGAACCTAATACAAGAGAAGCACAATGGTTTATTGAGTGGACATTTTGGGTTGAATAAAACTCTAGAGTTGGTCAAGAGGTATTACTATTGGCCAAGAATGAATTGGGACATCCAAAAGTATGTAGATACTTGTATGGTTTGTCAGAAGGAAAATGGGACTTCATCCAATACAGGATTGTATTAGCCCCTTCATGTCCCAAATAGACCATGGGAATGCCTTAGTATGGATTTTGTAGTTGGATTAGCGAAGACCAAGCAAGGAATGGATAGTATCTTTGTGATTGTGGATAGGTTCAGCAATATGGCTCACTTTGTGCCATGCAAGACCACACATGATGCATGTTACATAGAAAATATATTATTTAGAGAAGCAGTAAGGATACATGGATTACCTTTGAGTATTGTATCAGATAGAGACTCCAAGTTCATGAGTCATTTTTGGAAAACTTTATGGAAGAAGCTTGGTACTATTCTTTCCTTTAGCTCAGCATATCATCCATAGACCAATGGTCAGACTGAAGTGGTGAACCAAATCATAGCCAATATTTTGAGATGCCTCAACAAAGAGAATGGGCAATCATGGGATCAGTTACTTTCTCAAGCAAAATTTGCATATAATGATACAGTAAATAGATCCACTGGAAAGAGCCCTTTTGAAATAGTGTATGGGATTCATCCCAGGGGTATATGTGAATTAAGGTATCTTGGAAGCAATGCATAGAGGAGTGAGTATGCTGAAGATTTTTCCAAATCCGTGAAGGAGGTCCATGACTCAGTCAAAGAAGCATTGATAGAGAGTACAACTCACACCAAGCAGAAGTTAGATGCCAGGAAAAGAGATATTCTCTTTCAAATTGGATATTTGGTCATGGTCCACCTAAACAAAGCAAGGTTACAGAAAGGAATTCTGAGTAAACTTAAGATGAGGAAGATAGGCCCTTGAGAAATATTGGCAAATTATGGGTCTAATGCTTATAAACTTGATCTTCCTGAAGACATAGGATTGTCTCTTGTTTTCAATGTGGTATATTTGGTATCCTATAAGGGACCAATTCTAGAAGGGGATTTTGATCTAGCAGTAGATACTGAGGATCTTAAAGCACTCAAACTTCCTGTTACACTGAAACTGAAGGCAGAGGAGATTTTGAATTCAAGAGTTGCAAAGAAGACTAGAAAGAAGACATATATGGAACATTTGGTCAAATGGAAAGGAAAAGTTGATTTAGAGGCTACATGGGTGCAAGAGACCAATTTAAAGAAGTTAGGCATCAATCCTGACTTACTCCAGTCACCTGCAAGTTGATTTATTTTTGTTTGGGGAGTATGGTGCAGGAGCACCTTGTATGCACCCGAAAATGGTCGCCTAGACTTTTGGCCCCATTTATTATTTTATCAATTTATGAATCAATGCTTTGGAACATTTTCAATTCAAATCAATTTCCTTGATCAAATTGTAATTAATTTAATTATTTCAATATTTCCTAAGGTTTGATCATTTTTATTTAATTAAAAGATTTAATCTCCCTTTTAATTAAATAAAATTCCTCTCATTTAATTAAAATATTTAATCTCCCTTTTAATTAAATAAAATTCATCTTATTTAATTAAAAGATTTAATCTCCCTTTTAATTAAATTCATCTTATTTAATTTAATTAAATTCCTCCCATTTAATTAAATAAAATTCTTCTAATTTATTAAATTGAAAGAAAACCCCTCTTTTAATTAAATAAATAAAAATCCCCACTTAAAGCACTTTATTTGTTGAAAAATTAAATAAAATCCCTTTTTCATCACATCCTCCTAAGTGGTGGGTCTTTGCCTCTTAATCTCAACCATTGATTATTTCTTTTTGCCTCTTAATCTCAACAGTTCACTTTCCTATATAAGGAAATCTCTACTTCTCATTTGATAATCATCAATCATCAATCAATCATTAATCATCAATCAATCATCAATCATTCATATATAGAATTTTTAAGTATTGTTATGCTGTAGGTTTGGAGAGCAATTTTGGAGGAGCATTTGAGCATTTGAGCTTGGATATTGCAACTTCTCTATTCTTGTCTTATTCTTCTTGCATCCATGGCTTTTCATATAGACTAGATTCATGTTTATTTTCATAGATTAATCTTGCATTTGTATTTCCTTTCATAGATTTAGCCATGCATTGTTATCATTTAGATTAATTTCATTTCAAGCATTGCAATCATATAGAGTAGATCTCATTTTCATGCATTTGAATCTGTCATTTCATGGTGTACTTGCATAGGCACAAATAGGTCAATCTAAGGGCCTATATTTCATATCTTTACACTCCATGACTAGAGAGCTATGGATCGATATTTGAGGCCTCATTCTTGAGCAACCTTGGATGGAATGATTCGTAGAAGTGTGTCAATATTTATGCACACATTTTTTGGTGCCCACCATGGGGCATGATGGTTGATTTATTTTTGTTTGGGGATTATGGTGCAGGAGCACCTAAGGTTAGAAACATTTCTAGGTTAAGAAGCATTTTTGGTTTGTAAGGTGTTTTGTTCTGCCATTCTTGTAATGACCGAGGTCAATCGATGAACAAACACCATATGTTTCTTAGTATTTGTTTTCTATTTTAAGTGTGTTTTGAGGTAGATTATAAACCTCTGGAAATCCCACAAGGCTCTAGCAAATGAAATGGGAAAATGACACTAAGTTATACTAGTTCTTGGGCAATTTTTTTTCTCGAGAATGCTACTCAAGAATCTTTCTTGGGTTACACTAGGTTGCTTGGGCATGCTATGCAAATGGCTCAGGAATGTCACTCGATAATGTCTCTCAGGTTACAATTTATGCTCAGGGTTGCTTGCATATTTTGGGTTTGTTGACTGATTCTCAGGTATTGAAGACAAATTTTATTTTGATGCTCAGGACTGGTGCTCGGTAATGGCAGTTTGTTGCTCGGTCATGTCAGTTAACAACTAAGGAAACATGAGATATGAAATTTGTGACCAGTTGGGTCAACTGCAATGGCTCTCAACATATTTTTTTTGTCTTTGATGGATAGGGAAAACTGTTCCAGTGATGGGAGGGTCATTTATGGACCGCCCATGCCTTCTATACAAGGTTGTTGAAGTTTTTAGAGGATGCAAGATAATTTGAAGAAAGAAGCTATATTGTTAGAAGTTTGTATTTGATAGAGCTAGAAGAGTAGATGGATAATATATTGTAGAGGATTGTACATGTAGTAGATTCAAATAGCAATATAAAGAGTATTTGGCATTTCCTTCTACAATCTGTTATGTGTTCTTTGTGTAATATGTTCAGTTTAGTTTTTCATGTTGAATCAGTCGGTTTAACTTGGAGAATGAATCTATCCTAATAGATTCTATAGTATGAGATAGTAGCTTAATGGTGGGAACTAGGTCTAGAGAACTTGAGGTGAAGATCTTAGTGACTTCCTCAAGCTAGGGTTTGATAATATCCTATAAGGTCCATTCAGAGACCTTGAAGCATATTCAGGCTGACTCTCCGTAACAACTAGACTTGGATTCTACATCAGAGAGAGAGACCTTATGACCCCTTAGGACACCATGGGACCCCTTACCATACATCTTAGGGTTTGTAAAGGTTCCTAAGGGGTCATAAGGTGTTCAAGGACATGTTAATATGTGCTAGAAACCTTTAAGATCACCAAAAAACCCATAGGACCTGTTACCATTCATTAGTGTATAGTATGGGGTATAAGGGGTCCTAGTGCCCCTTAAGAACCCTTACGACCCCTAAGATATATAGAGAGAGTTCTTCAAGGTCCCTAAGGAGTCATAAGGGGTCCTAGGACACATTACTATGTCATAAGACCCCTTATGACCCATAAGGAAAGCTTATCATACATCTTAGGGGTCGTAAAGGGTCCTAAGGGGTCATAAGGGGTTCTAGGATAGGTTAATATGTCCTAGGACCCCTTAAGACCACTTACAATACATTAGGACCCATGAAAAACCCTTATGACCCCTAAGATGTAGAAAAAGAGGTCCTAGAGGGTCATAAGGGGTCCTAGTGTTGGAAATATTCAGGACTAACAGAGTTACTGAGAGGGGAGGGGTGAATCAGTAACACTTAAATCTTTTAATACATTTCTGCACTTTTATATTCTTTAACCATTCATTCATCTAATCTACTACAAC
>MU226565.1:384179-418371 GCA_018584345.1 Thuja plicata
GAATCTAATCTTTTCGACAAAAGTACTCAATGAACCCTTAATAGTCTAGTTGGATCTATGATCCGTAGGGTAACATACTACATCCAAGATTCTCTTGCACAATTAACAACCTAGAGATATCACCTCTGTCATTGCGACACTAAAATAGGTATTGATAAGAAGGTACAATAGATAGGTCTATCTCGAGGTGCAATTCTGTTAGGGATTTACCAATCATCCAGATACTACATCACCCCTTAATCCTTCGACATCGAAGTGTCGAGGGAAAGGTGGAAATGGGGTGGGCCTTACACTTTGCCCTTAATATTAAAAAAGGGGGAAAATGATATTTATATGTATATTCATATGGGAAAATGATATATATTCAGATGGAAAATGATATGTATATGTATTCATAAAAGGAAAGATATCATATGTACAAATATACCAACATATACATAGGGGGAGTCATTAAATGACTAAGGATTATATATGTTGTATATACTTAACATTTTGTTAGTATTTTGCACATATCAGCTTTTGATACTAATGTCAAAGGGGGAGATTGATGACATTAATTTTCCATTAGTATGCAAACAACACTTTCGGAAAGCATACACCAAAAGATAGAATAAAGAGAAAACTAAAAATCAGATATAAAGAGATCACTGAAATGACTAAGTACAAAGAGAACCGAGGACACAACTTTGTGTGTACGCCAAAATTACAAAGCATAAAGAGAAAGAGGAACCCAACAGAGGAACCTGATGTACAGAATAAAGTGCAAACCGAGAGACAGATAAAGTGAAAATTGAAGAGACAGTTAAAGAGCAATCGAGAGAATAAAAATGAAAGACAGTCAACTAATTTCAGAAGCATAACTGATCGTCTGGAACCAAGAATCAGTTGCAGCCCACAAAAAGTGGATCTGACTTCCACATCAGATAAATTAGTCTTATTCTATTTATAAGATCTTGATTTGTTTTTAAATCCATTTATTTAGGGACAAGAAACATGAATGTAAGTGCTTTAATCAGTCTAACCAGCAAAAAATTTAGTGGCGATTATTCGCCATTTGGTGAATGTCGCATGTCAACGACCCTTGAATTGGAAAATATTTTTGACATATTGGATTGAACCTATCACCCAACATTTATTAATATTGGGTCTAAAGCCCAGGCCCATTGCCCATCAATTTATTTAATTTTTCCATTTCTTACACATTATCACCAATGGAATATAAATTTTGGTCCCTGTAAATTTAAAATATTCACCTATAATTTTTAAGTGACCCCAAATTGATGGCCTATATTCACCAATAATTTTATACATATATATTTATAGGAAGCCCCAAATTCACCTCATATTTTACGGACGCGTGTCTCTAGCTGACATAATTTGGCCAACTTTATTAATCATGTGAAGGTATTAGATGACCCATAATCGCCTCAGAAATAAAAAAAGATGTGTTATAATTACGTGGGCTTCACCAAATATTTTTATACCTAATACCTCCCACCAAATTTTCCAAATAAGGATTAGTATAAAAATATTATGATATCTCTATATTTGATCGATAGAGAAGTTTCAAACTATTGAGTGCAACTGTATACTGCATTGGCGAGTCGCGACTGCATTGCTACAATTTAATCTGAGGAAAAGGTAAGTGATACTTATTCTATGACTCTGTGATTTTGATTTCATTTATATTATTCCAGAATAGGTTTGCAAAAATGGGGTTTATTTTCCCTTTCAACCCGAAATACACTGCATGTCATTGATCTGTGCTCATCCAATGGTCACTAGCACTGTCAAACTATCGTAGGTCCCCATTAACGTTTGGCTTGTCATTTTGATTTGATGTCAGCAAGACATGTGTGAGTGTCACTTAATCATTTTAAATTACAACTTTAGCTTATTAGTTATTACATTTAATAAATGTTTAGTTTTACAGTGTAGTCCAATTTAGATTTTAATTCAATTATTTCTATCTGTATTATAATCAAAATTACACTATCACACATCAATATGACACATTGGAAAATTAAAAATAGAAACTTGCTTTGTCTCTAGACTGATAAAGAAACTTAATCATTTTAAAAATTCAGAATCTCAGTCTTCAGATTTAAAAATGAAAGTACTAATCCATCGCTTAAGTATACTTAAATGTGTAATACACAGGTAAAGAAACTAATTAAAATATTGTAATCATAGAGAAGTCTAAGAATCATTTTTTGTACCCATAAAAATAAAATTGAAATGAACTTGGAAAATTTTTATTATTTTTTTTTCATAAAATTACATCGTACAGTAAAAATAGAAACCTACTAGGCAACTTCTTATCGGTATAAAAAAAAAGTGAAACTTTGCATGTCCATTGTCAAAAGACCAGGGTAACAGGAATGGGTAAAGTAGGGAATCAGGGATCCTCATCTTCCCTTTCGTCTGAGTAGAATTTTTTAGAGAGGATAATCTCTAAGAATTTGTCAAGCCATGTGTAGTCTAACTCGTCGAATTCATCAAGGTAAAACCATTTCCAGAGAAAATCCCTCCCAAGTCATGCCCATTTCCTATGTCGCGTTAGTTTCTTGTCATTAAGGTTCAACAGAAAGGGTTTTCTGGCCACATTTCTTCCTGGATCCAACAAATTGTGTATATCTTTTGGCCAAGGGATCCCCACCCCTAATTCCACAAAAATAGCAACATTGACATTGTCCTTCAGGAATTTCTCTTTAAAAACCTTCCTCAATAGCATTAGCATATCCACCTTCTTTCCTCTGAGGTTGAGGAGAGATGCAAAAGACTAGGATGTAATGTCCATGTAGACATGGTATATGTTAACATTCTCAAGGAACTCTCAACCCAATAACATCAACACTGCAGAATTTATAAAAGCGTCGCCACCAACCTCTCTACAAATAGAAGTGAGGATTTCTTCTGAGACATTGCCCAAAAAGGACCTCTAGTCATCTGGGGATGTGCATCTCAAATGGATTGGTGTGTCCATTTTTAATTCTCGAAAGCCTAAAGACCTAAAAACCTAAACCTTAAAACCAGAGGTAGAATTTCTACCACCGATAGCTCTGACTCTTAATCTACCAAAAGAAAAATGAAGAAGAAAGAATCCAGATTGTCTATAAATAGCCCTGACCTCTTGATTGATAGTAGTGATCACGGATACGTAGTAATTAATAATTATTCTTTCATTAATCAAATTTAATGAATTTTCCATAAATGCATTATGCATGTGAGATATTTAAATCCACTGTCCTTAATCTTTCTTATATAAATGTAAATCTTTCCCATAAATGCATGCGTACTATTGAAAGTTAAAGATGACAATTAAAGAATGTCAGTGACAAGGCATTTATTTCTTTTTGAGTTACGAGTTACAAGTTGCAGTTGCACTATCCACTATCCACGTAAACAAATAACTAGTAGTAATCAACGATCATGGTTATAGTGCACTTTTTAAGGCTTGATACGTGTCATCATTCTGGTGACTTCCTGTAGAAGTTTGTTTCATTCATAAATTTGGCCCGAAATTAAATTTCAGCCATTGATCTAGGATGATCAAATGGTCTCAAATAATACATTTAACAATATAAAACAATGGATATTACTAATTAGGTTATGTGTCCATGTGTGATTATTTATATTTGCAACAAATAAAGGTGATATTCACTGGACGTGATATTGCATTAATTACAATGTTACGTGTCATTATTCTGGTGACTTCTTGGAGAACTTTGTTTCCTTCAAGAAATTGGGCCAAAATTAAAACTCAGCCATTCAACGGTCTCAAATAAGACATTTAACATTAGTTGGCATTGGCCCACATGATGCATTGATGATTCCCATCTTTTAGTTAGCGTTGGCCCACATGACGCATTGAAAATCACCAAATAAAATATTTATTTTTCCCATAATTAACGATAGATTAGCCAATAAAATAAATATATTTTCAAATGGTACATAAAAATCGCCAGTACAAATATTTTTTCCCTTCAAAATAAAATCATTCACCTCATATATTATATATTTTCCCCCACATTAATTTATAATTCATCATGATTTTATGGAATTTTCATTCGGTGGGGAAACAATCGTCTGTGCCTTTATATTATTTTCCTAATTTGAAAAACAAATTTTCCATCATCAATAAGATATTTCTCCTAAATTAATGTACAATTCGCAAGGATTTTACACCTTTTTCTAGGAGGGGGTTTCTTAAAGTTATCCCTAAGTCTAACTGATTTAAAATACATAGACTAGGATATCAAGGTACAAGTTGTAAACCTGATCTTAGAGTTAACATTGTTTTTCATGAAACTTGATATTGTCAATCCATCTTATAAATAGATGATGCAATCATTCATTATAAATGATGTGAAAATGAAAGAGAGGATGAATGAAGCCTACGAGCACATCTATAGATAATATTGAAATTTTAAAGAACTAGAACAACAAAAGGTGAATTTGGTTAGCAAGAACCAAGAACAGAGGCTACCGAGAATCAGAGATATTACTCAATCACATTAGGTGATAATCTTATTCACATAAAATTAAATGGATCTGTATCAGAAATAGGAGATTGCATTTACCAAGTCAAATTGTAATTTTCTATCATTCTAAAAACTGGAGAAAAGTGTTAAAATCCTTTCAAGGAAGGTGGATTTAACAGTCCAACTACAAATCTCTTAACCAAGTGCACACTCAACAATGTTGCTAAAGCTCTTAACCAAGTAGACTTTAACAGGTCTCCACAGATACTCTTAACAAGGTAGATCATCAGAAGTGATCAAATTGTAAGCCTTAACCAACCCCTTCCAATCTGTAGATAGTGAATATTTTGTGGGTGTCATCCCCACCGCATTCTTTACTTCCTAACAGGAGTTTTCTGCGATATCATATCTGGTGTTATGTGTTAATTACTTTCATGAATGTTTCTATGAATGTTCACATGTATGTTAAGTTAATGAATTTATATAACTCACATCAAAATAGTATAGATCAAATTAAATGGATAGACAATTGATTACACAAAGGTTAATTGATTAAAGGATACAAAAGTTTTAGAGGTATTGATTCACCCCTCCCCTCTCAGTACACACTTCCTTTTAATTCCAACACTCTTACCATTAATTAGTGTATGGTGATGGATTTTAAGGGGTCTAAGGGGTCATAGGGCACATTAATTTGTCTTAGGACCCCTTAACAACCCTTATGACCCCTAATATGTAGACAAAGGGTTCTTTGAGGCTCATAATGGGTCCTAGGACACATTAATGTGTCCTAAAACCCCTTATGACACCTTACGACCCCTTACCATACATATTAGGGATCTTAAAGGGTTAGAAGGGGTCATAAGGGGTTCTAGGACATATTATTATGTCCTATAATGCCTTAAAACACCTTACGACCTCTTACCATATATTAGCATATGGTAAGAGGTCTTAAGGGGTCCTAAGACACAATGGTGTATTCTAGGTCATGTTAACAACCCTTAAGACACCTAAGATGTAGAGAGAGGAGTCCTAAAGGGAACTAAGAGGTCATTAGGGGTCCTAAAACCCCTTATGATCCCTTACCCTACACCTTAGGGGTGCTAAATGGTCCTAAGGGATCATAATAGGCCCTAGGACAAATTAATGTGTTGTAGAACCCCTTAAGATCCCTTAGGACCCCTTACCATACATTATCCTAAGGAGTCTTAACAGGTCCTACAACACAGTAATGTGTCCTAGGACCCTTTAAGACCACTACCAACCCCTTAGGACCCCTTACCATTCATTAGTTTATGGCAAGGGGTCCTAAGGGGTTGTGAGGGGTCTCAAGGGATCTTACAACACGGTAATGTGTCTAGGACCCCTTACGACCATTGAAAATCCCTTATCACCCCTTACCATTCATTAGTGTATGGTAAGGTGTCATAAGGGGTCTAAGGAGTCCTAGGACACATTAATGTGTCCTAGGACCCCTTAAAAACCCTTACAACCCTTAAGATTTAGAGAGAGGGGTCCTCGAGGAGCCTGCTTATGTTACATTTTATGTATGGCCCCTATGCTAAAATTGACCTAGCAGCTCAATCCATTTCATATTCTCACTATATGGCATACTCAAAATAGTGCGTATGTGCTATAGAGCGTAATCACTATAGTGTGTATGCACTATAGGGTGTACGCCTTAAGTAAAGTACTACAAATTTGATATTGCATCAAATGCAACTTTTTATAACATTTTGATTTGCATAGTGCATACTGATTTTAAATCCTTTGGAATCAGCCAAGCCTAAGGATTGGATTTTCCTTGGAGATTCAATTCAAAGGCTTGGATGATTCAAATAGGTCTAAGATATATTTTCCAACAAACATACAAAAAATTAACATTTTTTCTTGTATGCTCCACGTCAAGTTTGAATGTGGTTCAATAATAATAAATTAGATGACATAATATTGTAGATCTCTTTGTAAGCTATATAATGACATAATTTATTTTGAATTCTGATTATGTTAAGATTTTCATCTCTAATTTATTTTGTATCTATCTCTAATTTTTGTCAAAAACCAATGTGTAGTATTTTGGGCTTAGATTTTGGCTCGTTTGTCAAATTTTAAAACAAGTTAAATATTTAGAAAATAGATTGCATTTTATACCCTTTTAAAAAAATAGGTATTGATTTTTTATTAGTTTTCACTGATTTCTAAGGGAGAACACAAAAATTTCACCTTTTCAAGATGTGTCCACTTACAAAATTCCTAAAATATCATATATTCATAAAAAAAATTAGCAAAAATATATGGGATAAACTACATCATGTTAGCTAACATCTCACTAGAGTGATTTAAAAAATTCAAAAAAAAATCAACATTTTAGGGGGAGCACACTAGACACTATGTTATGTTTTTTTCAGAAAAAGTAGGACCACTTTTATGCTCCCACTTTTTGAGGGCCTTAAACTCCACAATTTAAAAAAAAAAAATAGTAGTTCAGAAACTAGATTTGGAGTACTACAACTCTATTTCTTGTCACATCTTGAAATTTTGAGTCTAACTATCTTCAATTTCTCATCAAAGTTCAGAGTTTTTTGATTTTAGAAAAAAAAATGGCCTCTTATACCCCCTTTTTGGTCCCCCATCTTTGCGCACTTACCTGTTAGGGTTCCTTGATAGACAAATTCCTTAACTTAGAGACTAAACAGTGTGGCATCCTTTACAAGGATCCCTTTTACATTTCTTTCATGGTATTTCTTACATTCATCCCTTCCATGACTTCATAGGAGATGTGACCTCTTTGATTGGGAGTGGGTGTTTCTTGTGGATATAGTCTTGGTGTTAAAATTGATTTATTTTTGTTCATCATTTCATTAAGATGATAAAATTGTCCTTATTTTTCCATCTTAAGGGGGGAATACATAGCCTCCTTATTGCATATATCTTGTTCATGATAGATAGAGTACACTAGCATAACACAATTTTCTAGGGCCGGTTACTCTCCATTTTGCATTCTTAGGATTGGTTAACTATCATAATACAATTTTCTAGACCATTTGACCTATCCTTTTTCATGGGTTGACTAGTGTAACATAATTCTCTAGACCATTCAACTCTTAGTTCTTTGACTAACCATGCACATATAGATCCTTGTGGAAGACAAAGATTTTTCACATGCCTGATTTGCCTCTTTTAATCCTTGTGGAAGATAATAATTTTCCACGTGCCTGATCTCCTAGGCTGACCCTAAGTGCAAATAATCTCTAAGATGCCTCTGTGTGCATCTGTCTCGAAGTGGAATTGACTAGAATAATACAATTTTCTAGACCTTCAATTCTCCCCCTCTTTCTCTCGACAAATAGAAATAACATAACACAACTTGCTAGTCTTTCCTTATCTCTCTCCTTCCCTTCATGATCTCATAGATACTCTAGTATGGTAGATCATAGATTCTTATCTTATCTTTGATGTGTGCTTTTTCTATTTTTAGGTGACCACTTGTGCTCTTGCAATAACTTTTTGAGTATGATACTAGTATTTTAGATGTATACCCTAACAAGGTCTCTTCAACTAGTTGACTTAGAATCTTAGTAAGCTCTAGGTATCTGTTGTTTTTTATGTATCCTTGCATATGGATGTACAAGTTAAGATCCTTGGTTTAGGGGCTAGTATCCTTAAACCTAGCAATGTCTTATCTCCTTGCAGTTTTCCCATGACCTTCAACTTTCTCTCTCTTTCTTTTACTTTACCATGAACATGAGGTGGACTCATATTCCCGCTAAAGTGGGGGCTAAATGTATCAGCCTAAAAATTTAGTGCCCTTTTTAGGTGCTCATTTTTAGCCCCATTTTATCATGCATGAGTTCCCACATTGATTTCATGTTCTTCTAGCACTTAATGCATCCCTAAACTACCCTAATCTTCCCCAATCCTCCCTAATTTGAGAAAAATCAAGGTAGGATCTTATTTCTAAGAATCCTCCCCTATTTTCATCCAATTACAAAATTTCTTCTCCCTTTTATAGCCTCATAATTTTCTCTTGACATCACAATCATCCGACCCTTTGAATCTTGCATGCATTGCAGCCCATGCCCTCCAATAAAAAAACTTCACTTTTTAGGAAGGGTGTAGTCAAAGTTTGACTTATACCCTAGGGTTTTGATCCAAAATTGGGGCCTAAGTCCTATCTTGCACATTCATTAGGGTTTTAGATCATGGTCGGCCTTCGTAATTACACTTTCAAGTTCACTATAAAAGGGGTTCCCTCTTCCTCTCATTTTCAATAAAGACATTATTATACTATCATATCTAATCTCTTGGAAATTATTGTGTAATCAAGGCATTCAAGTGCAAGAAAGCATCCATTGAAGGCATCCATGAGCAAGAATTTCAAGCATTCTTCTCAATATGAAAAACTACAACATTCATGATTTAAAGGTCCTAGATTTATGATTTCCTACTGGAATTTTGTGGAGTTTAAGCTATTTCATCAACACTTGTGATCATCTCCAAAGAGGCATTACATCATCAAATAATGGAGTAACTATATCTCAGATTTGATTTCCATTTCATCTTTCTTTATGTAGTTTCAATCAAGGTTAAATCCTAAACCGGGGCTTGACAAAAGCAAGCCCCTTTCCACAAAACAATTTCCCTTTTTTGTGTGTAGGATAGGTTTCAAATTCTATGGATCTAGATTTAGAATCTATGTGAGCTATCCTAGAAAATGCAAAAATTAGTACATGGTCGCAGAACATAGGTACATAGTAAAACTTTGACTTATACCTAAAAAATTTACTCGTACCCTCAAATTTGACATATACCTATACTTTTTGAATCAAATTTCTAGGATAGAAAGATTAAGATCTTTGCTTTCCAGATTCAAATTTATATCAGTCTATGACATTTTCATGATAGTCAAATTCAGCTTCAAAGTGCACATCCTCCTAATTGATTTGAAGGTACACAAATCCTTCTCAAATCTTGAAATTACTTTCTTAAATCAATCTTATCAGTCATTTTTAGTCATTTTTCAGATCTAGAGTCAATTAATCAATCTTGTAACCAATATCCTTCAAAGAAATATAAAATTCCATTTTTCTTTGAGCTATGCATTAGTACCCTATTAGAATCAAGCAACACTGAGAGGGGGGACTAAATCAATGTTGGAGTGCTTTTATCTAATCTCAACCATTTGAAACTTGAGCATGTAATAGCATAAATAATAAGAACATACACAGAAATAAAATAACTCATAACACCATGATTTTTTGTTGAAAAAACCTTGTTAAGGGAAAAAACCCCTATGGGAATTAATAGCCACAAATAATGCACTAGAAATAGTGTATCCCTGTTAGGAGATCTAGCCCTGTTAGGAGTTAATTATTACATCTAGTAAAAATTTCCTGTTAAAGGACAGACCATGTTAGGAGTCCTCTCAACCCTCTTAGGAGTTGAATGAAATGAAGATCTCACTGCCCAAGCATACTACTCAAATGTGAAGGTTAAATCCACCTTTTGGATCCATTATCTAAAGAGAAGTATACAAGTATACTTATAATAGTGAACTGGCTGATAACAACATGATTTTCCTATATAGTTCCAATGAAGTGAATTACAAACATAATCACTACTCTACATCCAGAAAAACTTGCATCCACATGCTCACAACATCCAATAAATCCAATCCATACATTTATACCTCAAGGCACTACTTTCCTTTATACAAGTTACAATAAGCAATTAAATCGGCCTGTTAAGACATTCCAAATGCTCAAACAATTACATAAACCCTTGCTAATATACAAATGATACCTTACACAAGTAATTAACAAATACAAATCATTAGTTACGTGCCAAGATCCATAATTTACGAGCTCGCCAATCATTAAGCATGATACCACTCTATAGTCAGCTCCAAATAGGTCTTCACAAGTCCACATGCCATAGCTGACATCACCAAGAATCTAGCGACCCGAGAATCACAAAGAATTTTCTCTCATGTGTGTCTTCTAACATTCCTTAAGATAAAATACCATAATTCATGTTCGCATCTAAGTTATCCCAAAAATGCAAAGACCATCTCTGTCATAATCCTTTGTCACTGGTCTATAACCAAAATTTACCAAAACAACTATAATTCATGCAAACAATAATATCAAATCTAGAGACCTTATATATAAGGTGAACATACTTCCCCCTACACAAATCCATGCTTGCATATACTAAAGGACCCTACATTGTCCATACACAATTATCAATCTCACATGTACCTATGATAGCTAGTCTTACTGAGACTTCTACTACATCCAATTGAAACATATGTTATCATCAATGAAAAAAATTGAATGCCAACACCTCAAACAACAACAATTCTAACAATCTCCCCCTTTGGCATTGATTATAATATATGTGAAAAACCATCAACCCAAAAAAAACTTTCTCAATATCCTCCTCACAAGTCCCTCTAAGGAAGTAGGGATTTTTCACTTATATCTCCCCCCCCCCCCCCCCTTTGACATCAATGGCAAAGGGTTCCATAGATATTTTCCTTCTCTGCACATCCCACCTTTGCAAGGTGTAGATTTTTCAAATCTTCGTACCATAAACCATATTCTAGTGTCCCTTTCAAATGTCTAAATATCCTTTAACTGCAGCAGGGTAAAAGTACAAAGTTGTGTTACACTTTTATAAACAAAATGGTCAACATTGATTCAAGTTTTTAAATTCAATCAAGAAAAAGTGGGATATATGTTGAGAATTTTTAAATGATGTAAACTAATGAAATATTTAATTTTTATGTATTTTATGTTTGTAAGTTTTGTAAAAAATAAGAAAATTATAGAAATATAATTTTTATTAAAATAAAAACTAAAATTTAGTTGCTGATAAAATGTTGAAATCGAAGTTACATCTCCCGTCAACCTTTATGTAGTATTTTTTTAAAGTGTGTATAGATAACTTGAATCTTTAGTGCATTGATATACCTTTTAACTATTTTTATAAATATATATATAAATTGAAAATTGAAAATTCATGTGTACTGAAATATATAGCTTTTTATTTGACGTCACCTTTTTCCTTAACTATTCAACCAAAATAGAAATAAATTATATGCTCTTGATATAGATTCTTTCCTCTACTACATCATATTTTTTCTAAATTGTTTAGATAAATTATACTATTTTTCCATGATAAGATAATCAACCGTATAATTTTGTACTGATGAATTCTTTAAATTAAAATTAAATATAAAATTTAAAAATTTATTAAAACATTCGAAAGATATATTTTTAGAAAAGTTCACTTTTAGATCTATAATAGGGTATTTTACATATTTTTTAAAATATCAACAAAAGGAGTGTGAGTTGTTGAAACATCACTTTTCTGAAATAGTTTTATTTTATTGGTAATTTGATTCAAAGCTATCCAAAATATGAGTTCCATGGACACTTCCAATTATAAAAGTTGAGACACATATCTAACTTAGCTAGAATGAATATAGCTCGACCATATGTTTGACCAAAATTAATTTTTAGTTAGAAATACTTAAATTTAGTTGCTCTAATAAGTTAGCCTAAAGTGTGATACAACTTTGTACTTTTACCTAGCAAGGTGAGTCTCCTTAGGATCAACTTGAAACCTTGCAACAATTCCAACTATACTAGATATGTCTAGTCTATTGTGAGTTAAATACTGCAAACCTTCAATCATGAACCTGTATTTTATGTGTCTAAACGAGCATACCAAGCTATAGGAGCTTGTCTCAGATTATACAATGCCTTCTTCAATCTGCAACCCATGCCCCCATTATTTGTCAAAGGAAAACCATCAGGCTGCTAAATGTAGACTTCTTCCTCTAGATCACCATTTTTAAATGAAGACTTCACATCTATCTGATAAACCTTGTTTCCTTGACTGATACAGGCTTTTGATCTCTTGTATAGTGATCTCCAAAAATTTTACATCCCAGGTGATTGACTTGCACACCTCTATCAAATTGTTTTGCATATTTATCTACTTTCTCTATTGTGACCTTCTCCAAGGTTATGAAATGGATATCAAATTCATCCAAGAATTTGTTCAATTTTTCTACAGTATCACTTCCTTGAAAAATGAAAAGCAAGGGTAGGAGTTTATTCACTCTGTCAACTATCCTCTCTAATACCTTAGCCTTCCTCTCAGAATTTTGTTCTGATCTCTCTATCCTATTCTTCTCTTCAATCTTTGTTAATCCAATCATAACCTCCTTTAGTTCAGTCTCTTTTCCCTTAGTACTATCCTTTACTACTTTGACCTTATCAGTTAGCTTGTTTTTCTCCTCAATCTGGTCAGAGACTTTCTTAGCAGCATTTAAGGCCTAAAGAGTGGTCTTCTTTCTGTTCTTCACAAGTGCTCAAATGATGCTAAAAAATGACAAATTAATCATACTTAATTTATCTCACAGTGTACTTCTAAGACAACCCAATACATTTTTGGTAGGAAAGTGGAAGACTATTGGGACAGGGATCACTAGAGGGATTTATCTATCATTGATAATAAGTTGGGTCATCTTAACAAAATTCTCAATTCCTTTACTCTGATTGAGGAAGAAGATAGGATTATTTGGAAATATAGTTCTAATGGTAATCTGATTGTTTCCTCTTTGTACTTGATGGAGTTTGAAAACCTAAATGAGCCCATGTGGGAGAAAGTCTGGATTAAGGATCTTATCTCAAAAATTAATGTGTTTTTTTGGATTATGATGCAAAATAAAATTTTGACTATTGATAATATTAAAAAAAGAGGTATGACTTTAGTGAATAGGTGCTACCTTTGTAAGAAAGAGGAGGAAAGTGTGGACCATATCTTCATTCACTATCCCTATGTCAAAAGGATTTGGGATTATTTTCTCCATATTCTTAATACAGAGTGGGTTTTTCCTAAAGATTTGCAAAGTCTTATTTACTTTTGGAACTATCCTTCAAAGAATGATATTGTTATCAAGGTTTGGAATTTTTTTCTTCCTCATGTTTGCTGGGGGGTTTGAAGAGAAAGAAATGATAGAGTATTCAGGGATAGAATAACAAGTGAGAAGGAGGTTTTCTTTAAAATTAAGAGAGCCATTAAATAAAGTCTATTAATTTAGGACAAAGTTATAGAACCCTTACATGAGAATGATATCCTCTTTCTCAACAATTGGAAAATCAAAGGGAACTTCAAGAAACAGGATAAAAAATCTAAGAGAGAGGATGCTAGATGGGATTTCCCCCCTAAGGGCTGGCAGAAAATAAACTTTGATGGTGCCTCTAAGGGAAATCTGGGGGTTGCAGGATGTGGCATTGTCATTAGAGATGAAAATGGAGTTTGTAAAGGAATGAAAGCTATCCCTATTGGTAATCAAACAAACCATCAGGCTAAAGCCTATGCTACTCTTTAGACTCTTATTTTAGCTAAAGAGATAGACTGTACTAAAGTGTGGGTAGAGGGAGATTCTCTCAACATTATTAAATGTTTGAAAAATGATACTCCTGCCTCTTGGACTATCTATAATACCATTCAAAAAGCTAAAGATATTATTAGATCCTTCGAGAGTTGTGTTATCACACATAACTTCTGGGAGACAAATGGCGCGGATGACTGGGCGGCCAACATAGCTTGTAAGAGTGACACGGTGCTAGAGTGGAATGATGGAAATGATGTGCCTATTCAAGCTAAATTATTGCTTGATAGTGATCAATCGAGGAGTCCTCAGCAAAGTAATCATAAATGGTAAGTATCATTATGTTCATTTATGTGGAGGTGATGTGTCTTAATTACCTATGGAGGTGGAAGTACCCAATGGTGATTGCGAGTGGGATTTGGCATGCTTTCTAGATCTTTTTGGCTTCACAGAAAAAGAGGTATGCTATTCATTTTGGTATTACCAGAAATCATATGAGAAAAAATAGCTTCAACCAGAAGGAAAAAATGGGTGAAAATAAGAAAAGGGTCAAGCCTGTTAACTGTAACAAATGGAGAAAAAACCAAAGAGTCAGGAATATTTTGAAAGATAGCGGGTTGGCTGTGTATCTGGAAAGACTCCATGGCCGTAACCCTTCTATCATGAGGATCTTTATGAAAACTTGGAAAGAGGGAAAAATTTTGGTGGGTGATTAGTATATGGAGATTATGGAGGAGATCATTGTAGAAGCTACTGGTATGGGTATGGATGGTATTAAGTTCTATAGAGATAGAGCGATTTCCGATAAAGTATGGGAGATTTTTTTAGAAACTGAGAAATAAAAGGTTAGACTTGTCAAAGTTGATGGATCCTACCACAATCTAAAGATCATTTCCAGACCCTAGAGGTATGTTCTTTATGTGATTATTAGTTATGTCATGCTCAATGGTAGGTACACAAGAGCGTATGGTCACCATTTTATGTTACTAAATCATTTTAGACATGAGGTGAAAGTAAGTCTACCCTATTATCTACTTAGATCGTTAGATGCTACCATCACTAGCTTGAAAAAATATCCAAAGGGGGGTCATGCTTCCCACCAGGGTCTAATGTTGCTTATCTACGAGGTGTTGAAAACCAAAAAAGTGGAAAGGCCTTTGGGGAAGGAGATTTTGAAGGATGAGGAAGAAAAAGAGGGGGATGAGAATGATAGTATGTATGAAGAAGAAACTAAAGATAGTGAGGAGTCGAAGGGTTATAAAACCCCTAAAATGAATAAAAATGGCACATCTGCAAAGAAAACCCAAAAGAAGCCCTTCTCTGAAGAATCTAAAATGGATAAGGACACTGATGATGATGTGTTGGATGGGAGTAAAAAGAAAAAAGGGAAAAAGAAAATTAAGAAGAAGATTCAGGAGGAAGCAATAGAAACAAAGAATGAGTCTGAGGAAGTGAAGAAGAAGGAGAATAAGAACTCAAAGAAAAGGAAACATGGGGAAGGTAAGGAGAAAGAAAAGAGAAATTGAAAGAACAAGTACTCTAGAAAGAGGAAAATTGACCTGACTTTGGATGAGGAAGATGTGATTGAAAAAAAAGAGGAGAATCATGAGGAGGAGGACAGAGGCAAAAATAGGAAGGAGGAAACAGGTGATAAGAAAGAGGACAAAAGCCCTTGGGCTGATAATAAAAAGTAGGAGGAAGATATTTTGAAGGGTAATAAGAAAACTAGAACAGAGAAAGAGTCTGGGTAAGAAGACTGTGGTTACCATGACAATGTGGATATGGGGGAGTATCAAAAGCCAGTGGATGCTAAAGAGTTCATTGTGGGTTTTATAGGTATGGTGAGAAATCTGATTGATGATAACACTAACCTGAAAAAACAAGTTAAAATTATGAGGGTTGAGATTAACATTTTTAATAGCACGGGGATTGGGGAAAAACCTGTTTCTATTTGTCTAGAAGAAATGAAAGATGTTGTTGATAACTTAGAAGCCTAGGTGGATTTTGTTAATAAAGTGGGGACTATGGAGAGACAAATCAAGGAAATCAAAGAAAAGGCAGAGGAGGATGATAGTGCAATGGAGATTATGAAGCTGAAAAATCAAGGTGGAAAGGTTGGAGGGAACAGTGAAGAAAATTGGGGAGTAATGTTTGGTAAGTTTAAAATCTTATACTGGGCATGCATAGATCCTAATGGACAAGCTTGACCAGGAAAACAAGGAGAAAGATAGTAGAGAGATGAAGGAGGTTGCTAGCCCTGGTACTCGTACAAGAGAAAGTACTAAAAAGACTAGTCCAAAGGTGGATAAGGAATCAGAAGATTTTAAGAATTCAGTTAGTAATATGCAGGTTATGCTAATCGAGGCCTACGAACTTGTTCAAGGCATGTAGCTTTCCTTTTTGTTATCTTTTTTGGAGTATTGTTGTCCCTGTCTTCATTGTTATTATCTGTGGGACTTTTTTTATTTTTTTTTGGTTGGTTGTGTCCTTTCCTTCTGGGTACATTTGTGCAACTGTTGATGCTCTTTGTTGAATATTTGTAATAACTCTTTTTAGGTTTCAGATCCTTGTAAAAATTGTTGAACTCTGTTGATGGGGTTTTGTTGACCGGGTCCACCAACAGTCATAAGTTGTCACCGGGTACCGGAGGTACCGGCCAACTCCGCCTGCAAAGGTTATTTGGGGAAGTTAGATTCCCTAGGCCTTCAAGCACCTGGGTGTCAGGTCACAACAGTGCGGGGCTCGGTTGGGAGAAGTGACTATTTTTGAGGGGGATAGCTAGTTTCTTCAACTCATTCCCTCCAGAGATTCAATAAGGTGAGGTTTCCCCTAGCATTCTACACTTAGCAAATAAAATAGAAAAGATCCTGCAGGGTTAGAAATACTTCATCTAACTATAGTCATGTTTACACGTCCAGAACATCAATAATACTCTGACATACTACACTAAATACCAAAGAAATACACAACCATCAGTTAGAATTTCATCAGTAGTGAGGGAAAAGAGGTCGTTAATCTATTTTAACATATCAGAGTAGAAGACATAAAGAACATAAAGCATGAAATACCATAAACTCAGAAGCAGGAATGTCAACAACATCATTGAAAAGAATTCTTCCTTCTTCATTAATATCTCTTCCAGCAAGCACTAGTGCGTGGTACAATGGTGGCTCCAGGGGAGCGTCTAACTATTGAAAATAGAACAATGGAGCATTAAGCTCTGCAACTAAAAATGAGAAATTGCCTTTCTATTATGTGTGGACAACAAAATCATCAATTTTGCTGACCCTTGGAAATGGGCCGGTCTGGCTATTTATACAACTCTCCTCTAACCCTAACCCTATTTTACATCATGTTTCAATAAAATACAATATCTGGGGGCCGGTACTACCTGCGCCACCCTAAAAAATACCTTGAGATGGAATAGGTCTACCATGTTAGAAGAATGAGACAAGAATATACAGCGGAAGAATCAGCCTCGAGAAGAGAGCCAAGAAGGAGAAGGAAGAAATTAGGTCCCCTAGGGATCGAGGCTAGATGCCTCATAAATGGGAAATGTGGCACCCTATCTCCAATGCGCTAGGTGTACCTCTAAGCGACACCTCGAGAAGACCATCCTGTCAGAAGACCAACTGTTGAGTCGATGCCTCCTTGATGTAGCCAACCACCCTCTGACAGCTTTTATTAACCGCTTCTAAAAGTGACCGGTCGGCCTCGGGGACCGGGACACGAATCACTTGAAAGAATACAAAATTTTGGATCCAGGACTCTGAGATCCAGGAACTTACATCCCCAAAAGAATAAAGAATACCCAACGCTTTAGTTTTCCCCGGCCTCCGGAGAAATCTCAAGGTTTCTTATTATCATTGAAAGCCTAGAGGAGGCGGGAAATGTCATCTTCATCTATATCTTTCAGGCTAGCCCTTCGGTACTTGGCCACTTCAATTTTTTCCCCCAGGTCCAGAACATTCTCTTTAAACTCATCGGCCATTTTTTCCGCATCATGGCCACTAAGTACCATGTGAGTTAATTTTTTCATCTAGGCCCCATCTATCCCCTCCGGGGATTGATACCAGGACTTCATTATTTCATCAAAACTCCCCAAAACTGAATCTTCTGGGGTACATGTACCTGTGCTGAGGGGGTCGGCCCTGAAAGTCTTTATCACAAAATACTTATATAAATTGAAAGAATATTTTACTGCATTGACCTTATCTTGCAAAGACCTTGCCAGTTGCTTGATTACCTCCAATGTGAGGTCAAGTCTAGAGTACTGGGTCCTCACAAAATCAAATGATTCATCCCCCAGAATTTCAGATTCAGAAATCATATCCTCTCCCAGGCTAAGGAGTTCTTCGAGCTCCACCTTCCATGCCTGATAATTTTTGGTATCACCCTCCCACAGGTCAATGAGAGTCTCCGCCTGGTGTATAACATGCCAGGAAGTATATAAATACGGGAGGGTGGATACCAGGAAACGTCAGGTGTTTCCTATCTACAAGGTGACCCACTCGTCCACTACCTGGGCCTTCTTCTTCATAGTCCACAGGGAGTCTATGTCACTCTGTGGTAGATCTTCAGAGGTGGAGGCCTCCGGAGGAGCGGCATTGATAGGTCGAGCCAGCTCAGTAAGCAACACCATAAGGTTTGCATTTTTTGTCTTCTCTACTTTGAACCTCTGGGCTTCTTTCTCATAATGAGCTTCCACTGCCCTAGCTGCCTCCTTCAGCAAATCCACCTCGCCCTGCTTTCCCCTTTTACCCAGCGATACCTCTACAATGTTGTAATCTATGGGTTCTACGGTTGCTTCATCGGTGCCTGGGGGAGGTGTTGCCACAACGGCAACTGTTTCTCTGCCCGACCCAGTTCGAAGAGTATGAACTATCCAGGATTTCGTGGCCTTTGGCAGGGCCTGGACTTGGGCCATCATTTCGGCCAGGGAGAGAGGAGTCACATGAGTGGATGAAGCTTTTCTTTTTCTACTCTCTATCAGCCACTAAGGCGGTAGGGGTGGCCTTCCTGCCAGAGTTTGTTCCCTTGATTCTTCCCTAATGTCTTGTGGTTGTTGTTCCTTAGTGACGTGGACCTCATCCATCCCTCTCCCTGCATCTACTTCTTCTATAGCAACATTTTCTTCATCAACCTCCATCTCCTCAGCCTTGTCCTCTATATCTATTACTTGGTCTGGACTTTGGTAAGCTTCCTCGGGGATTTCTTCTTCAAGCTGCTCTTCCTGTTGCTCTTCTTCTACTGTCAGGGCTTCTTCCTCTGTTGGTGCACCTTTTGGTAGTAGGGGAAGTGTTGGGCCAAGATTTAGAGTTTGGGCCGCAGTAATTACCTGTCCAAAGGTTGCTCCCGGGAGTGGCCCTTGGAACATGGCGGATGGGGTTACGGTTATTCCTAAAGGTCTGGTTCCCCCAGCGGATGCCATTTGTTCACCTTGCCTTTGTTGGTCCACCCCTGGACCCTGTATCACTTGAGCCCCGAAGGCAATCTCTGGCTCTGACTCTTTTTCTTCTACCTACTTTTCTTGTTCCTGTGCAGGCTCTTGTTCAGGAGCCTCTTGTTCTGTAGCTCCTTGTTCCACCCCTGGGACTTCTGTCTCTTCTTGTCTGTTGTCCCCCTGCAAGTTTCTAAACTCATCGGCTGCAAATACATCATCAAATTCCTCCTGTGTAGGTGGACTGGCCGGGAATTCTGCAGGCTCTATTTCTTTCTCCGGCTCCGGGGAACTGGAAGAGAGGATTTCTACATGTTGGGCTTGGGATGTTCCCAACCCTGGCTTTGCCTTAGGCTTTTTGTTGAGCCTTTTCTTTCTCTAGGTAACCAAAGGTGGCCCCGTGTCCCTTATTGTTTCCACCTCCAGGGGATCCACTCCCATTGCCTTTACCATTAAGGCTACCAGTGACAGGGAGGAAGAGGGACGAATTGGCCCGGGCATGAGCGGTAGAGTGGCCAACCGTGTTATTAACTTCTCCCTCATCTGCTGGGAGGCTGCCACTAATTGTTTTATTTTCTCTCTGACGGGGACTTCTTGTGCAGGAGGGGTTGTATCTATCTCTTTACCTTTATCATCTCTCTGCGAAGAAGTCCCGGCCCCCGGAGTCAATTTTGGTGTCGGCTGGGCTGCTCAGCGGGTACTTCCGATGCACACCCTCTTGAAATAGGTGTGACTTCGCTCAACCACCTCTCGAGTGAAGTTCTCAACTATGGGCCCTTCCTGGGCATCCTAGTTTACTGTGGAAGAGTCCTTGTATCGATCCCCTTTGCCTTGTATTGGGGATCGATAGTGGGGGTGGCATCTAAGAAGTCCGCTAAGAACCTTCAGAGCTTCAACTTTTGCATCATGACAGTCGTCATTCTGACGTAGTGCCTGCTCCACACCTCCACATCATCTTGGAAATCTACCTAGAAATCCTCCATATGGATGTGATGGGGCTCTGAAGCCTGGGGTAGTGCCGTTGCAATCTTTCCATGCGGATCAAAATTATTTTGCGCCAAGTAGAATTCTCCCAAGTTATAACTTTTCAATTCATTGTCTGCCTCCTTTGCGGCGGCCAAGCTGCATGTATAATTCCCACAGGTGATTGGGAATGGAATGTTGGGTATCTTTTTTAGGGCAAAGAGGGCATGCACCTCCATCATTTGCCTGTAGTATTCCAAGAGCACGATCTTGTCCCCGCAGTGTTTGGGCAACAAGTAAGGTTTCCCGAAGAAATTGGTGACCCTAATGTAGGTGTGCTGTTAAAATTGTATGTAATAATGTCCATAACTATGGACCAAATTCATCGCCTCTAAGGATAGGCGATATCTGGTGTCCTGGGTGGGCGTAAGTGGATGATAATAAATGAACGCATCGTTTACCTACCAAAAACTGGGGAAGCTGGCCTCCCATTGAACTTGTGGGAAATGGTCCCACGGTGCTTTTTGTCCCAGGCCTATCCCGAGCATGCCATTTGTAAGTAGGTCATGGGCGTGGGGCCTCTGCTACACTAGGGCCTAGAAAACATAGGAAGACATGTATAATTTCTTCTTCCTATTTAATTGCAGGAACTGGGAGTCGACGTGGTTGGAAATTATGGTCACCCAGTCAAAGTATCCTCCCTTGGTGGAGATTTCGAGGAGGAAATAATACATCCATCTAGCAAACTCTTGGGCAGAGGGCTACCCAAAGACTCAGGCCAATGCTATCATTCCCATTTGAATGCTCTCTTTGAACTTGGAGCGGGGAATCTCTATCTTCAGTCTTTTAGGGTCCCTTTTTGGAGCCTTGAGCCAATGGGTATTCATATATACCCGGGCAACATCCTCCAGCTGTGTGAATTGGGCCAAGGCATCAATCCTTGTAACCACTAAGGCCTTAGCAAATTGTGGGATGCCCAGACTTGCCTGGAATGTGACTAGGTCAAGGGATACCAGAGGAGTAGGGTATCCGGTTGGTTCCGTGGCCGCGAGCATAACAACCCGAACAGAAGAGTTGTAGTTGGTGGCCAGCATCAAGATAAGCTTGGGAGATTGCACGAAGCATGGGAAACACACTGCCTTAAGGATCCTAGAGTCCCCGACGTTGATTGCTAGCTGATCTCTAGCCTGTCGATAGATATACATTATTTTTACCAAGGCCTACATCTCTGGCCATGTTCCGAGGCTGGTGTCGGTGATAAGTTTGACTTTGGACTCAATCTTTGAGCCCATAATGACATTGGCCTGCACAAACTTCATAGTCAGGGGAATCTTCTCCAAGGCCTTCTCTATTTTGGACTTTACTACTGCCCTGGTGGCTGTCGCGGAAGGTAGATCTGGACTTCCGGGTGGAGAGGATGCGGATGCTTCAGACATGTTTGGGAAACAAACTCTGGGAACCTACGAGATAAAGCGACCGTCAGAACACATCAATCAAAATAAATATTTTGGGGTCCGGAGATCTTACCACCATGATGCTTACTTTTCCTAAAAAGTTAGTTTCATTCAAAAATAACCGAAAAGCACACGCATCACATAAACTTAAGATTTTATTGAACATTCGGGTCTAGGGATTTTATCACACTTGGTAAGGACATAGGATGGATGAGGGTAGGAGACCCGAAGCCTAGAGAAGTAACCATTGGTGAGGACATGTAAAAAGGTAAGTCATTAAGCCCATGTGGGCGCCACGTGCGTAGGTATTAAATGGAAGTTATGGCGATGACAGCGGAGCCAACTGTCTGAATGTGTGAAAAGTGAAGGCCACTTGGCTAAAATTGATTGTGCACATGGGACATAAATGAGTGTCTGGCTGGTTTCATGGAAGAGAGAGAAAACTTCCTGTTTGAAATTGGCCGAGAGCCGAGTTTCAAACAGGTAATTTTTTTCCCCAAAACGAGTTCATGGGCGGAAAACCAGCAATACAGGTGACTCGACCAGCTTGTCAAGCCACCCGAAAGGATATACACAAAGGCCGAGGGATATATACATGGGAAAGGAGGGATATATAAAGACTATACACAAATATACACATATATACAACGTGAAATGACATCTGCAGGAAACCAGGCAAGGCAAAGTATATACAACTATTCACATATTTTACAGACCGACCACTTCTGTGCATAGGGCAGATGACCCTCTAGCAGAGCTGACCCACCAATGGGCGACAAAACCAGAAAATAGAAGACAGACAAAATAGAAAGACGACAAACAAAAGCAAGACAATGAAACACCAAACAAAGGAAAAGAAAAGAGGCGAGAATAGAGTTACCAACCTGAGAATGCCAAAGGGTGGAGGAAAGGAAGAAGCTACCGCGGGAGCTCTGCAATAGCTATAGTTTATCAGACGATCACAACCGCCACCATGAAGCACTCATAATCACCTAAAAATGACTGGAAGGGTTAAGCATTGATTATCACTAACTCTCTGCAAATTGCTCTGTTAATCGCTCGAAATTTTTATTCACGGTAAATGTGAAAGTGACAGATAAGTCCTATTTATACCCATGGTAAAAAGGGTAATCCACCTCCTTTCGGAAATATCTAGACAAGCAAACCTTTGGACCCCGGGTCTGGGGATTTCTCACAATGATACCCTTAAGAACATCATGGTGAAGAATCCTGGAGTTCGGAGTCCGGTTCCCAACTAAGAACAACCTCCGGGACCGGAGTCCCGGAGACGAAAACCAAACAAACAAAACACAACAATGGGGAAGAAAACCCTGGAGAAAGAAAACAAAAGGGGAAAAAAGACAAGGCAAAGCCACAAGAAAAACAAACAATAGAAAAAGGGGGACCCAACATTTTGCACACAAAATGTAGGGACGGGGATGCAGGGCATAACAAATGGTGACTATCTGGGACAAATGCCTTAGCACATTTGAGAACTATAGAATCTCTGGTTAGCAAAACTGGAACAAGCCACTTCCCGAAGCATCTGACAGGCAGAGAGCAACATATCTAAGAGAATCCAACCATACGGGATCCAGTTCGTAGCCCTTCATCAGTGGTGTCATGTGTGCTTTGGAAGGAAATCAAGCCGATGACCTCTGGGAGGAGTAGAGAATAGGCACTAATTACATCAAACCAGTCATCAATTTGCTCGCTTCCCCCCCCGAGACCAGAGTTTTGTCCCGCTTTTCCTCTTTTTTTATTTTGTTTATTTTTAGGTGGGGAAGGTGGTACTTCTTTCACCATTAAGCTTAAGCTTATCTAATTTTAATGGTGGTACTTCTTTCACCTGTCCACCTACACTTAGATGTTTGAAGAGAGGATAAAACTCCAGACCCGGGAAGAATTCCTAAAAGTTTCAGACCTAGGTCAACCAATTAGTACAACTGATCTACCCTCGGTGTGTCCAATTACTTGTTCCTTATATTACTTGTGTTCACTGATCACCAAACTCCTAGAAACAATACCCGATGGAGATTACTCAAAATGTGCCATAACCTATGAAACAACCCCAGAGACCAGGCCGATTCCACTATGCTGAAGACAGATTCCAAAGTTCACCATGCCATAGACATCATAATGGAAACCAGAGTTTATGTGAAGCATTCCAATTCCTACAAGACAGAACAAAACGCCAAGACCCCAGAAGAAAACTGGGAACCAAAACAAAAACAACAAAAGAGGACTACCCTGGAGGACAGTCGACAAGGCTATTTACAAGACAGGGTACCTCGCAACGAGGCACCCAAAAGAAATATTTACAAGCGGGAGGCTTTACATATAATACAACTTTGGACAAACTTACCCTATTCAAAGTAGTGTTTGAGAAACTGTCCATTAACAGGCAATGAGACAGGTTCACCAGTCAGGGTGCTAAGGCGGTAAGTATTTGCCCCGTAGATTTCTAAGATTAGATATGGTCTGAGCCAGAGCCGTTGAAACTTGGTATGCTTTCCTTTCTTTTCTCGGGCCTTGTCCCACAACAGGACCAGATCTAAAATCTGAAAATCCTTGTATTAGGCTCTTCTGTCAAACCATCATTTTACCACTGCTTGATCATGTGCAAAGTGTTCAAGGGCTGTGTCTCACTGTTCTTCCATTCGCACCAGATTTAAGAGCCGAACCTCCACGATGTTGTCCCTGTTGCTAAATTCCTACATAAACTGTAAAATTGGGATCTGTAGGTTAACTGGGAATACAGGGTTCTGACCATAAACAAGATGGAACAGGGATGTTCTGAGGGTGGCCTTGACACAAATGCGATCTGCCCAGAGGGCGAATTTCAGCTTTTGATGCCAATCCCAGGGATTTTGTTCTAGCAGATGTTTGATCACTTCAAGTAGATTTTTATTTGTTGATTCAGCAACATCATTTTCCTGGGGATAATAGTTGCTGGAAAACTTCAAAGTGATCCTCCGATTGTAGGTCCACTCGAGTAACTACGCTAAAGAAAATGCCAGACCATTGTCACATACCAAAGCAAAGGGCATTCCAAACCTTGTGACGATGTTTTCTTCCAGGAATTTGATAACTACGTCTGCCGTGTTATTTTTGCACGGTATAGCCTCGGACCACCGAGTGTAGTAATCAATAGTAGTGAGAATATATCGGTGGTTGGTAGATGAGTTAGGGTTGATTTCCCTGATGAAGTCAAATGCCCAATGGGTGAAGGGTCTAGCCTCGAAGACTGGTTGTAAAGGCGTAGCTGAGTTACGCTCATGATGCGCTGTGGTTTGGCAAGTGTGGCATTTCCTTAGATGAGTGTAGACATCCTTGAATATACAGGGCCAATAATATCCAGCCCCAAGGATCTAATGGGCAGTGGCATCAGCTGAGCCATGCCTAGTTCCAAACTACCTGTGAAATTTATTAATTACTTTCACAGCCTGGTCTCTGTCGATGCACCAGAGGTACACTCCCTCGTAGTTCCTACAGTAGAGCGTGGAGTTTTTGATCATGAAGTGGGCGCTTTTCATCTGTATGGCACGACATTTGTGGGGAGGTAATCCCTCTGGGAATTTATTATTTAGTAGCAAGTATACCAAATTGGTATACCACGGGTCTTGGCTAATGGACTCCACTGCACAAGTTTGACATTCTATGCGAGGAGTCTCTTCTGCCATCACTCGACTTAGTCCCTGGCCTTGGACTATCTTCATGGGCTGCATTTCTAAGTCATACTCCTGGAGGATGGCCATCCATTTCCCCCGTCTCTCACCCAATTCGCTCTGCATCAGCAGAGACTTGACGGCCTGGTCCAGAATGATAGCATGTACCTTGCTCCGAAGAATATAATGCTTGAATTTCTTCACGGCATGAACTAGAGAAAAGGCCTACTTTTCTAGTGATGAATATCAGACTTTGGCATTCTTGAAGGTGGAGCTCATGAAAGCTATTGGTCGTTCCTCCCCTTCAACCTTTTGAGTCAACACTACAGCGATAGAATGCGGTGAAGCAAAGGAGTAAATGTAAAATGGAAGGGAATAGTCCAGACTAGCCAGGACAGGTGCTTCCGTTATTGTCTGTTTGATCTGGGTGAACGACCGCTTTACTTCAGGACTCCACTCATTCTTGGTATCCTTCTTCATCATCTCATTGAGCGGTTTGACTATTTCTGTGAATCCCGTGATGAACCACCAGATGAAGTTAATCTTTCCGAAGAAGGATCGCATCTCCTTCTTACTGCCAGGCATTTGTAAGTTTAGCAATGCTTCGACTCTATCAGGGTCTATGGATATACCCTTCTCAAAGATGATATGTCCGAGCAACTTCCCCTCATTGACCCTGAATATGCACTTCTTGGGGTTGAGAGATATTCCATATCGGCGACATCTCTCACAAATCTGAGCGAGATGGGCGGGATGGTCACGCCTATCCCAGGAAAAGATGGTCAAGTCATCCATGTAGATGATTATGCACCGATTCACAAGGCCCTCGAACGCAATGTCCATGGCCTTTTGAAATATAGCCCCTGCATTGATCAGACCAAAGGGCATTCTCCTATACGCAAACATTCCCCACTTGGTGGTAAACACCATTTTCTCTCTGTCTTCATACTTAACCATGACCTGGTTGTATCCAGAATACCCATCCAAGAAGGACATCATCTGGGATCCATTCACTATCTGCAACACCTCATCCAACAAAGGGAGAGGGTGATTATCTTTCTTGGAGGCCTTGTTCAAGTTTCAGAAATCCACACAAAGGCGAATCTCACCGTTCTTCTTTCTCATAGGGACCAGGTTGGCAACCCACGTTGTGTGCCAGATTGGGAAGATTATCCAGGCTGACAGCATTTTTTCTACCTCTTAACAAATCAAAGGCTCTATCAGGGGGTTGACCGGTCTTTGCTTTTGCCGAAAGGGCTTAGCATCAGGTTTCAAGGGAATAGTATGGGTCATGATGGATGTGTCATATGTTTTCAAGTCTTCATAACCCTAGGAAATTACATTGATATATTCTTGGAGAACCATGAGAATCTTCTCCTTTTCCTCAAGGGAATAGGAGGTACCAATGTGAATAATCTTTTCCTCACCGGGCTAGCTGATGTTAACCTTTTCAAACTTTCCTCACTCAGAGGAGGATGACACCTCCCGGGCCTGAGGGTCCAAGTTGAAGATTCATTCCAGTGCAACCATCCCTTTTGGGATGGTGTTAGTAGGTAGGTCCATGATCCCATTGTCTTTGTCACCCTGCCCAGTATCATCATGGTCTTGTTCTTCCACTATCTGATTTTCAAAGACACCAACATTCGCCATGAAGGCCAGGATATGCTGATCGTCCTCAAAAACCTGAAAGTGGGTGACATTATCTAGAATGGATAGGGTAGGGACCATCTCAACTGAAAATCTCTGGAGTCGCGAGCCGACCATTGGCTCAAGGGTGAGGCAGAAATGGCGAGGGCATCTGGGACATAGTTCCGTCATCAGGGAATGAGGTCAATGCCGAAGACATCAAAATTTTCAATAAGGCTCCAAGCCCGATTGCGGTATGTGGCCAGCCTTTTATCATGACATGTGTATTGACTCCGGACTTGTTTAACAATCAAATCTAAATCACCCAGAGCCCAGAGGCGGGTAACACCTTTCCTTAACGCAAATAAGAGCCCAACAACCAAAGCCTCGTACTCTGTGACATTGTTTGTATAGTTAAACTGTAGTCTGTAGGACGCGAGGAAGGACTTTCCTCGCGGGTTGATTAGTTCTACCCCAGCCCTACAGCCTTGTTTGGATCGGAACCCATCAAACTTGAGGGTCCATAAGTCATTGTTCGTAATCTGGGGCTGGGGAAGGGGGTAGTCTTTGGACTATTGCTGGGAGACTTAGGGGTTCCCTCCCGGACTACCGGCGTTAGGGTAGAGTTTACCTTCGGAGGTGTTTGGATTTGGGATTCCTGGGGAAATGGCACCAAAGGAGCACATCCCGTAGGAGTACTGGGCCTTGGGGAATCAGTTATATATTGTTTATTCTGGAAGGTACCGAGGTGCCGGTTAGCGACCGAAAGACATGGCCCACACTCAAGCTCTAAATGTTTTTGATAGTGTACTCGGCACCAAGTGCCAGATAGGAGTGTGGCAAGGGTTGATGAGGCACCTTGAGAGTCAACCTCAACTCTCATCTTTTCTTCTAGGTCCTGGGCTCTCTGCAACACTGCAGGATCTTCTCCCTGGGATGAAATCGAATGTTAAGATTTCAAAGGGTCAGTACACCCCCAGGGAAGTCTTAGAGAAAAAGACCTCATTGACCCTTCCAACCTTGGTAAGGGCCTATTTCATTTGGGGTTCACTTTCAACCCGGATCTTATTTGATTCTCCTTCCCATGGAAGCCATAAATGGGTGAAGTCGGTTGAAAAGTATCCATTCAAGGACTTAGACCAATTTTGACTTAGTAACATCCCGTAAGTCTCTGGGATGTCCACCACTTGGATGTCAATTATGTTGGCTATCCTGGGGTCCTGGATAAGCTGTATCTGGACGTTCTTCAATTTCCCCACCATTTTTACAACAGTCTTATCCAGTTGGATTACTGCACCATTAGATGGGGTGGGGTGGAATTCGAGCTTCTGACAAATGGACAAGGGCATGATGTTACCCGAAGCTCAGGAGTCCACTAGGCAATTATGTATATTTTTTCCTTGGATATTCAGGCCTAGTAGGAAGGGAGGATGCTCATTGTTCCCCCGGAAGATGGCCGTGTTAGCATCTTCGAACGAGACAGTCTTGGGTGGGTGACTGATGGCTTTTGGGTTCCGGGTTCCCCAAGAGCTTCAAAAGAGACTTCTTCTGCTCAGGACAGTTTAGCAAAACCTCCATCAAGGTCATGGAGGTGGTGGTCTGTTCTAACGCCTTCGTAATGTCGAATCTTCCTCCCAGAAACTAGTGATTTTCCTTGGCGAGATCTTTTTCTTGGTTAGAGCTAGGACCTTTTGGAGGAGCGGGTCGGTCAGTCGTGTTATTCCAGGGAGGAGGAATGTCTTTGATAGGAGGTGTGGGTGTGTAAGCTGGTCCTTTACCAACCTGACTTTGAGTATTATATAGAGTCCGTGGGTTAGTAAAGGCGTTGGCCTCGAAGGGCGGGATAGATTCATTAAAGAATCCCTGCAGTTTAGATTCTTCCTCATCTTCCCCGAAAGTTCTGAAGAAGATGGTGTCACAGGTGAAGGCACTGTGGGTTGGCTCTTGGATAGGAGGCTCTGGAGGGGTGGTATCATGCGACTGCTGCCTGTCTAGCTGGGATATCATGATGACTTTTTTCAAGGTGGCACAATTCACCTCGTTGTGTGAACCCGTGTCATGCAATCTACACCAATTAGTCATGGGCTGGAAGTCTGCAACTTGTGTGAAATGTGATGGTCCAGCACCATTTTGGTTCGGAGGCAGGCCTCTGGTGTTCGCGTTAGTATTCCATTGTTATTGATTAGGCCTAGGCCCGTTGTTGAAGTTTCTTCCCCTGGTGTTGTTGTTTTGTTGGCCAGAGAAAATGTTTCCCCTCTAGGAATTTGAATTCTGGGGTGCGTAGGACCCCGCCTTCAGTTGGCCCATGTCCACTGTCAAGGTTGACAACATTCGCCAGAGGGATTCAACCTCGGTGGTCAATTGAGTATTGGCGTCACAATGTGATGGTTGTTGTTGTTGGCTTCCCAAGAAGGTAGCAGTATTAGCCAGAGTCGAGGGCAGTAATCCTCCAGTTGCGGACGAATGAAAGAAGGGCACTCCAGACGATTGTGTCTGAGACTGTCGTGCCTACTGCAGCTGATTCCAAGGAAAATTTTCTAGACCCAGCACCGTCTAGGTCTGCGTTGGGTAAACGTATCAGGCCTGCTGGTCTATCAGGGGTGGCAGAGGATTCATTTCCATTGAGGGGGCTCCCATCGCCAGGTTGGGGTTGTACCCCCTGGCATACGTAGTTCTGCCAGGGATCATGTTGAAGGGCGCACTCTGCCCAATCCCGCCCGGGGATTTGTTGAGACCATGGGACAATTCTAAAGCCAGGTTGTAAACTTTTGCCAAGGTGCCCCGGTCGCCCGCGGTGGTTGTTCTCCAAAGGAGAGTGGCAATGAAAGGGTCCATCACGTTAAGGTAAGTCTGTATGGTTACTTCTGGGGATGGGATAAAAGGGCCTGTGCACTGCTTCAAGGAGCGCTAGAACCTATGGTTGAATGCTGCGAGAGGTTCATTAGGTTCCTTCCTGATGGAGATGAACTGGCTATGGGACCAAGCTGGGTCCACATGCATGTGAAAGGAGCCAGGAAGGCATCCTCCATGTCCTGCCAACTGTTTATGGAGTTGGCAGGAAGGTTAACGTACCAGTTCAACTCACCTTGCCCTAAAGATAAGGGAAACATCTAAGTCACAACATCTTCATGCTAGATCTGGTGTCGATTCATGGCATCCTTATATGCTTGTAAATGCTCTTCTGCGATTCGTGAGCCTAAGTGCTCATATCGTGGGCAGATCTTCTCCGGGTGAGAGGGTAAGTCATTGATTGCACCCAAAAGAGTTCCCATTGGGGACCCAGTGTTTCTGAAATATGCGGCCATTGGGGGAACTATATGTTGGGTAGTTTGGCCACTAGTTCCCGGGATTGCCTGAGAAGTTTGGGTATTCTGAGGTGTGCTAGACCCCCAGACAGTAGTGGCTGGTATGATTTTTGAGGTCCATTTCTTTTGAGCAGGAAGCTTGAGTTTGACAAACCTTTCAGGGTTTGGGGCAAACCTAAGGACTCTTTCAAATTTCGCTGGGGAGAAAGACCCAATCCCGCTGAAGGCTTGACTCTTGAAACTATAACTCAGGGAACCCTCAGGAGGTGTAAAATTAGAATCTCGGGAGGGGGATGAGTTCATGCCCTCCTTCTAGCGCCAGTTTTTGTTGACGGGGTTTTGTTGACCGGGTCCACCAACAGTCATAAGTTGTCACCGGGTACCAGAGGTATCGGCCAACTCCGCCTACAAAGGTTATCCAGGGAAGTTAGATTTCCCGGGCCTTCAAGCACCTGGGTGTCGGGTCATGACAATGCAGGGCTTGGTTGGGAGTAGTGACTATTTTTGAGGGGGATAGCTGGTTTCTTCAACTCATTCCCTCCAGAGATTCAATAAGGTGAGGTTTCCCCTAGCATTCTACACTTAGCAAATAAAATAGAAAAGATCCTGCAGGGTTAGAAATACTTCATCTAACTATAGTCATGTTTAAACGTCCAGAACATCAATAATACTTTGACATACTACACTAAATACCAAAGAAATACGCAACCATCAGTTAGAATTTCATCAGTAGCGAGGGAAAAGAGGTCGTTAATCTATTTTAACATATCAAAGTAGAATAATAAAGAACATAAAGCATGAAATACCATTAACTCAGAAGAAAGAATGTCAACAACATCATTGAAAAGAATTCTTCCTTCTTCATTAATATCTCTTCCAGCAAGCACTAGTGCATGGTATAATGGTGGCTCCAAGGAAGCGTCTAACTATTGAAAATAGAACAATGGAGCATTGAGCTCTGCAACTAAAAATGAGAAATCGCCTTTCTATTATGTGTGGACAACAAAATCATCAATTTTGCTGACCCTTGGAAATGGGTCGGTCTGGCTATTTATACAACTCTCCTCTAACCCTAACCCTATTTTACATCATGTTTCAATAAAATACAATATCTGGGGGCCGGTACTAGTTGCACCACCCTATAAAAGACCTTGAGATAGAATAGGTCTGCCATGTTAGAAGAATGAGACAAGAATATACAGCAGAAGAATCAGCCTCTAGAAGAGAGCGAGGAAGGAGAAGGAAGAAAGTAGGTCCCCCGGGGATCGAGGCTACATGCCTCATAAATGATAAATGTGACACCCTATCTCCAATGCGCTAGGTGTACCTCTGAGCGGTGCCTCAAGAAGACCATCCTGTCAGAAGACCAACTGTTGAGTCGACGCCTCTTTGATGTAGCCAACCACCCTCTAATAGCTTTTATTAATCGCTTCTGAAAGTGACCGGTCGGCCTTAGGGATCGGGACATGGATCACTTGAAAGAATACAAAATTTTTGATCTGGGACTCTGGGATCTGGGAACTTACGTCCCCAAAAGAATAAAGAATACCCAACGCTTGAGTTTTCCCTGGCCTCCAGAGAAAGCTCAAGGTTGCTTATTATCATTGAAAGTGTGGAGGAGGCAGGAAATGCCATCTTCATCTATATCTTTCAGGCTGGCCCTTCAGTACTTGGCCACTTCAATTTGTTCCCCCAGGTTCAGAATATTCTCTTTAAACTCATCGACCATTTTTTCCGCATCATGGCCACTAAGTACCATGCGAGTTAATTTTGTCATCTGGGCCCCATCTATCGCCTCCAGGGATTGATACCAAGACTTCATTATTTCATCAAAACACCCCAAAACTGAATCTTCTGGGGTACATGAATATGTGCTGAGGGGGTCAGCCCCGGAAGTCTTTATCACAAAAGACTTATATAAATTGAAAGAATATTTTACTGCATTGACCTTATCTTGCAAAGACCCTGCCAGTTGCTTGATTACCTCCAATGTGAGGTCAAGTCTGGAGTGTTGGGTTCTCACAAAATCAAATGATTCATCCCCCAGAATTCTGGATTAAAAAATCATATCCTCTCCCAGGCTAAGGAGTTCTTTGAGCTCCACCTTCCATGCCTGATAATTTTTGGTATCACCCTCCCACAGGTCAATGAGAGTCTCCTCCTGGTGTATAACATGTCGGGCCGTATATAAATCTAGGAGGGTGAATACCAGGAAATGTTGAGTGTTTCCTATTTGTAAGGCGACCCACTCATCCACTGCCTGGGCCTTCTTCTTCATAGTCCGCAAGGAGTCTATGTCACTGTGTGGTAGATCTTTAGAGGTGGAGGCCTCCGGAGGAGTGGCATTGATAGGTCGAACCAGCTCAGTAAGAAACCCCATAAGGTTTGTGTTTTTTGCCTTCTCTGCTTTGAGCCTCTGGGCTAGGTTCTCATAACGAGCTTCCACTTCCCTAGCTACCTCCTTCAGCAAATCCACCTCACCCTACTTTACCCTTTTACCCAGCGATACCTCTGTAACATTGTAATCTCTGGGTTCTGCGGTTGCTTCATCGGCACCTGGGGGAGGTGTTGCCACAATGACAACTGTTTCTCCGCCCGGCCCAGTTCAAAGAGTATGAACTATCTGGGCTTTCTTTCCCTTTGGCGGGGCCTGGACTTGGGCCATCATTTCGGCTAGGCAGAGAGGAGTCATGGGAGCGGATGAAGCTTTTCTTTTTCTTCTCTCTATCAGCCACTAGGGCGGTAGGGGTGGCCTTCCTGCCAGAATTTGTTCCCTTGATTCTTCCCCAGTGTCCTGTGGTTGTTGTTCCTTAGTGACGTGGACCTCATCTGTCCCTCTCTCTGCATCTACTTCTTCTATAGAAACATTTTCTTCATCAACCTCCATCTCCTCAGCCTTGTCCTCTGTATCTATTACTTGGTCTGAACTTTGGTAGGCTTCCTCAGGGATTTCTTCTTCATGTTGCTCTTCCTATTGCTCTCCTTCTACTGTCGGGGCTTCTTCCTCTGTTGGTACATCTTTTGGCAGTAGGGGAAGTGTTGGGCCGAGATTTAGAGTTTGGGTCGTGGTAATTACCTGCCCAAAGGTTTCTCCCGGGAGTGGCCCCTGGAACATGGCAGCTAGGGTTACGGTTATTTTCAAAGGTCTGGTTCCCCCAGCGGCTGCCATTTGTTCACCTTGCTTTTGTTGGTCCACCCCTAGACCCTGCATCGCTTGAGCCCTGGAGGCAATCTCCGGCTTTGACTCTTTTTCTTCTACCTACTTTTCTTGTTCCTGTGCAGGCTCTTATTCAGGAGCCTCTTATTCTGCAGCTCCTTGTTCCGCCCCTGGGACTTCTATCTCTGCTTGTCTTTTGTCCCCCTGCAAGTTTCCAAACTTGTTGACAGCAAATACATCATCAAATTCCTCCTGTGCAGGGGTCTGGCCGGGACTTATGCAGGCTCTGTTTCTTTCTCCGGCTCTGGGGAACTGGAAGAGAGGATTTCTACTTGTTGGGCTTGGGATGTTCCCAACCCTGGCTCTGCCTTAGGCTTTTTGTTGAGCCTCTTCTTTCTCTGGGTAACCAAAGGTGGCCCCGCATCCCTTATTGCTGCCACCTCTAGGGGATCCACCCCCGTTGCCTTTACCATTAAGGCTGCTAGTGACGGGGAGGAAGAGGGACGAATTGGCCCGGGCATGAGCAGTGGAGTGGCCAGCCGCATTATTAACTTCTCCCTCTGTATGCACCCTAAAATGGTCGCCTAGACTTTGGGCCCCATTTCTCAATTTATCAAATCCCTGAATCAATACTTTCAAATATCAACAATATCAATTATATCAATTTCCTTGATCAAATCATAATC
>MU226565.1:444724-456011 GCA_018584345.1 Thuja plicata
TATATATATATATAAGGAATAGGTTGCCCTAGTAGTTATATATAAATTTCAACTTTATATTATAGGTTAAGATAAATTATACTTATCATTTTTTGGTATAACTTTACAATTCTAGTACATAGTTTATACTTCATATGATGCGTTTTATTTTAGAATTATTTTTGAAATTATATTATTGTACACATTATTAACTTTCTAAATAAAATTGTCTACTAATATTAACTAGTTATTATTAAAATTACTTTTTGAAAGCTAGCCAAGTGTGGAATGAACACTTCCAAATGCTAAATATAATAGGACACATGATGCCAAAAAATCTTACAACCCCTTAAGCTCTACAAATTAGATAAAAATTCATAAAATTAAATTTAAACAAATAAACTCATAACACCAAATATATGTGGGAAAATCCTTTTGGGAAAAACCCCACACTCCAAAATATAGACTCAGTTGTATTTTCAACAACAACCAATAATTAGTATGAAATCTTTAGAGCCAATGCTCTTTAAGAGTCAATACACGAGAAAAGAATTCTAGAGAATTTAGCACATAAAAGCTTCTTAGAAGATATCCAATCAATCATACAAATTACACTAAGAAGCCACATATTTATAGAGCTTAACACAAGTGAAAAAAGAACATGGGTTCCAAAACTAACTCTAACACCAAAGAGGTATGTCGTGTCATACCCAACAACTTGCTAATCTCATGACATGTTGCAGATAGAAACTTCTAAAGCATGCATAACTCATCCATAATGACCACCTTGCCATATGAAATACCTACTTCCTACTATTTGTCAAAAGTAAACTCCACTACAAATACCAATTGCTAAATAATAACTCTCCACGACTCTTCGACCAAACTAGTTACTACCATATTCATAAATTGTTTTTTTCCGTAGTTCCAACATAGTAACTTATGCCACTAATCCACTAATTTTAGGACTCCTAAAGTGGTTGCAATAAAATAAATATATAGTATAGTAAATATGCTTGGACTTAGAGGTTGAGACGCATCCAAAAATTATCTCACTAGTTGAAGACCTATCAAGAGTCAAAACTCTATCATCTTCTCAAGGCCCCAAGGCCCATAAAAATTGCATACCATTTGAACTTTTTAGTGCTCACAATTTTTGTCAATGCAACTGCAACATTCACAAACATATCAACTTTCTCAATCTGATCACCCTTCCATCTTCCACCATGTCATTAACAAAATAAAACTCAACATCAATATGTTTTATTCTAGCATGAAATATGGAATTGTTTACTAAACAAATAAAAATCTAAAGTTGTCACAACAAATAGTAATCTGCCCTGCTTCAAAACCAATATTATAACACAATATCATAAGAAAAATGGCTTTCTTACAAGCATGATTAACTAACATTTACTCTAGTTTTGTAGTGGAAAAATTGAGCACAAACTTTCTCTTACTTATCCAATTGATAACACTAAAAAAATTTGTGAAAACATATCCACTGGTGGATCCTCTACTATCAATGTCGCCTACCCAATCTAAATCCACATATCCATGAAATCAAATTGAATGTCAAGGTGGAATAGGATTACCATAAAAATACAAGGAATATTTGGGAGTACCCCTTGCATACCTAAGAACTCTCTTAACCACATCCCAATGCACCCTACCAAGGTTAAACATATAATGACTAAGTACTCCTACTACTTGGGAAATTTTAGACCTTGTACAAACCATAACATGTACATCAAGCTACCAAAATATACATCAAGGGAAATTTTAGACCTTGTACAAACCATAACATATACATGTCCTCCATCATAGTAGGAGGTTTTGAACAATCCTTCATAGAAACGTGCATACCACTAACACTGGATCACCTAATTATTTGCAAGGTGACATATTGAATTTCTCCAACACAGAGTTAACATACTTACTTTATCTCATCCAAAGTTTTTTGTTGGCTATATCTCTAATAATCTTGATCCCAAGAATATATCTTGCTACACCTAGATATTTCATCTCAAAGTGTACTACTAACAAAGACTTCAACTCTAAAATCATTCTTTTATCATTCCCAATAAATAACATATCATCTACATATAGGGCTTTGATATGTGAAGGATCATGGTGAGCCAAAGTAGGCCCTTAAGTGGCGATAAAATTTTAGAAAAATAGAGTTAGGAAAATTGACATAAAAATTTCAATAAGTTATCAAAAATATGAATGTATAGAATATTTAATTTAGTTTCTAAGCTACTAGATTTTTTTTGAATAATCTATTTGGTGAAAATTTAAAATTCCAATGCAATAGTACAAATTTTTTAGAAAAAAGATAAGAAGTAGGTGTATGTCTGACTACCCTAACCAAATTCAAATGATAATATTTTTTATAAGATTCTAGATATAAGTAGAAGCATTTCCAGTTATGTAACACATTTTTTGTAATTTATTTCTAAGTAAATAATTAATTATAATTTATTCACTACAATTTTTTTAGAATATAAAAACTTGTATGTCTGACCACCATAACTTGGAAAAGTTTTTATAAAGTTTACTTTTTTAAATCCTATAATATGTGAAGCATATAATGTGACACAGGTTTTGAATTCAAAAACTGTTACGCTGTTGGAAAGTTATAAATGAATAATAATTATTTATAAAACTCAAAAAATGTTGGAATGTGAAGTCATCATGGAGAACCACTAGTAGTGGTTGAGGCATAATGGAGAATCATCTAGTTGTGGTTGAGTCATCAAATGGGGTTGATTCATCATCAAAAATCATGTAGTGCATCATTAAGGCATTTGTCATAAGGCACAAAATTTTTTGGGACTTACTATTGTTGGATTAATCTTATGGAAAGATAAGTGTTGAGAGGGGAGGGGTGATTCGACTCTTTTAAAACTTTTAACCACTAGTCAATCCTTTTCACCGAACTAAATATCATTCATAAAAACATTGAAAAACATAAAACATAAATCAGAAAACCATGACACATAACACCATGATTTTTGGTCACGCATAAATCCTTGGTAAGAGGAAAAAATTGCGGTGGGGATGGCACCCACAATCCTTCACTTCTATAGAATAAAGGCTTCTCGGTTAGAGCTACAATGTTAGCTACTTCTAGTAGCTTACCTTGTTAGGAGTACTATAGTCGGTCAAGAGTACAAAAGACTTATTCAGTCTACGTGATTAAAGGATTTTACAATCTCTCATTAAAGAGATGTACCCTATTAGAGGATTTATAAAATAAGACCTCTTAGGTCCTACCCACTGGATGGGATTTCTACACTCCTAACTATTACAAAAACTTATTACAAAATGTCTACAAGTATGCATCAATCATAATGATGTTTAGACTCTTTATGCTCTGCAAGTGCATTACCTTTTTCTGCACTCAGTAACTTAACTATTTTGCACCTTATGTCTTCTTCATTCTATCTTTTTCTCTATCATTGTAACTGCTTCTCTATCTTTGTAATATTTTCCCTCTTCTCTATGTAATATTCACCATCCTTCTGTCATCTTCATGTTTTGTTCATTTTATATGATCTTAAGGCGGTTAACCTAATTTGATCCTTCTCCTTCTGTCATGGAGGTGAGGCAGTATAAGGTTGGTTTCATTCTCAACGCATTTATTATTCTTGAATATAATTGGTTGAATTGCCTCATGATCATGTACAATCATATTGGTACAATCGCAATGTTCAACCTAACTTTTGTCTTGAATACCATGAAAATTTTCCTGCTCGACGTCCAGGTTCAGTGTATTCAAATTTGAATTGATATGTCATCTTTGGTGTGTTTGGTAATGTTCTTTAATATTTCTTGGTGACATAATTGTTTTCTTGGTGAATAACTCTTCTCGGTGACTAAATCTTCTCTGTGTCTCAATAACTAACTCTACTCGATGACTAACTCTGCTTGGTGACTTAACTCTGCTCTATGTCTCGGTAACTAACTCTGCTCAGTGACTAACTCTTCTCTATGTCTCGGTAACTAACTTTGCTCGATGACTATCTCTACTCGATGACTTAACTCTACTTTGTGTCTCGGTGACTAACTTTTCTTAGTGACTAACTCTGCTTTATCAACTATTTTCCTTAGTGTATTCTTTCTCTTTATCGATTGTCTTCGTTGACTATTATGACTTTGACAAAACTAATGACAACAAACTATCTCATAGGAGTATCAATCTTCCCCTTTGGCATTAGTTGGCAATTTGACAAAAACTTCAAAGTCATCAAATTTTTTTGTAACTTCCCCTATACACATGATTATATCTTTATCATTATATCTCCCTTTATACTATATTATCCCCTTATGTGCTATATTATACATACTATATTATACCCCTTTTTTTGACAAATATGTCAAAATCAAAATTGCTTAGGGCTCAGTGGGATATACGATACCTTGTCAAAAAGGTGAGTGTACTTCTTCTTTATATCGGCTAGGGATGAATCTCATGCATCTTTGAGTGTTTGAAGTATAACAAGTTGAGTAGCAATATCGGCTGCCAATCCAAAGATGGTGCCAAGTGAACTACCATCGGGGGTGTTGACCAACTCTTTGGCCTTCTTCAAATGCCTTTGCATGGATTCCATGTGGGGAATCAAAAGTTCTTGTAGTTCTAGAAGTTCCATCCTTCTCTTATTCTCTTCTTGTCATAGTTCTTGTTGCATCTCCATCAGGTGTTTCAACCTCAAGTAGTAGAATTGTAAAGAACTAGGGTTGGTAGAAATATTTTTCAGCTGCTCGGTCTCAAAAGAATAATCTTTGTTCTTGATATCCTTGATAAAGTATGAAATAGAAAAAAATTTCTAAAATATTGAAAGTGGGTATGTGCAGGATCATGGTATGCCAAAGAGGTCCTTAAGTGGCAATGAAAATTTAGAAATCAAGGTTAGGCAAGTTGACATAAAAATTTGAACAAGTTATCAATATTATATAAAAAACATGGAACAAGATAATCTGTAAAAAATTGAATGTAGTTTCTAAGATACTAGCCCTTTTTGAAAAAAAATTATTCTATATGGTAAAAAATTTCAGATTTCAATGTGGTAGTATGAAAAATTTTCAGGAAAAGATAAGAAGCAGGTGTATGCCTGACCACCTTAAATGCAATCAAATGATAATAATTTTTACAAGATTCTAGATATTAGGAGTAGACACATGTATGGATGTGACACATATTTTTTTGTAATTTTTTTTCAAGTAAATAATTAATTATGATTTTTCTATTACAACATTTCCAGAGTATACAAAATCTCGTGTCTGACCACCTTAACTTAGTCTAAACTTCATCAAATTAAAAAAAAATTAATTTTTTTACTGTAGTAGGTAAAGCATAGAATGTGACTCAAGTTTTCGATTTCAAAAATGTTCTACCGTTTGAAAGTTATAGTTATTTTTCAATCAGTACTAAAAAGATAAGAAGTAGGTGTATGTCTGACCACCTTAAACACAATCAAATGAAAATATTTTTTTTGTTAGATTCTATATATAAGTAGTAGACTCATGTCTGGATGTGACGCATATTTTTTTATAATTTTTTTCAAAGTAAATAAATTATTATTATATTTCTTCTACAACTTTTCCAAAATATAAAAAATCTTGTGCCTCACAACCTTAACCTAGTATAAAATTCATCAAATTGAATTTTTTTTTTCTTGTAGTAGGTAAAGCATAGAATGTGACATATATTTCAGATTTAAATTTTTGTATACCATTTGAAAGTTATAGTTGTTTTTAAATTAGTCTACCAATCATGACTTCTTTTTTACATCGACACTTTTTGGCATACCATGATCCTACACATACCCAAGTATATAAGATAAATTAGTCTCAATCTCGGTAGATGCCTCAGAAAGTGATACCTTATCAACTGCAATGTTGTCTAGAATGGATTCAAACATTTTTAGTTCCATCTTCCTCAAAGGAATCTTCATCATGTAGTCAATAGTGTCTTGATTTGGATTTCAGACTTGCTCCACTAGTCCTTCTACCATACCAATGATGTCTTATGTTTTATCAACGGTGGCATATAAGACATCCTTGATGATTTCCAAAACATTAGTCTTCTTCCTCTTCTAAAGTAATTTGTTTTGCATTTCCTTAAGTTTCACTAGTTTAGCATACTTAGTCATTTCATCATATTCCATAGTAGATAGGTCAACATTTGGTAAAATGATCGATTGACTCAAATCTACATGTTTCCTCTTTTTTGATTTCTTCTTCTATGATTTCTTATTTTGTGAGTGTGATGCCTTTAGTGCATCAGATGTTGTCTCTATTGTGCGTGTTCTAGGTCTTTGCTCTTCTTGTTTGTTTTCTTCCTTCTTCACTTCATGTTTTCCTTCTTCTTTCTTTTCTCCTAGCATGTCCTATTTATGCTCATTTGTATGATTCTCAGCTTCCTTTTGTTCATTTTTTTTTTTTCCTTTGGTTCATCTTTGTCGGGTTCTTGTTGTTGTGCAATGGAATCGGTTGGGGTAACCGATTTGGTGTTCAGTGTTGCTTCTTTCTTGGTAACCGTGTCCTTCTTGGTGTTCTTGTCTTTCTCAACTTCCTTTACCTTTTATTTCTTTGTTTCCTTTTCCTTCCTCGTGTCCTTGTGTTGGTCGATTGCTACATGATCTGTATCCATAACAACTGGATCATTATCACCTTGAGTTATGTGATAATATAGTACTTGTTCCAATACAGGCTGTAGAGTAGTAGCTTTATCTTTGATGTTTATTTCTTTTGTATTGATGTCCTCGGTTGCCATAACATTCTCATAGATTGTGATATATCAGCTCCGAGATCTTTGTCTGTAATATCCTCAATAAAAATTTCATCAATGTCAATTGTCAGATCAATAGGATTGTTCTTAACTTGATCATCTTTGGTAACTTCATCGATTATATTCTCCTTTTCTTGTTTAACTTGGGATTTAGGCTCTTTGATGTCAAATATCTCTTTCCATTTTGCATCGGATTCCAACTGTAATCTCTTCAAGTCTCCTGTCAGAATCCTTAAAGATCTTTCTGTATAGGCTATAATCTACACCAACTCGATTTGATGAGGGGTTAGTAGCACCAATTTGCAATGGGGAAAATCAATCAAACTACTAGGAACAAACCTACGGACAATAAAATAACAAGCAATCAAGGAGGAATACAAACGAATGCAAACCAACAAAGCTTGAAGATTCTATTTCTTCTCTCTACTCCTTCTGAAACGATGATGAGTATGGTGCTCAGTATTGGTATTGTCAACATCAATGACTTGTGAGTGTTGAGAGAATGATATCAATTATGATCACAAGAATGCTTTGAATGCTTCTAGCAAGAATCTTGTTGAGTAAGGGTGCACAAAATATTGAAATCCTGGATCCTTCAAATGGCTGTGAAGGGTTGATTATATAGAATATGGAAAATGATTTGCATGGTTGAGATTGATCCCAGAGATTGGAGAATGGATGGTTGAGATCAAAATGAACTGGAGAAGCAATCAGTAAACTCCACCTCTTCAACTAGGAGAGAAGAGGCGATGTTTTAGTTAGCTGAGGAGAAACCAGTAAACTTCACCTCTTCAACTTGGAGAGAAGGGGTGATGTTTTAGTTTAACTAAGGAGAAATCAGTAAACTCCACCTCTTCAACTTGGAGAGAAGAGATAATATTTTAGTTAACTGAAAAGCAACCAGTAAACTCCACCTCTTCAACTTGGAGAGAAGAGGTAATATTTAGTTAACTGAAAAGTTGATCATGAGTTACCTTTTCAAACTTGAGAAAGGATTTATTCAAATATTTAATTGATTTTTGTAATTAAGGTATTCAAACATGTGATAATTGAATTCTTTTTTATTTAGAATTGAATTATTGAGTGAAATTAAATTAATTTAATTAGAAGAATTAATTAATAATTTTAAATATTTAAATTTAAACTTTAGGAAATTGAATTTAATTAATTAATGAAGATTAATTAATTAAGGTTATTTAATTAATTAAATTAAATATTTTATTAATTTTGGAAAAATGATTAAAATGATTTGGGGAATAGATTTAGAAGAAATAGATCATTAATTTATGATTAAAAAACCATTAATTAATAGATGAAAATTAGTGTTTTAATGTAAGGTTGCAAGTATGTCCATTTTAGAATGTCTATTTTTGCCCCTCTTTGATACAATGTGATTCATCACGTTGTGTCAAAAAAAATTCAGATTTGATCCTACCCTAGCTTTCCCCAGTGAGAACAGGTGGACTATATGCCCCCTCAATAAATTAAGCATAAAAAATGCATCAGATGAGCATTAATTTGTTGATAATGTTGAATCACTATATGATAATGATGAATGCATTCCTATGTTAGTTATGATGTTATTGATGATGGATGCATTGATTATATGATCTAATATGCATATTGTTTGGATTTTTCTTATGTAATAAATGAACGCAAACCTAAAATTGTGCAATGTGTCTAAGTAAATGCAGGTGTTCGTTAGAAGAAAGTTAGTGAGAAATTGGTTGTGATAGGAAGGGACCAAATGAAAGGAGTGATGAAACTAATTCGCTGTCATTTTTTTCTAATTTTATTCATCATTGCACCTTATTATGAAAAGGAAGAGACTAAAATGCACCCAGAAATTGACCATCTGGATAGCGCTATGATCTCTGATGACTAGAATTAGATTAATTGAATATAAAGAGAACCAAATGCACCCAGATATTGACCATCTGGATACTGCTATGATCTCTAATGAAAAGAAAGAGAACCAAATGTAGACCTTATGGCAAGACATACTGTCAATTAGTGTCAAAACACTTAGTCATTTAGTGTTGCCCGAGTATACAGTGTCACCCAAGTGTTCAACATCGCCCGAGTGTTCAGCATCACCCGAGTGTTCAGCATCGCCCAAGTGACAGTTTATAACCCGAGTAGTCTTTTGTGAAAGGAAACTAAGTGTGCAGAAAATAGTTCCCTACGCTAAACTCCTGAGAAGAGGATCGTGCAAATTCAAATTTAACCCTTATCAATTACAGAATGATAATACAATAACATGCACAAATAGAAAAATGAGAATAACACAATGATTTACCCTGGGGAAAACCTTTCGGTAAAAACCCCAGCACTCCAAAACTTGCACAATGTATTAATCAAAACTATTGTTGTTTACAATACACTTGCAATGCAAGTTATTTCAGGAGATAATCAACACTTGAAGACAAATCCGACAGCATAACAACATCCCAACAGTACACTAACTTCGCTCTATGATTTGCAACCCTAAAAATGCTTATATCATGCACTTCCCATTTTAGGGCAACTTCCAAAGATAATCGTATTAGGGTTTACCATTCTCCACAAAAATAGAAATTCCTGAACTGCACGCATTGCAGAAGAGTGTACAGCACTCAACATGATCAGTTGCCACATGTCTTGCATGTCTTCACCCATCATCGAATCTTTCACAATTAACTCTTACAAATATTAATGACCATCATAGGAATCTGTCATAACCATTTCAGTCATGATTACCTTACACATTGTCCAAAGTGCTGACATTTATCAAATAACCTCTACCATAGAATGGGATGCCTAGATCCACCTAGACCAAGTTTGATCATCCTTGTCATCTTCCAAGTGGAGTGAAAACACAACATGTCCACTCAACTAAATGACAGAATGTATATCAAACTTAAATACATTATTTGCAAACAGTTAATTACAAAAAAAATAATATCAAATGTAAGGAAATATACAAGGTTGAGACACCTTATCCCTAACATTCTCCCACTTGTCGAACACCTTGTAAGAGCCAAAGGAAATAACAGGATTTAACTGCTATAGGCCGAGAGGCCCATAGACTCTGAACACCATCTGAACTTCTCTGTGCCCACAGGTTTTGTCAATGCATCTGCAACATTCTTTACTGTATCTACCTTCTCCAAACTTACCTTTCCATCCTCTACCATAGCTCTCACAAAGCAAAACCGCACATCAATGTGCTTGGTTCTAGCATGGAAAGTTGGATTCTTTGCAACGAAAATAGCACTCTAACTGTCACAACAAATTGTAATCTGTCATGCATCAACACCAACATCTGAACATAGTCTCTTAAGACAAATGGATTCCTTACAAGCATGAGTAGCTTCCATGTACTCTACTTCTATCGTGGACAAAGCGACCACAGGTTGTCGCTTACTCATCCAACTGATGGAACCACCAAACATAGTGAACACATAGGCACTGGTGGATCTCCTGTTGTCAATGTCACCTGCCCAATCTGAATCCACAAACCCATGAATACAAACTGAATGCGGAGCTCCAGAAGAGTTTCCATGATAGAATATGGAATACTCTGATGTACCCTTCAAATATCTGAACACTCTCTTAACTGCATCCCAATGTACCCATCCAGGTTTAGCCATAAACTGACTCAGGACTCCCACTGCTTGGGCAATGTCTGGTCTAGTATAGACCATAGCATATATAAGGCTACCAACTGCACTCGCATAAGGTACTTTGATCATGTCCTCCACCTCACTAGGATATTTTGGAAAATCATCCATAGATAACTTTGTTCCCATAGAAAGAGGAACACACAATGGTCTGCAATCTGCCATGCTAAACCTGTCCAACACAGACTTCACATACTTACTCTGACTCAACCAAAGTTTTTTGTTAGATCTATCTCTGCTGATTTCCATTCCCAAAATATACCTAGCTGCCCCTAGATCTTTCATCTCAAACTGTGCTAACAACTGAGACTTCAAATCAAAAATCATACCCATACCCTTCCCAATCAACAACATATCATCAACATATAATGCAATAATAAGAAGGCAATAATTGTCAACTTTGAAATAAACACAATGATCTGATTTCAATCTCAGAAAACCAATCGACAACACAAAGGCATCAAATTTAAGGTACCACATCCTAGGAGATTGTTTCAAACCATACATAGACTTCTTTAATCTACAAACCAAAGACTCTTTACCTTTCTAAATATAGTGCTCAGGTTGTGACATATATATCTCTTCCTCCAAATCACCATGAAGGAAAGATGTCTTCACATCCATCTGTTCTACCTCTAAATCATACGATGTTGCTAGAGATAACAGAAATCTAATGGATGTAAGCTTTGCAATAGGAGAGAATATTTCACCATAATCAATTCTCTCCACCTGTGAATACCCCTTTGCAACCAATCTGGCCTTGTACCTCTCAACACTGCCATCTGCACATAATTTCTTCTTAAACACCCATTTTCTTCCAACAGGTTTCCGTCCTTTAGGAAAAGGTACT
>MU226565.1:456511-489234 GCA_018584345.1 Thuja plicata
CTTAGATCTTCTCTCCTTAGGCACATGTGCATAAGCTTCACAACCAAAAACATGAAGATGTCTAACTGAAGGATTCTTACCAGACCACACCTCCATGGGTGTCTTACCAACAAGAGCTGATGTAGGATATTTGTTAACCAGATAGCAAGCAGTGGCCACAGCTTCAGGCCAAAACCTTTGTTCGAGGTCAGCTCCACTAAGCATACTCCTAGCCTTCTCCATCAGTGTCCTATTCATTCTTTCTGCAACTCCATTTTGTTGTGGGGTATAAGGATTTGTCTTATGCCTCTCGATCCCTCGTTCTTTACAAAACTGTTCAAACTCTGCTGAACAAAGCTCACCACCATTGTCAGTTCTCACACACTTAATTCTTCTACTAGTCTAATTCTCTACGAGAGCTTTAAATTCCTTGAACCGACTGAAAACTTGTGTCTTGCTTTTAAGGAAATAAATCCATGTCCTACTATAATCATCTATAAAAGATTCAAAATATACAGATTTGGAGAGTGAAGGAACTTTAACAAGACCAAACACATCTGAATGGATAAGATCCAAAATACTAGAAGACTTGTGAGAATTGGAGTAAAATTGAACACGATTTTGCTTACCATAAATACAGTGTTCATAGAAGTAAAACTCGAGATTACAATCATTTATCCCCTCAACGAGGTTTTTATTTTTTAGGGTTCTGAGACCCTTCTCACCAATGTGGCCAAATCTCATATGCCACAACATTGTCTTTTCTGCAGGAAGTTTTCCTTCCAAAGTGTTAGCACCCTTAGGTACACTTGCTACACTACCTTGAGAACCCATTACCATAGACTTCTTCACTGCTGGTTCAGATGGTGGAGATGAAGTGACTACTTCTCTCTTCCTTGAGATAGAAGAACTATTGCACTGTGAAGTGCAAGCATCCAGCTGAAACAGGGTACCTCTCCTAGTACCTTTCGTGAGCACCATAGCTCCTCTAATCATCTTACATCCATCTTTCAAAAAAATAACTTGCACACCTACATCATTCAGCATACTTACAAATAATAGGTTTCATGCCAAACCTAGGATGTGCATTACCTCGTTGATCCCCTTTACTCGTCCATCAAGGAATCTGATAGTGACTCTTCCTCGTCCTACTATCTCTAGGTGAGAATCATCACCTAGGTACACCTTCCCACCATCAAAATCCTCATACTTTGAGAACCAACTTTGATGAGAGGTCATGTGAAAAGAAGCACCCAAGTCAATCATCCACACATCATTAGATGCATGGGTGGCCAAGGCTGCAACAAAAGCATTGCCATGTTCTTGAAAGTTATCAGAATTTGAATCTGGGCTTTTCTTCTTCTTCTTTGGCTCTTTGTAGTCCTTACGCAAGTGCCCAGACTTACCACAGTTCCAACATGTTGCGTTAGAATTTCCAGGAGTCTTAGATTTCCCATGGGATTTGGATCTACCCTTTTCAGACTTCTTGTCATTTTTCTTTCCTCTATCTTTGGATCTACCGCGAACAACAAGGGCTTCCTTAGTTGAATTAGAGGTCTCTCTTAGCATCTCCTCAGATAATAGTGAAGACACCACATCATCCATTTGGAAAGTGACAATAGTACTCCCAAGGGCCATCACAAGATGGTCCCATGAATCTGGAAAGGAACATAGCAGGGTCATACATCGATCCTCCTCCTCCAACTTGATACCAGTTGATGTAAACTATGCAATCAACATGTTAAATGCGTTCAAGAGATCTGCAATGGATCCTCCTTCCTCCATTCTCAGAGAATACATAGAGAAAGTGAATATAAAGAGAAACCTAAGTTTGAAGGGAAATGCTACAAATGCAACAAACAAGGTCATAAATCTTCCGAGTGCAGAACTAAGAAATGGAATCCTGCTGAACAATTAGCCAAGGCAATTTTTGGTTGGGATTACAACACTTGGTACAGATGTTGTCATTGTGGTGAATATGGACACATTGGTGCAAATTGTATGAAGACCAAATTTAGAAAATGAGATCCTACTAAGAGATGATATGTGTGCAAGCACCTCAGTCATCTGAGCAAGAGCTGTATGAACAGAGAAAATTTTTATATTGGTTTTGAGAATGGAAAAGCCAAAGTCTCTGAAATCAGAACTCAGATGAGCAATAAATGGGTAAGGAAATCCTTAGATAATTCAGATCAAAGAAATGAAGGATCTAATGATACCCTAAATAGTGAGATGGGTGGATCTATCATTACAAAATAAGAAATTAAGGAGATGACTAGAACTGTGCAATACAAGCCATCCTACATCATTTCTAGATAAGAAATACAGTCCATATCCATATATTGATGCATGAGGACATATTATAGTTCAACCCGAGTTAGAATGTTAGTTACATCGGAGTCACTCTAGCTCACTCGAGTTGAGTCGGGCAGTATTGATAATTGGAAAGTTAGTTTCACCCGAGCTTCCAAGTGAATCTTGGAGAAACACCTGAGTCATGCCAACTACTATGTATGGGGCATTTAATGAAATACTCTAATAATTGAAAATCTCTTATAAATGAGGGATTGTAAAGAGTATTTCTTACAAATATTTTAGTTTACAAGTCAATTCAGAGCCCTTAGCAATTCAGTACGAATTCATGATTGAAAGCAGAGTTTGATCATTTCGTCTGAGTAGTATGGCATCTACTTCTAGCTGCAAGGTCAAGAAAAGTTTTGAGATGCTAGTAAGTAATGCACTTTGTGATCCTCCAGTGTTCAAGCTTCATGGGCATTTGCAGAGGAGATAGACTCGATGGGAGCTCATTCCCTAATTCCTCCAAGAGTGTTACTGGTTAACGACATTCACAGCTTCTATCACTGCAACATACAGGAGCTTGCAACCAGTGAGATGAATCAAGCATATGATAAATTATGTACCAAAGGGAATCTAAAGCCCAAGCATAAGCACCCCAAAACCAAGGGTTTTACACACATCATGCACATGTCAAGGGACTTCTAGACAAAATGGAATAGATATGTTCTTAGTTGTGTTCACGATATGCAACTATGGTTGGATCATCCTGTGAAGATCACTAAGAAGATAATTCACTGTGTCGTCAGGTTCCCTATGCTAGACAAGCCAAAAGCTACCAAAACCCTAACCAGGGATGAAATAGTTGAGTTAAGTCTTACCGAGTGGGATGGTAGAGGCATGAGACTTAATAGAGTAACTGATATGGAGATGAAATTTGGAATTCATGTCATAGCCCGTAAGATTTACAACTTGAGCAGACCCAACAGTGTTGCATGCAAATTTGTTGACCTAGCAGACAAAGTAGTAAAGAAGAATCTGGTATTTGACCTAGTAGAACTGCAACTCACTCTGTTGAGAAAGAATATGGAGAGCATCCGAGTATCCAAAACAAATTCGTTTAAGTTTGGTTCTCTTCTAATCTGTATACCCTTTTATGTTGAGAAGTTCTTTCCCTCCAAAGGAATAGTAGCATGGAAGAAGGATAGACCAATCATCCATCAAATTAATGAATTCATAGCTAAGATGGGAGATAACTTTGATAGAATTATGGATGGATACTTTGAGAGTTTCAAACAGAAGATGTACAGTAGATATACAATTCCCAAGAAACTAGTTGAGAAGTACAAAGATGAAATATGTTTTCTAGTTGATTGTGATAAGGTTTATATACAAGTAGTAAAGCCTAGGGTTGCATGGGTACAAGCCCTGCCATATGAAGTTAACAATGATGACACAAAAGATATCATAGAGGCTCTTGTGAATAAAACGGTTAATCCAAAGGCACCTTACTTTGGAACATATGAGGAAGCAAAGAGAAAGATATCTTTGGAGATTGAGATTCCTAAGATATTGAAAAGAGGAAGGAAGAGACTTGATACATTAAAAAATAATTATGGCAAGACCTTCAACTCTCCTACCATCTCTGAGAGTAAAGAGGAAACAGCTAAAACAAAGGCTACAATTTATATAGAGGAAGTTGAATCAGAAAAGGAAGAAATTGATATTAAACCTCTATAGAAGAAGAGGAAGACAACACCTAAACAGAAAAATGAAAAATGCACTACTCTTGTTGTCACTTTGAGGAGATCAAGGAGAAAAATTATACTAAGTGATGATGAGGATGATGATGAAGAAGATACTGTGGTCTTCACTAAACCAACACCCACACTTGATCAGAAGATTAAAGAACTTAAAGAAGGAAGAGACATGAGTTCTTTGAAGTCGCTAAATTATGCTTCTAGGTCAGAAGAATAAAAGAAGAAGATTGAGAAAGCACTGGTGGAGAAGATGGCAAAGTGGAAAAATGACCCTTCCGAGTTGAAGAGTTAAATGACTGAAGAATTATTTAAGGCAGTATCTATTCCCTAGAAGAATGCAGTACAAATTGAAAAAGATATAAGGGATCAAACATTGAAGCAGGTCATGCCTACAATGAAAGGCAAAAATGTAAAAGAGGCCTTGAGAAAATATGAGAATAATCACACCCCCAGATTCAGGGCATTCCAAATATTGAACAAGAACATAGAAGATGTAGCTCAGCATTCCACATTAGTGTGGAAATCAATATTTGAGATAAAAGAAGGCAATGTGAAGGAAGAAGTACCAAGTACAAACCTTCCAGCACAAGGAAATGATGATATACTACCTGAGGTATAGAATATTGAAGATTCTAATGTAGATAAGATTGCATTAGAGGTAATCACATCATTACCCCAATATCCTATACACAATATTGTACCTCCAAGCAAAGACAAGGTTGCAGAATATACATCTGAACAGACAAAGACTTAGCAACAAGATCCTCTTACTACAGAAACATGCACACCCGAGTCGTAAAAAGTCAAGGTAGATATTTCTTTTGCCAATATTGATTCATTAGTAAGTATTGATCCAACAATTGGTACTATAAAGGTCAATGACCTAATTGGATTGAATACTGAAGCAAAGGATGAGTTAGGTAAAGGTAAGGAAATTGTTCCTTCACTGAGTCCTAAGACAAAGGCAGTAATTACTGATGAGATAGATCTAGATAAAGAAATTGTGATTCCTAATTAGGATCTATCCAACCTATCTGTAGAGAAAATGGATATTTTGGGAGAAATGTGGAAGAAAAGAGCCACACATAAAAATCTACGAAAGAAAATACAAAGGAACAAAGTACTTGAAGATGTGAAAGGCATATTTGTAGATGCATTGCAGATTGAAGTCAATGAGAGTGACTCAATAATGGACCAACTTGTTGACATTGTCCACAAGTTCAAAACAGATATGAATGGTCAAGAAAAGTTACTTGAGAAGGAAGAGAAGAAATTTGAGAACAAGGTTCTAGAGAACATTGCAAAGGAGATTGCAATTGACCAGGTGCAGCTTACAAATATCATCAACACTATAGAAACCACTGTGAAAAATGTGGTAGCACTATTTGTAAAGTTGAGTGACTCCTCTAACTTTACTATGGAAATCAATAACAAGTTAGTAAAGATCGATGCAGACATGAAGGAAAGTGAAAGGTAGTTAGCACTTGACCCAAGCACTAGTTCTGCTCACTTCATGAAAATAAAGTATCTTACTGATCTACAGGCTGAAGTTTTGAGAGAAGAAGCAAGGACCAGAGAATTTCTTACAACAATCCAGAGCGAACTTCTACCACACATGGATGGAATGCAAAAATACATAACACATGCTAAGAGACTCATTCATGACAATAACTTCTCAGCTGCGGAGCTAATGATAGAGTTGTCTATAGATCTACAAGTTGAATTGCACATCTTGAAGGTGCTACAGGACAATTGAGACAACACTCTGTCTCAAATTTTGAAGGTAGATAGTGATTTCCTATCCTACTTTGGGATAACATTGTAGATATCACTTTTTGGCATTCCTATCAAAAACAAGGGGGAAATATCATTATATTGTATTAAAGAGAACATATATACAGTGAATATATATATATTTTTGAAAAACAAAAATAGAGTCAGTTGGACCCAAGCAGCAGAGGCAGTGTCAAACCCGAGCAGACAGAAAGGGGGAGTTTTGACATATCAGATACAAAATTCAATGATAAATTTTTTTTCAGTAATGCCAAAGGGGGACATTGTAGACCTTATGGAAAGACATATTGTCAATTAGTGTCAAAACACTTAGTCATTCAGCGTTGCCCGAGTATTCAGTGTTTCTCGAGTATACAATGTTGCCTGAGTGTTCAAAATTGCCCGAGTGTTCAGCATCACCCGAGTGTTCAGCATAACCCGAGTGACATTTTATCACCCAAGTAGTCTTTTGGACCCGAGTGACAGTTTGAAGCTGAATTTGCATATATTGTTAAATATAATTTTTTTTATTGCAAGCCGACTTACATAGTTATTTGTTGGATAAAGATATATATGTAATATAATTTGTTTTATCCAATATGACAATGAATTAAGATAATGATTATGATTATGTGAAGAGTATATGAGTAAGAATGTATGCATAAGGTATGCGAATGGAAGTTTGATTTAAGTGCAGAAGTATTAAGACAACATAGTCTCATCTATCACATTCAGGTAATCAGTTATATTCAAAAGGGTCTTATTCAGCAATCATAGTTGCATAGAGAAGATCATCAACTGGTTCATTCTCACAGGTGGATCAGAAAAATCCTTTAACAAGGTGGACCTAACATTACTTTATTTAAATATCTTAACCGAGTTGCATTACTTATTGTATTGTACAAAATCCTTTAACAAGGTGGACCTAACAATCCTTTCTATGCTCCTAACAGGGCAGACCATTAGAAGTGGTCATTGTAATCTCTAACAGGCTAAATTTATACTGCAGTACTAAATCTTGTGGGTATCATCCCCACCCTAGTTTTACTTTCTTTTAGAAGGTTTCTAGGTAACCAAATATTGTGTTATGTGTTTTGTCTGATTCTTTACTTTCAAGTTATATGCATGCAAACAAATAAGTTAATCTAATTGTTGATTAAAAGGATTAAGTTTTATTGGTTCCTGATTCACCCCCCCTCTCAGTCACTGGGCACATCATATAATTCCAACACCAAATACACCCAGATATTGACCATCTGGATATCGATATGATCTATGAAATAAAGGAGAACCAAATGCACCCAGATATTGACCATCTGGATAGTGCTATGATTTCTGATAAGAATAAGAAAATTACCAAAGAGAAAACCCAATGTACCCAGATATAGACCATCTGGATACTGCTATGATTTCTTGATAACAAAAGAAGATAATAGAAAAGGATTGTTCAATTCTTTTCCAGGGGTTAGCTCAGATCATGGAACTGCGTGGCTGCCAGATATGTGACAGCTCCTACCGCATTTATCCTGAATCATCATTGCCCCAGAATTAAATTGAAACAATCCACAAACATCAATCAAAGAAAACAAGATCATGATTCATCATAGTTACTCTCATAGTTTTTAATTTCTCCATTGCTGGTAATGGTTAAAAATAATGCTAAACAACTACAAGCCTGGAAACGCAAACCATCAAGTTCAAACCCTAATTCTACAATCTAAACCATGAGATTCAAAAATAGAAAATGCATATTGTAGATGTTATGTATTTTACACAAAATTTCAATTTGAATTAATGAATAAACAGACTGGCGCGGATAGAGTTTGTTCCATCCCTCAATCTTGTAGTTGTTTATGAATCTCCCTAGTTCGTGCTGGTTTGTCCAAGACTCCAAAGACCCTTCAAGTCCCTTAATTTCAAAAGCCTCAAAAGTTCAAAACCTAAACGGAAAATTTGTAGAATCGTATTATAAATTAAAATTATTTCAAGGAAAAAAAGTATTCCTTCTCTCTGAAGGCTGACACATCACACATGTCACTTTTCTAGAAATTTAAGGAAGAGTTCTTAATGCTTTAGAACTTGGACCCGAAATAGAGCTTATGTCATTGATCTACTATCATCCAACAATGAATGAATTGATTGCAGTTAACTAAGTATACAATTAGAATTTAAGTATAGCTCATTAAATCTGCTAATGACAATGTTCAATGACACATCACACCGACATGTGTCTATTTTCTAGAGGTAGTTTGTATAAATTGTTTATCCCTCCCACTTTTGGCTTGGAATAGAGATTACATCATTGATGTGATCATCCAACATATCATAGTCATTATAATTTATTAATTTAAATTTTAAATTATGTATACTTATTTAAATCATCCATGTCCAATGACAAATCTATGCCACATGGGTATCCGTTGTTAGACGGTGGGTCCTGTAGGTTGTTTGGCCTCCTCATATCGACGTTACATTAATTTTACTCAAGCCTTTCTTTTATTCAATCTTAAGGTTGACACGTATCCCTTTTCCGGAAGAAGTTTGTGGAAACTTTGTATATTAAATGGTACTTAATTTTTTTTTATTTTTTATATATTACTTTTAATTTTTATTATACAATGTAAATATTAAATATATTTTTAATTTGAAATATTATAAAATAATATATTTAAAATATGTTGTTTAATTTTATTTATATACAACATATAAATGTTAAAATGCTTAATTTTATATTTAAATTTTTAAAAATTTTATTTTAATTTATTTAAATCACTATTATATTATTACAAAAATAAATTCTAATTTCTAATATATATTATAAAATTTTAATAATATTATTATTCAACTTTTAAAATGTATATAGATAAATAATGATAAGTTTTTAGCTTATATAATTTATAATTATATTTATTACTCTTTGCTATATTTTTAACGTTAATATAAATGATACAAATGTTTATAATATAAGATAGCAAAATTGTATTTAAATATATATGTTATTTAATTTTATTTATATAAATAATAAATTGGATATATAAATAGTTATATTGAGAAATTTTTAAATATAATTTCACTTTTAGGATTTTAATAATTTCTATTATAATATAAAATAAATATAACATATAATTGATATATGGTTAAAAATTAATTTTAAGTTTTATTCATTTTGAATCTATTATATTATAATATATCTTATATAAATACTTAATTTTAATATGTATAAAAATTAAAATTATATTATTATTTAACCTTTTTTAAATATATATAGATCAATGATAATAATTTGTATTAAATATTTGGTCAAAGTTGCTTTGCACCAATTTGGTAGTTTTTTTAATAAGGATTGTGTAAATGGTGTCCATCTGATTGTTTATGCTCAGTTGGATCTTTTGGAGCAAAATTCAGTCCCAGTACCTTCTACTGCTCAGTCTCCTATTTCAGCCCCTTCACTAGTTTCTCTGCCCTCTTCTTGACTTATCCTTGGTTTAAATCTCCAATTGGGTTCAGGTGAAACATCTACAACTATTATGGAGGATTATTTTTTTGTTCTTGGCAACATAACACGTTTTGGATGTAGGAAGTTTTTTGTTTTGTAGAATGGGAAGAATCTTCTGCCACCAACTTTTTGCTCCAACATTTTTCATCATCGCTCTCAGGTTAAAGAGATCAATTGTGGCTTCATTCTTCTTATATTTTGATTAAAAAATGTATTACCCGTGAAGAAGCTTATTTTGTATTCTTTCCCTTTAGGGAATATGAGCTAAATTGCTCAAAATTTTGGGAAAAGTTAGAATGTAACTAGCTATGGCTAGAGGGGGGCTTCTATTTTGTATTCTGATCTCTATATCAAAGACATTTGTATTATTTTTGAGCTATGATCGAAGATTATCTTCCTAGTTCTTTTCTCTGAAAGCTCTTGTTGAACCAGTGTAATTTTTCTATATAATATAATATAATATATTAAGTGGCACTTCCACCTTCTTAAAAAAAAATTGTATTAAATATTTTATAATTAATTAATAATTACAATAAATAGGTCATTCTATGTGTGTGAGTGCCACATGTGTACGTCATAGACATTTCTTCTACCAATCACTCTGACATGTCACACCTACATGGGTCTCTTTTCTGGAGGAAGTTTTTAAAAACTTTCATGCTTCAAAAATTTGGTCTGAAATAAAGGTTATGTCATTGGTCTGCGACCATCCAATGATGATTTGCTAATAAATTGATTATAGATTATTACCACATGTGTATCAGTGCCAATTGAATAGTGTGATCCATAGGTTGTTTATGGTTTAGAATGCCTGTGAAATTATTGATTTTGGTCATACAATTGGCTACAAAATTATTGATTCTGTAGAGCTAAGGCACTAAGTGACAATGACTATTAATGATAAATTAAATAGACATTTATTCCCTGATTTTGTTGAGATATGGTGTAATTTTAAATTTTAAAGGGGCATAAGGCAGTATGACTTGAGCTTGATGGAATTTTTTAAAATCATGAGGCAAGTTCATATCATTATTGCTCAATGCCAGTGGCTAAAGGTAACTAATTAGTCACTAGTGAAGTCTGATGTGTCCAATGTTAAATTGATCATTTGCTTATAAATTGGATATTGAGGAAGCTCCACTTTATAGTTCATTGTTAAAAACTAAAAGTGCGTTGGAAATTTTGATAAATGACTTTGATTCTATGAGACTATGAGTAGGGAGAGATGGAAACGCTGATACTGCTCAAATAAATGAAAGCATAGGGAGAACTTTTGGAGGATGTCACTGATAAGAAATTAAGTGGTGTATTGGTGAATGATCATAGTTATAGTTATATTGATGCTGTGCTTGATAATGTCGATAGGGATCTCCTCATTCCCCTTTTAAAAAATTACTACATTCGAGGACCTCGGGTGTGAAAATTCCCAATTGTGAAAACACAAAATACGGGGTTTCTACAGGTCAGCGGGGTGAGACAAATAGTAGCATCTATTTTATACTATGTGTGGCAAAAATCAAGGAACCCTATTTGAATGATTGACATTAGGACTATCTAACATACCAAGGATTGTTTGTTGAAGATTTATTCGAAGAAGAGGACGTGGAAGAGATGGTTGGGGAGATGGAGCTGGGGACTGGAGAGGATTTTATTGTTGGAGACAGGTGGAACCTGGAGGAGATGACAAGAGGAGAAGCCCATGAAAACTGTGGAACAGATTTCCCAATCATCTATACAACCAAGAAAGCCAGGAAAGCCATAGAGATGCAGGAATGATGGGTTGTTAGTGTAGCAAGATAGACTTAGAGGTGTTAGCAAGCCTTAAATGCTTCCTAAATAATGGGGCTACTATCCTACTACTATCTGGACTATGGTTTAAATTTTATATTTTTGAATTTGGGTTACTTCTCGTCACTTGATGAGAACCCTATTTTTTATAGATAGGTATGGTATTATGGAGGGTTAGATGTAGGAAATAGAAATAAGGTCTCATGGTCTATTACTAAAAACTATTAGCTTAGGACCATATCATATATTGCAAGGCCCAATATTTATTGTACATTGTACAATTTTTCTTCTATTTTAATGTAATTATTGAAGCGAGAAGTAATTTAAAGCTTAATAGATTGTGGAAAAGTAATGCAGTTGGTTCATTTTAAGATTCATAAATTATTAACTTAGTACTGCATTGTAATTTCTATTTATTAGAGATTCAAAAAATCATACACATTATTTTGTTTGGCTCATTTTAATATTCATAAATTATTAACTCAGTACTACATTTCAACACCAAAGCAAAAATAAATAAAAAATTCATGTGCCACACTGAATGCTTTTCTCTCAAATGTGAACCCTCCACATGAGAAAGGCAACAAAGGAAATATGCTCTTCTTTTACTAACCATGAAAGAGTCCATGTGTACTCTTCATCTATCATACATACCCCAATGCAAATACCATATATGTCACATGTATTGGAAGTTTGTAGGGTTCTACTGTTGATTTGTAAAACCTTAACACAATGTATTCTTCCATGAGTTAGAACCAATCTACAAATTGTATTTGACTTCTGAGTTAAATGCAATATCTACAAGACACACACAATCTATTCGCTGGAGTGCTTGCAATTTCATGATACATTGGTGCCAAAAAGAATTCTAAAAAATGGTTGTAGTTCTTTCTGTTATCATGCATCCTTATCTTAGGTTTTCATTCATATATAGGACACATTGTTCTTATCTCATCATTTTGTGACCATCCAATGATGATTGGTTAATAAATTGATTATATCTTATTAACACATAGGTATCATTCTCAGTTGGACAATGAGACCCATAGGCTTCTTACAGTTTAGAATGTCTACAAAATTATTGATTTTTTTCATATAATTAGCTATGAAATTATTGATTCTGTAGAGCTAAGGCACTAAGTGGCGATGACTATTAATGATAAAATAAATAGATATTTATTTCCTAATTTTGTTGAGATATGGTGTACTTTTTATTTTTTAATGGGGGCATAAGGTGGTACAACCTGGGCTTGATGGAATGTTTTTGGACCATGAGGCAAGATTATATCACTATTTCTTAGTGCCAATGGCTATAGGTATTAGTAACTAGTGAAGTATGACGTGTCCACCGTCAAATTGATCATTTTCCTATAAATTGAACATTGAGGAAGATCCACTTCATATTTTATTGTTCATAACTAAAAGAGTGTTGGAAACGGTGAGAAGTTATTGTGAGTCTATGAGGCTGTGAGTAGGGAGAGATGGACAAGTTGATATTGCTTGAGTTGACAAAAGCACAAGAAGTGTTTGTGGGGGATGTCACCGATAAGTGATTAAGTGTTATATTGGTGAATGACCACAATTACATTATGTCTGTGGTTAAGGAAGTGTTGGGTCTAGAGGTTTTAATGGTGTATCATAGGCATACTATTAGCTCAAAAATTCTAGATTATTTCTTGGCCATGCTCTTATATATGGGGGTTCCCAAGGTATGGGCAAAAAGGCCCACCCAAATTTTGTTTAAGCATGCCTATCTGGATGGAATTGATGTTGCACTAGATAATGTTGATGGGGATCTCCATGTTTCCCTTCCATAGAAGTGCTACATTTGGGGACCTCAAGTGCACAAATTTCCAATTTTGAAAACACAAAATGAGGGGTTGCTACAAGGTTAGCAGGGTGAGACAAATGACAACATCAATTTTCTAATGTATGTGGCCAAAATCAAGGAACTCGATTTGGATGATTGGGAATGAGATATATAAGAGATTAAGGATTGCTTGATGAATAATTATTTGATGAAGAAGATGTGAAAGAGAGATGGAGCTACGGATTGGAGAGAAATGGCTTGCATGTTGGAGATAGGCAGGACCCGAAAGAGATGGTAAGAGAAGAATCCCATGCCAATTGTGGAGCTAACTACCTAATTATCCATGTAGCCAAGAAAGTCATGTGAGCTAGAGAGAGGTGGGAACAAGGAGCTGGAAGTGCAGAAAAGGAAAACTCGAAAGCTATGGTGGGCCTGAAATTCTTCCTGAAGAATGGGGCTACTATCCTACTACTCTCTAGACTCTGGTTTAATTTTGTATTTTTTAGTTTTGGTTACTACTTGTCACTTGATAAGAAACCTATTTTTTTTGATAGATAGGTATGGTACTATGGAGGGTTAGATGTAGGAAATAGAAATGGGGTCTCAAGGCCAGGTACTAAAAACTATCAGCTTAGGGATATATCATATATTGTAAGGCTCAATCTTTGTTGTACATCATACAACTTTTCTTCTATTTTAATGCAATTATCGAAGTGAGAAGTAATTTAAAGTTCAATGAATTGTGGAAAAATAATGCATTTGGTTCATTTTAAGATACATAAATTATTAACTTGATGTTGTATTGTAATCTCAATTTATTAGTGATTCACAAAATCACACACATAATTTTGTTTTGTTCATTTTAACATTCACCAATTATTAACTTAGTAATACATTGCAATTTTAATTTATTAGTGATTCATAAAATCATTCACATAATTTTGTCCATTTCATTCAGAATCAAAATCTTCTCAGTGCAAAAGAATGAAATCATTTTTCAAATCCATAAAAGGAAAACAAAGTTGCAAAAGTTTCATTAATACATTCCATGTCTTTGAATTTGAATGTTTACATTGAAGAGTAACTGGTTACTATAAGTACTAAGACTTATGGAATATTGATTTCCCACAGAATTTTGATTGCACTTTAAAGTCAAAATAGCCCTAATTCTACCAAAAAAAATCACTTCAAAATTTCAAACCCAAAAGGGGGTAGGTTGCTAGGTACTAGGGCAGTGGTATCCAAAAAACCCTTTATTTCAAAAAAGTAGGCCATAGGGTCATGGTGATGGTGCTATCCTTCCCTTCCTTCTAAGTAGAATTCTTTAGAGACCAAAGGTATGAAAATTCAAGTAGCCATCTATAGTTTGGCATTTCATCAAGGAGAAACCATTTTTGGAGGAAATTCCTACTATTTTGCCCCTATTTCCTATGTAACGTCAATTTCTCATCATTCGAGTTCATAATAAATGGTCGTCTGGCCATATTTTGGCCCGGTTGGAAGAGGTTAGGTATATCCATTGGCCATGGGATCCCCACCCCTATTTCTGTCAAGATGGCAACTTGAACGTGATCCCCCAAAAATTCCTCTTTGAAAACCTTCCTTAACAAAAACAACATATCCACCTTATCTCCTTCGAGGTCCATAAACTAGGACATAATGTTCACATTCTGTTGGTAAACAAATTCGTTACTATAAATTAACCTTCAAAATTGACCCTATTTTCGCAAGAAGCAGTGACAATTATGCCAACAGTTGGAGAGATTGTGATCAAATAATGATTTGTCACAATCTTCCTCTACGCTTGAGAGGGGCAGCTCCTTTGTATGATGGGGTGATTTAAAATTTTGTGTATTTTTAACCTGAAAGTACAAAAAAGAGAAAATGTAAAACTAAGAAAAATGCATATAACAGAATCCCCAATAGTAGACATACAAATACTATTTGAGATTTTGCAAAGGATAACAACTACAAAGAGGATTTAAGCACAAGATAAGTTTGATATGCAATAATAAAAGAAAGGATAACCAATCTCAACATATGAGGAAAAACATTATTCTAGCACACTCAAACCAAGATACAAAGGTATGAATGTGTTTCATCGCCACATACGTCATTTGAATCAAGAACTAATGGATTGCATGAGTACACAAAGGGATTACCAACTTAACATACAAAATTTTGATAATAATAACTTGTGAATACATAGAAGACACACGAATCAAATGCATTCTTTTGTTATCACTTTAAAAATATACAGGTTCAAAGACCCTTAAATGCAAAATGAAAACATTAAAATTATTCTCCATAGTTTTACATATCTTTGAGGAATATCATCATCCAGTTCACTACATGTCCATCATTTCCATTTCTTATATGCATGCTATGAAACCAAATTCCAATTAGATATTTAATCAACCTCCGGTGCACTGTCTGTATTATGCAATATAGATCTCCATGATACCACATTTATTTTGAGGTAATTCTTTAAAATAGTCAATGTTCCATTATCTGGGTATCAACAAGAGAGTTTCCAAAAACCCCCTTTCAACAACGTGATTAATCACAAACTCCACTAGTTATATTTATTCTAAAATTAGAATCATGCTTCCACAAGCTATGTGACTATTGCACTTAAAGAGATGGAATTTCCTTCATACATTTTGTCAATCAATTTGGGTACTTTAGTTTTGGTTCTTCAGTTTCCATGCATATCTATCCAACCATTACTAAATGTGGCATCTTAGCAAAAGAATCAGTTTTATACTAGCCAAGTGCATTTGCTTGAAAATTTCTAAAAAGATATTTAGACAAATCCATTGTGTATGTCTTGCAACTATTACACATGTCGTGAGACCATATTTCTTTGATTTTTTTGAAACTCTTAACAACTCCTTTTCCTGCAAGTCGAATGGGATTCAAATGCACACAATGGTACTGGAAAAAGATTGTGAAAGTTGTATCTACACTCGCTAATTGCATTTTCTTAAAAAAAATTGTCACCTCCTTAACAAACCGCTTTCTCCAAATCTTGAAATCATTGGTATTCCATGAGACAAAATTTATCCACAAGTACATAAAAGATGCAACAAAAGTTTGAAGAGATTGAAATTCTCAAGAATTGGGGCTTTTGAGTAGTTCATATAACTACTTTTTGTTATGGTTTTGAATTTCAAAACTCACAACCTGGTTGTGAGTTGTGAAATTTTTTTTCACAGTGCCAATGTTTCTTTCACGTATAAATTTACCACCTGAATTCACTTGTTACCATTTCTAACTTACCTCAAGGCTCTAGATTCACTTTTCAAAACTCATAAACTGAGTGTGAGTTATGAGTTTTAATTTTACAATGTTTGTTTTGTCAAAACCACATCCTTTTATTTATCTATTTTGATTTTGATTTTCATTTTGATTTTGAAGAAGTGAATATATTTGATTTTGATTTTTAAATTTAATTTTCTTCACTTCTTTTCCTTCTTTTTGGAGAATTCATCACAACTTTTTTTCAGGAGGAATTCAACTTTGAAATTTTGACCATATAGGCGACATAAAGGACTTGGAGATGATAGTCTTGAAAATAACACAAATACACATTTTAGATTTAAGCCCAATGTCGAATTTAATACAAAAGTTAAAAAAATTGGCAGTTTGAAAATCAGGGCAACAAATTCACTCAGTATTTGTCAATATTTTCCAGAAACTCACGGCCCAACACCATCCTCAACGCCTTGTTTGTAAACATTCCAACCTACCTACAAACTAATGCCAACATTGGGTCTAGGATATTTCCCAAAAAGGCATTCTAGTCTTCCACATATGTACTTGTTAACTAGATATGATTGTTCATCTTAAGAATATAAAATTATGCAGTATACACCTAGCTACCACAGTTACACTCTATGATAGTCTACCCACAGAGAAATAAAAATAAAAATTGAAAAGGACCTAGACCATAATTTCAACCAATAGAAACTACTACACTTTGTCTACCCAAGAATAATTGAAGAAGAAAAAAGCATAAATCATCTATAAATAGCCCTTGTCACATGATACTTAATAATTCCTTCTATAACCTCATTAATTCCTTTTTCCTTTAAAACTATTAAAATCTTTGATATCCCTTTGTAAATATTTTCCGTAAATAGAAGAGTGTGCAAAATTGGGAATATCATCATTCTGTCAGTACTAAATTGAACTTCATGCATGGATCGTAATTGAGAATGTCAGTGACAAGACATTTCTTTATTATTTAATGTCCATCAAAACAATGCAACATTATCAACCATTCACATAACCTACTAATCAGTTGTAATTGGTCTTCAAGGTTAGCGCACGAAGGTTAAGATTTGACACGTGTCCCCCTTTCACAAAATTTATAGAGAACTACGTTTCCTTCAAAATTTTAGGCTGAAATAAAATTTAATTCATTGATCTAGGATCATCCAACGGTCATAAATAATTACTTTATAATGGTGAAATGATGGTTGTTAGGTATGTGTGGATGTGGTCGCACTTATTAATACCATCATCCAGAGTTTGCATACAAGTTAGCAACAAATAAAGGATTTTTTCTTTCAAGATTTGATGTGATGTTGCCTTAATTAGATTAGCCAAAAAATTATGAAAGATTAGCCAAAAACAATCTGCAATTTTCCCATAAATTATGAAAGACTAGACAAAAAAATTATGCAATTTTCAAATGATTGAAAAAAATCACCAATATAATTAAATTTTTTTTCCTTTATAGTAAAACTTTTTGCCAATACACTTAAATATTTTTCCCTTTAAAGAAAAAATATTTTCCTAATACATTATATACTTTCCCCAACAATAATGACATATTTCCAAGATTTTCTAGAATTTTCATATGATTGAAAAAAAATCACCACTACAAACTAATAATTTTTCTTTTCAAATTAAAAAAATTCACCAACAATATTAATATCCCCCCTCCCCAAAATAATGTAGGATTTTGTACACCTTTGTCTGGGGGGGTTTCTTAAAGTTATCCTTGGTTTCCAGTCTATGAGATCAGGGTATAATAGGGAAATGGTATCATTTCTTTTGGTTTAGGATATGGTTGTAAGAATTTTTATATGGGATTCAAAGACACATTTGTGAGATTCATACGGAGGGGATTTAGGTAACCTAGTTGGATTCAAAAAGGCTTCAATCCAAACACGTCCAATTATAGATCTAGTGTGTAAAGATAAATTACTAAAATTGGTGAAGATTTCATTTAGGTCATAGGTTGTAGAGGTGTGAGGGGTGTCCCACTCGTAATCATGTGAATCAGTTTCATAGAATTCTTCCTCATTTGTCTTGATGTCATCATTAGCATAAATGATCTTTATGTAAAGAAACTGAGTACCTATTGTTCTTTCTTATAATGAATAATACTCTAGACCTCTGGAATAAGATTAGATTTACTACCCTTTGATTCTGCATTCCAAGACAATTGTATCCATTATATCTATTTTTTTGGATTATGGTATAGCCTCTCTCGCATTCATGTATAAGAAGCATAATGGGAGGAGGTTCATCATCTCTATAGAGCCAGTTTAACATTTCTTTCTCTATTAATTCTTCATTTAGCTCTTCCCATTTGGTAAATACTATATGTGGTTCATATACAATATTGAGCTTTTTCTTGTGCTTTAGTGGTTTTCTTGGTTTTCCATATGTGCGTGGTGAGATAGGCATATTTTCTACACAAAAGGAATCAACACATATTTATTCTTCATATCCTTTATATCAGACATTGATCTTGAGCTCGAATGGCAATGGATGGAGTGGTGGATTTGGACAAAGTAGATGGGTCAACATAGTTGGTGGGTGACAAGGTGGAAGCTACTTGATTGATAGGAACTTTGTTAGCAATTGACCCCTTTAGGCTGGTGTAATAAAATACTAGATCTCTAACACCTAGGATTGTAATTTATGACCCATTATAGGAGAATTTTAGGAATTGATTAAATATGGATGGGACTGCTTTCATGACATGTACCCAAGGTCTACTAAGAAGCATGTTATAGTCGAGCTCAAGATCAAGTACTTGAAATGTTATATCATGTGGGATTGGCCCAAGTCTGATAGTCAAGTGATGACACCTTTTGAAGGATATTTTGCATCATCATACACTTTAATAATGGTTTTTACAACTCTCAAATAATCCCAATATTTCAACCAACTTTAATGTACATATATTAATCCCTTCTCCCCCATCTACTAAGCCTATTTTTATTTTGTGTTTATGGACATATACCTCAAATATGGAGTTGGTCATTGTGAAAGGGCTTGTGGGTAGGTAGATCATACTCAATAAATGTTACATGGCACATAGTGGAGAGATTCCCCACCATGGCCTAAAATTCATTGATATCTATGTCAGTTAGGATGGATGCCTCTTGTACAAGGCTTTGTCAAGAATTTCTCTATGATTGGGTGATATACATAATAGCTATAATATGGATCTATTTGTGTAAAGGTTTTTTTAGATTGATCCAAGACATTGTATTGACTAGTTTATGGGACCTGTGACTTAGGCAGAAGTCCTTGGATTGTAATCTTGGATCTTCTAGTAGTAATTGCACAATTAGGATTTCTACCTTGGATAGTGATGGTATGGACAGTGTGGTCAGGGTCATGATGGACATGATTGACAATATTTGTATGTGATCCATATGCATATTTATCCTTATTATGTTTTCTAGAATTGGAGGCCTTCCTTTTTCATGAGTATGGAGAGTATCCTCAAAGATAGTATGATCTTTGTTAGTCATTATAGGATTATTCTCAATTTCTATCTCTCAGCTTTCAATTAGGTCTTGGACAATATTTTTAAGTTGGAAATAGTTGGCATTTTTATGTCCCTTTGGGTGATGATATTCACAAAACTCATTGTCATTGCACCATGATAGTCTAAAAGGACCAAGATCACAGTTTCACACTTCTGGTAATGTTATAGCGCTAGAGTAGATCAATCTTTCTAGGACCACCTTGAGTGGTTAAACAAGAGGTGTCAAAGTGCATCATTAGTTTTGTCTCCTTGGTTTGTGTTGTTTTTCATTAGTCACATTAGTTAATTTAATATCATTGTAAGATACATTATTGTTGGTATTGAGAGTATTAGGAGGTGGTGCACTTTGTAGATGTAAGATAGGTTGTACACTATGAATAGCTTTGGTATCAACAACAGTGTCATTTGTGACATTTTTGTTTCAAGACCAATATTTAGATTTTTTGTAGGATTGATTATATTGATTTTTCCCACTGGCATCTTTGTTGACTTTGATTTGTTTTTTATAGTTAGTCATATTTCATCTTTTACACCTTGTTCAGCAACCTCAAAGAATGTGTCTATGTATTGGGAGTGTAAAGCGCATATTATGTTAAGTTGGAAATTATCAATAAACATTTGGACCTTATCTTTCTCAGGAATAGTAAATGGTAATTTGCCAGCCAATTTCCTCCAACATTATAGGAAGGATGCAAAGGGTTCTCCATTTCTTTGTTTGGTGTTACATAGATCCATGATTGTGACTTCAATGACAATGTTAAGAGAATAATTTGATATGAATTTTTTTGCCAATTCATTCCATGACCTTATTCCAAATGGTAGATGTGAGAACCATTCCATGGAAAGACCACTAAGACTTTATATAAACTATGAAACAATCTTGAATATGGTCTCTTGGGTCTCCTTTCTCTTTATATCTATCAAATTTAGGCATTTTGAAATCTCCGGGAAAGTATGACATGTACAATGATTTTTCAAAATGGTAGGGACATAATTCCTCTATGGTGTACATTTTCTTTGTGCCAATAGTTTGTATATTGGTCATTTATTTTTTAAGATTTTCTAGTTGTTGCACTAATATCTCAATAGGTGTTGGAGGCACGTGTATATTAGAACCAAGATTAGGATCCACAAATGGATTATGATATGCAAGAGTTTGATTATGCGTATAGGTATGTTTGTATCTCATGTTCATATTTGATGCATATGTATAGGTAGGGACATATGTGGACACATTTTGTAGTGTGAAATATGTGATTGTCAAATTTGGTTGAGAAAAAGGATTAGTGTGATGAAATTGTGGCATTGTTTTGACATTTTGTTCACTTTGGATTTGATTAGAGGAGACCCCTTGAAAATTGGTGTTCATACCACTAGGGTTTTCATTGAAATGTGCTCCTTAAAAATTGACATTTGTACCACTAGGGTTTTGATTGGGAGGTTCCCCTTGAAACTTGAAATTTGCACCACTAGGGTTTGATTGGGAGGTACCCCTTGAAAATTTAAATTTACACCACTAGGGTTTTGATTGGGAGGTTCCCCTTGAAAATTGACATTTTCACCACTAGGGTTTTGATTGGGAGGCGCCCCTTAAAATTTGATATTTGCACCACTAGGGTTTTTGAGTAGAGGGTCCATCTTGGTTAATTGTATTAATTTGAGCGCTTACACTAGAGGCCATTGGGATTTATGTGTTAGGTGTCATAGTAGTCATAGGTATGTATATTGTGATATGGCACTTGTGTTTGTTTGTGAAATACTAGAGGACACATTAGAGATTTGGTTTTGACTTGTAGACATGGGGTTTGTATTATATGATGGTGTTGAATTGAATATTGGGTTTATGTATTGGATCCCACATGGTATTGGAAAATTTGTAACTTGTTTGGAAGCATGGAAAGTGCTACTTTATGGTAGACTAGTAGACAATTGTGACTAAAATGATTGTATAACCTCAGTAGAATTTATTTGGTTCCCTTTTACAATGGTGGTGTCAAAACCATAAGGTAGTTTGGCCCTGTTTTGAGCGAGAAGATGAGAGTATCCATTAAGATTTTTTAATAATAAGGCATTCATGACAACAAGGACCTTAGGATCTTGTGATGCATTTTCTATCTGTTCTTGGGTGCAATTTGTGTGAATTTTTTCCAAGGAAAATCTGTCACTAGTTAGCTATGTATCCCCTCTTCTAAGTGGTCTTTTTGAACCCATGGGAGTGTTGAAGTTCACGGAACTGGTAGGATTATAAGTAAGGTCCTGATTTGGGTCCATTTATACATTATTTTTCTTTGATCGAGTAAATGGCATCTAGAAGTTCAAGAAGTAAACTATGACAATGCAAGGTGGATCATTTTTCTTCTTATTTGGCTTCTATTTTTAATTTCAATTTTGTTTCTGGTTTTTCTTCCAATTTTGCTTCTGAATTTGCTTCCAATTTTGCTTACTAGATAATTCCAAGATTTTCTTCCAATCTTGCTTCTTATTTTATTTTGGTTTGGCTTCTATTGTTGCTTCCTTTTTTTCTTCTAAAAATGTTTCTTGTTTTTCTTCCATTTATTAATTTAATATATTTTATTTCAATTAATTTATTCTATATTTAGTGACATTAAGGCATGATGGAATTGAACCACCATCCTTCTGCTTGTAAAGTAGGTGCTCTTCTATTGAGCTAGTACCCTTTAAAGAACAAGAATTGTGTGTAGATGGAGTCCCTGCCTAATGCAAAATAATAGTGGTTAGAACAATAAAAGAAGAAATATAAACTTCACCATACAATGAACATCAGAGATGAAAACATTAGTTTGTAGCATTAGTATCTACCTTTATGCTAAAAAATATTCCACTAAAATGAAATTGTCAAGTAGTTGATGACTTTTGACAGAGTTCTTACTTCTTGTACTTTGAAAAAAGAAAGCTTATTAAAATTAGGGTGCTCTAAAAAAGGTGCAATAGTGATCAAATAAAAACATCAATGAAGCAAGAACAACATGCTTCACAGTAAGATATGATGTACACATTTCCTTTTTAACATGTCTACAATCGAAAAAGTTTATTTATCATGTTAGATAGAAACATTAGGCTTGGTTGAATTAGAGAATTGCTTTAAAATATAAGACTATATTATTTAGAACTAAGCAGTCACCACCAACCCATTTACATCATTATATAAATATCATCATGAATATTCAAATTTACATTATTAATTGTTTTGATATGATATTGCCAATTTTCTGAATCAACACATTATCATAGACATTTGATAAAATGCAATTCAAGCAGCATGTATCAATTGACATGTGAGAACTACAACATTTAAATGAAAATAAAAATGTAGCATTGATGCTTCAAATATGAGATTCACTTACTCTTCAATCTATAGGATATGTGCTAAATGTGAAGAGAACTATAAACAAATAATAGTGAAAGGTACCAAGAGGTCAAAAAGATGAGCAAGGAAATTTAGATTATATTTCCAACCAGTTCAGATGCACAAAATTAGCTTCATGTGCATATAGAAAATGTTGAGAACTTAAGAAACTGAAGATGTCATTTGATTAAGGGAAAAATGAAATCTTTTGTTCAAATTCAAACATTAAGATCGAACAAACAAACAAATATTGCAAAAAAATCATCTCCATCCATATCCAAACTCCAAGTCTGTGATAAAAAATAAAGAATAGACAATGAAAATAGTACTCATACCTTGTGTTTATGAGAAAAATATTCAAGATATGTCCTAAAGGTAGAAATTTTCTTCTTCAAAATATTTTTTCGTATTAGTGACATTCTCAAAGATTCTTGTATTGATTCTGTAGATTAGAAAATTATGAATGATTAGACATTAGAAATCAATATTGATACAAAAAAAATCAATTCTATTTCAAGTCATATGAAAAACAAAGAATATGGTCATTGTATTCAATTAAAAACCCTTTGTACATGACATGTAAATAGATTCAACATAGAAAAGAAATACAAAAGTGATAGAAACAACAACTATAACAAAGTTCTAATAGTCGCGGGAACAATCAGATGCTAAAATTGAAAATAAGAAGTTACTCTATTCTTCCTTGGCTGCAAGAATAGTCACAAAACTATTCAAACTCTGCTGAACAAAACTCACCACCATTGTCAGTTCTCACACACTTAATTCTTTTACCAGTCTAATTCTCTACAAGAGCTTTAAATTCCTTGAACCGAGTGAAAACTTGTGTCTTACTTTTAAGGAAATAAATCCATGTCCTTCTACTATAATCATCTATAAAAGATACAAAATATACAGATTTGGAGAGTGAAGGAACTTTAACAGGACCAAACACATCTATATGGATAAGATCCAAAATACTAGAAGACTTGTGAGAATTGGAGTAAAACTGAACATGATTTTTCTTACCATAAACACAGTGTTTGCATAAGTCAAGCTCAAGATTACAATCATTTATCCCCTCAACGATATTTTTATTTTTCATGGTTCTGAGACCCTTCTCACCAATGTGGCCAAATCTCATATGCCACAACATTGTCTTTTCTACAGGAAGTTTTCCTTCCAAATTGTTAGCACCCTTAGGTACACTTGCTGCACTACCATCAAAACCCATTACCATAGACTTCTTCACTGCTGGTTCAGATGGTGGAGATGAAGTGACTGCTTCTCTCTTCCTTGAGATAGAAGAAATTTTGTATTGTGAAGTGCAAGCATCCAGCTGAAATAGGGTACCTCTCCTAGTACCTTCACGAGCACCATAGCTCCTCTAATCATCTTACATCCATCTTTCAAAAAAATAACTTGCACACCTGCATCATTCAGCATACTTATAGATAACAGGTTTTGTGCCAAACACAGGATGTGCATTACCCCATTGATCCCCTTTACTCGTTCATCAGGGAATCTGATAGCGACTCTTCCTCGTCCAACTATCTCTAGGTGAGAATCATCACCTAGGTACACCTTCCCACCATCAAAATCCTCATACTTTGAGAACCAACTTTGATGAGAGGTCATGTGAAAAGAATCACCCGAGTCAATTAGCCACACATCATCAGATGCATGGGTGGCCAAGGCTGCGACAAAAGCATCACCATCTTCTTGAAATTTATCAGAATCTGAATTTGGGCTTTTCTTCTTCTTCTTTGGCTCTTTGCAGTCCTTACGGAAGTTCCCAGACTTACCACAGTTCCAACATGTTTCCTTAGACTTTCCAGGAGTCTTAGATTTCCCATGGGATTTGGATCTACCCTTTTTAGACTTCTTGTCATTTTTCTTTCCTCTATCTTTGGATCTACCACGAACAACAAGGGCTTCCTTAGTTGAATCAAAGGTCTTTCTTTGCATCTCCTCAGATAACAGCAAAGACACCACATCATCCATTTGGAAAGTGACAATAATACTCCCAAGGGCCATCACAAGATGGTCCCATGAATCTGAAAAGAAACATAGTAGGGTCATACATCGATCCTCCTCCTCCAACTTGATACCGGTTGATGTCAACTATGCAATCAACATGTTAAATGCATTCAAGCGATCTGCAATGGATCCTCCTTCCTCCATTCTCAAATAATACATAGAGAAAGTGAATATAAAGAGAAACCTAAGTTTGAAGGGAAATGCTACAAATGCAACAAACAAGGTCATAAATCTTCCGAGTGCAGAACTAGGAAATGGAATCCTGCTGAACATTTAGCCAAGGAAATTTTTGGTTGGGATTACAACACTTGGTATAGATGTTGTCACTATGGTGAATATGGACACATTGGTGCAAATTGTATGAAGACTAACTTTAGAAAAAGAGATCCTACTAAGAGATGATATGTGTGCAAGCAACTCGGTCATCTAAGCAAGAGCTGTATGAACAGAGAAAATTTTAATACTGGTTTTGAGAATGGAAAAGCCAAAGTCTTTGAAATCAAAACTCAGATGAGCGAGAAATGCGTAAGGAAATCCTTAGATAATTCAGATCAAAGAAATGAAGGATCTAATGATACCCTAAATAGTGAGATGGGTGGATCTATCATTACAGAATAAGAAATTAAGGAGATGACTGGAACTGTGCAATACAAGCCATCCTACATCATTTCCAGATAAGAAATATAGTCTATATCTATATATTGATGCATGAGGACATATTATAGCTCAACCCGAGTTAGAATATTAGTTACATCGGAGTCACTCTAGCTCACCCGAGCTGAGTCGGGCAATATTGATAATTGGAAAGTTAGTTTAACCCAAGCTTCCAACTGAATCTTGGAGAAACACCTGAGTCATGCCAACTACTATGTACAAAGTATTTAATGAAATACTCTAACAATTGAAAATCTCTTATAAATGAGGGATTGTAAAGAGTATTTCTTACAAAGATTTCAGTTTACAAGCAATTTAGAGCCCTTAGAAATTCAGTGCGAATTCGTGATTGAAAGTAGAGTTTGATCATTTCATCTGAGTAGTATGGCATCCACTTCTAGCAGAAAGGTCAAGAAATGTTCTGAGATGCTAGTAAGGAATGCACTTTGTGATCCTCCAGTGTTCAAGCTTCATCAGACATTTGCAAAGAAGATAGACCTGATGGGAGCTCATTCCCTAATTCCTCCAAGAGTGTTACTGGTTAACGACATTCACAGCTTCTATCACTGCAACATACAAGAGCTTGCAACCAGTGAGATGAATCAATCATATGATAAATTATGTACCAAAGGGAATCTGAAGCCTGAGGATAAGCACCCCAAAACCAAGGGTTTTACACACATCATGCACATGTCGAGGGACTTCTAGACAAAATGGATGAGATATGTTCTTAGTTGTGTTCACGATATGCAACTATGGTTGGATCATCCTGTGAAGATCACTAAGCAGATAATTCACCGTGTCATTAGGTTCCCTATGCTAGAAAAGACAAAAGCTACCAAAACCCTAACCAGGGATGAACTAGCTGAGTTAAGTATTGCCGAGTGGGATGACAGAGGTATGAGACTTAACAGAGTAACTGATATGGAGATGAAATTTGGAATTCATGTCATAGCCCACAAGATATATAGCTCGAGTAGACCCAACAGTGTTGCATGCAAATTTGTTGACCTAGCAGACAAATTAGTAAAGAAGAATCTGGTATTCAACCTAGCAGAACTACAACTCACTCAATTGAGAGAGAATATGGAGAGCATCTGAGTATCCAAAACCAATTCATTTAAGTTTGGTTCTCTGCTAATCCGTATACTCTTTTATGTTGAGAAGTTCTTTCCCTCCAAAGGAACAGTAGGATGGAAGAAGGATAGACCAATCACCCATCAAATTAATGAATTCATAGCTAATATGGGAGATAACTTTGATAGCATTATGGATGGATACTTTGAGAGTTTCAAACAGAAGATGTACAGTAGATATAGAATTCCCAAGAAACTAGTTGAGAAGTACAAAGATGAAATCTATTTTCTAGTTGATTGTGATAAGGTTTATATACAAGTAGTAAAGCCTAGGGTTGCATCGGTACAACCCCTGCCATATGAAGTTAACAATGATGACACAAAAGATATCATAGAGGCTCTTGTGAATAAACCTATCAATCCAAAGGTACCTTACTTTGGAACATATGAGGAAGCAAAGAGTAGGATATCTTTGGAGATTGAGATTCCTAAGATATTGAAAAGAGGAAGGAAGAGACTTGATACATTAAAAAAGAAGTATGGCAAGACCTTCAACTCTCCTACCATCTCTGAGAGTAAAGAGGACATAGCTAAAATAGAGGATACAATTTATATAGAGGAAGTTGAATCAAAAAAGGAAGAAATTGATATTAAACCTCTACAAAAGAAGAGGAAGACAACACTTAAACAGAAAAAGGAAAAATGCACTACTCCTATTGTCACTTTGAGGAGATAAAGGACAAGACTTATACTAAGAGATGATGAGGATGATGATGAAGAAGATACTGTAGTCTTCACTAAACCAACACCCACACTTGATCAGAAGATTAAAGACCTTAAAGAAGGAAGAGACATGAGTTCTTTGAAGTCGCTGAATTATGCTTCTAGGTCAGAAGAAGAAAAGAAGAAGATTGAGAAAGCAGTGGTGGAGAAGATGAAAAGTGGAAATATGACCCTTCTGAGTTGAAGAGTTAAATGACCGAAGACTTATTTAAGGCAGTATCTATTCCCTAGAAGAATGCAGTACAAATTGAAAAAGATATAAGTGAACAAACATTGAAGCAGGTCATGCCTACAATGAAAGGCAAAAAAGTAAAAGAAGCCTTGAGAAAATATGAGAATAATCACACCCCCAGATTTAGGGCATTCCAAATATTGAACAAGAACATAGAAGATGTAGCTCAGCATTCCACATTAGTGTGGAAATCAATATTTGAGATAACAGAAGGCAATGTGAAGGAAGAAGTACCAAGTACAAACCTTCTAGCACAAGGAAATGATGATATACTACCCAAGGTACATACTATTGAAGATTCTAATGTAGATAAGATTGCAGTTGAGGTAATCGCATCATTACCCCAATATCCTATACACAATATTGTACCTCTGAGAAAAGACAAGGTTGTAGAATATACATCTGAACAGACAAAGACTCAGCAACAAGATCCTCTTACTACAGAAACATGCAGACCCGAGTCGCAAAAAGTCAAGGTAGATATTTCTTCTCCCAATATTGAGATATTGATCCAACAATTGGTACTGTAAAGGTCAATGACCTAATTGGATTGAATACTGAAGCAAAGGATGAGTTAGGTAAAGGTAAGGAAATTTTTCCTTCACTGAGTCCTAAGACAAAGGCAGTAATTACTGATCAGATAGATCTAGATAAATAAATTGTGATTCCTAATTAGGATCTATCCAACCTATCTGTAGAGAAAATGGATATTTTGGGAGAACTGTGGAAGAAAAGAGCCACACAAAAAAATATCCAAAAGGAAAGACAAAGGAATAAAGTACTTGAAGATGTGAAAGGCATATTTGTAGATGCATTGTAGATTGAAGTCAATGAGAGTGACTCAATAATGGACCAACTTGTTGACATTGTCCACAAGTTCAAAACAGATATGAATGGTCAGGAGAAGTTACTTGAGAAGGAAGAGAAGAAATTTGAGAACAAGGTTCTAGAGAACATTGTAAAGGAGATTGCAATTGACTAGGTGCAACTTACAAATATCATCAGCACTCTAGAAACCACTGTGAAAAATGTGGTATCACTATTTGTAAAGTTGAGTGACTCCTCTATCTTTACAATGGAAATCAATAACAAGTTAGTAAAGATCGATGCAGAAATGAAGGAAAGTGAAAGGCAGTTAGCACTTGACCCGAGCACTAGTTCTGCTCACTTCATGAAAATAAAGTATCTCACTGATCTACAAGCTGAATTTTTGAGAGAAGAAGCAAGGACCAGAGAATCTCTTACAACAATCCAGATCTAACTTCTACCACACATGGATGGAATGCAGAAATACATAACACATGATAAGAGACTCATTCATGACAATAACTTCTCAGTTGCGGAGCTAATGATAGAGTTGTCTACAGATCTACAAGTTGAATTGCACATCTTGAAGGTGCTACAGGACAATTGGGACAACACTCTGTCTCAAATTTTGAAGGTAGATAGTGATTTCCTATCCTACTTTGGGATAACATTGTAGATATCACTTTTTGGCATTCCTGTCAAAAACAAGAGGGAAATATCATTATATTGTAATAAAGAGAACATATATATAGTGAATATATATATATTTTTTTGAAAAAAAAAAATAGAGTCAGTTGGACCTGAGCAGCAGAGGTAGTGTCAAACCCGAGCAGAGAGAAAGGGGGAGTTTTGACATATCAGATACAAAATTCAATGATAAATTTTTTTTCACTAATGCCAAAGGGGGAGATTGTAGACCTTATGGAAAGACATATTGTCAATTAGTGTCAAAACACTTAGTCATTCAATGTTGCCCGAGTATTCAGTGTTTCCTGAGTATACAATGTCACCTAAGTGTTCAGAATCACCTGAGTGTTCAGCATCACCCGAGTGTTCAACATAACCCGAGTGACAGTTTATCACCCGAGTAGTCTTTTGGACCCGAGTGACAGTTTGAAGCTGAATTTGCATATATTGTTAAATATAATTTTGTTTATTGCAAGCCGACTTACATAGTTATTTGTTGGATAAAGATATATATGTAATATAATTTGTTTTATCCAATATGACAATGAATTAAGATAATGATTATGATTATGTGAAGAGTATATAAGTAAGAATGTATGCATAAGGCATGTGAATGGAAGTTTGATTTAAGTGTAGAAGTATTCAAGACAACAAAGTCTCATCTATCACATTCAGGTGATCAGTTATATTCAAAAGGATCTTATTCAGCAATCACAGTTGCACAGAACAGATCATCAACTGGTTCATTCTCATGGGTGGATCAGCAAAATTCTTTAACAAGGTGGACCTAACATTCCTTTATTTAAATATCTTAACCGAGTTGCATTACTTATTGTACTGTACAAAATCCTTTAACAAGGTGGACCTAACAGTCCTTTCTATGCTCCTAACAGGGCAGACCATTAGAAGTGGTCATTGTAAGCTCTAACAGGCTAAATTTATATTGTAGTACTAAATCTTGTGGGTATCATCCCCACCCCAGTTTTACTTTCTTTTATAAGGTTTCTGGGTAACCAAATATTGTGTTATGTGTTCTGTCTGATTCTTTACTTTCAAGTTATATGCATGCAAACAAATAAGCTAATCTAATTGTGGGTTAAAAGGATTAAGTTTTATTGGTTCCTGATTCACCCCCCCCCCCTCTTAGTCACTGGGCACATCATATAATTCCAACACCAAATACACCCAGATATTGACCATCTGGATATCGCTATGATCTATGAAATAAAGGAGAACCAAATGCACCCAGATATTGACCATCTGGATACTGCTATGATTTCTGATAAGAATAAGAAAATTACCAAAGAGAAAACCCAATGTACCCAGATATAGACCATCTGGATACCGCTATGATTTTTTGATAACAAAAGAAGATAACAGAAAAGGATTGTTCAATTCTTTTCTAGGGGTTAGCTCAGATCGTGGAACTATGTGGCTGCCAGATATGTGATAGCTCCTACCACATTTATCCTAAATCATCATTACCCCAGAATTGAATTGAAATAATCCACAAACAACAATCAAAGAAAACAAGATCATGATTCATCATAGTTACTCTCATAGTTTTTAATTTCTCCATTGCTGGTAATGGATAAAAATAATGCTAAACAAGTACAAGCCTAGAAATGCAAACCATCAAGTTCAAACCCTAATTCTACAATCTAAACCATGAGATTCAAAAATTAAAAATGCATATTGTAGATGTTATGTATTTTACCCAAAATTTCAATTTGAATTAATGAATAAACAGACTGGCGCGGATAGAGTTTGTTCCATCCCTCAATCTCGTAGTTTTTTATGAATCTCCCTAGTTCACTGGTTTTTCCAAGACCAATTCAAGTCCCTTAATTTCAAAAGCCTCAAAAGTTCAAAACCTAAATGGAAACTTTTGTAGAATTGTATTATAAATTATAATTATTTCAGGGAAAAAAAGTATTCGTTCTCTCTGAAGGCTGACAAGTCACACGTGTCACTTTTCTAGAAATTTAAGGAAGAGTTCTTAATGCTTTAGAACATGGACCCAAAATAGAGCTTCTATCATTGATTTACTATCATCCAACAATGAATGAATTGATTATAGTTAACTAAGTATACAATTAGAATTTAAGTATAGCTCATTAAATCTTCTGATGACAATGTTCAATGACACATCACACCGACTTGTGTCTATTTTATAGAGGTAGTTTGTATAAATTGTTTATCCCTCCCACTTTTGGCTCGGAATAGAGATTACATCATTGATGTGATCATCCAACATATCATAGTCATTATAATTTATTAATTTAAAATTTAAATTATGTATACTTATTTAAATCATCCATGTCCAATGACAAATCTATGTCACGTGGGTATCCGTTGTTGTTAGATGGTGGGTCCTGTAGGCTGTTTGGCCTTCTCATATCGACGTTACATTAAATTTACTCAAGCCTTTCTTTTATTCAATCTTAAGATTGACACGACACAGTGACACGTATCCCTTTTTCGGAAGAAGTTTGTGAAAACTTTTTTTATTAAATGGTACTTAAATTTTTTTTTATTTAATATATTACTTTTAATTTTTATTATACAATGTAAATATTAAATATATTTTTAATTTGAAATATTATAAAATAATATATTTAAAATATGTTGTTTAATTTTTTAAAATTTTATTTTAATTTATTTAAATCACTATTATATTATTACAAAAATATATTCTAATTTCTAATATATATTATAAAATTTTAATAATATTATTATTCAACTTTTAAAATGTATATAGATAAATAATGATAAGTTTTTAGCTTATATAATTTATAATTATATTTATTATTCTTTGGTATATTTTTAACGTTAATATAAAAGATACAAATGTTTATAATATAAGATAACAAAATTGTATTTAAATATATATGTTATTTAATTTAATTTATATTTAATTTTATAAATTATAACATATATAAATAATAAATTGGATATATAAATAGTTATATTGAGAAATTTTTAAATATAATTTCACTTTTAAGATTTTAATAATTTCTATTATAATATAAAATAAATATAACACATAATTGATATATGATTAAAAATTAATTTTAAGTTTTATTCATTTTGAATCTATTATATTATAAAATATCTTATATAAATACTTAATTTTAATATGTATAAAAATTTAAATTATATTATTATTTAACCTTTTTTAAATATATATAGATCAATGATAATAATTTGTATTAAATATTTGGTCAAAGTTGCTTTGCACCAGGGTGCCAGAAAGAAGTTGAGTCCACTTTTTGGCCAAAAAGTGGAAGTGTTTTTCCTGATTTTCAAGTTGTCTGTCAATTGATGTCAAAATTTGAGGCACTTAGAGATTGAATATCAAAAAAATTCACTAATAGAAA
>MU226565.1:499839-516172 GCA_018584345.1 Thuja plicata
ACCCGTTTTAAATTTACGGCTCGGGCACCCGAACCATAACGGGCACCCGTTTTTTAAAAAATGGGTGCCCGTTTCTGGTTGCAAATTTTTTTTGCCCGCGGACTTCCGCGGAATTGGCACTCAACTTCGTGCTTGCACCCACCAATTTGGTAGTTTTTTTAATAAGGATTGTGTAAATGGTGTCCATCTGATTGTTTGTGCTTGGTTGGATCTTTTGGAGCAAGATTTAGTCCCAGTACCTTCTACTGCTCAGTCTCCTATTTTAGCCCCTTCACTGGTTTCTCTGCCCTCTTCTTAACTTATCCTTGATTTAAATCTCCAATTGGGTTCAGGTGAAACATCTACAGCTATTATGGAGGATTATTTTTTTGTTCTTGGCAACATAACACGTTTTGGATGCAGTAAGTTTTTTGTTTTGTAGAATGGAAAGAATCTTCTGCCACCAAATTTTTGCTCCAACATTTTTTATCATCGCTCTCAAGTTAAAGAGATTAGTTGTGGCTTCATTCTTCTTCTATTTTGATTAAAAAATGTATTACCCATGAAGAAGCTTATTTTGTATTCTTTCCCTTTAGGAAATATGAGCTAAATTGCTATAAATTTTGGGAAAAGTTAGAATGTAACTAGCTATGGCTAGAGGGGGGCTTCTAATTTGTATTCTGATCTCTATATCAAAGACATTTATATTATTTTTGAGCTATGATCAAAGTTTATCTTCCTAGTTCTTTTCTCTGAAAGCTCTTGTTGAACCAGTGTAATTTTTATATATAATATAATATATTAAGTGGCACTTCCACCTTCTTAAAAAAAAATTTATTAAATATTTTATAATTAATTAATAATTACAATAAATAGGTCATTCTATGTGTGTGAGTGCCACATGTGTATGTCATAGACATTTCTTATACCAATCACTCTGACATGTCACACCTACATGGGTCTCTTTTCCGGAGGAAGTTTTTAAAAACTTTCATGCTTCAAAAATTTGGTTCGAAATAAAGGTTATTTCATTGGTCTGTGACCATCCAATGATGATTTTCTAATAAATTGATTATAGCTTATTACCACATGTGTATCAGTGCCAATTGAATAGTGTGATCCATAGGTTGTTTATGGTTTAGAATGCTTGTGAAATTATTAATTTTGGTCATACAATTGGCTACAAAATTATTGATTCTGTAGAGATAAGGCACTAAGTGACAACGACTATTAATGATAAAATAAATAGACATTTATTCCCTGATTTTGTTGAGATATGGTGTACTTTTAAATTTTTAAAAGGGCATAAGGTAGTATGACCTGAGCTTGATGGAATTTTTTAAAATCATGAGGCAAGTTCATATCATTATTGCTCAATGCTAGTGGCTAAAGGTAACTAATTAGTCACTAGTGAAGTCTGATGTTTCCAATGTTAAATTGATCATTTGCCTATAAATTGGATATTGAGGAAGCTCCACATTATAGTTCATTGTTAAAAACTAAAAGAGTGTTGGAAATTTTGATAAATGACTTTGATTCTATGAGACTATGAGTAGGGAGAGATGGAAATGTTGATACTGCTCAAATAAATGAAAGCATAGGGAGCATTTGTGGAGGATGTCACTGATAAGAAATTAAGTGGTGTATTTGTGAATGATCATAGTTATAGTTATATTGATGTTGTGCTTGATAATGTCGATAGCGATCTCCTCATTCCCCTTCTAAAAAATTACTACATTCAAGGACCTTGGGTGTGAAAATTCCCAGTTGTGAAAACACAAAATACGGAGTTTCTATAGGTCGATGGGGTGAGACAAATAGTAACATCTATTTTATACTATGTGTGGAAAAAATCAAGGAACCCTATTTGAATGATTGACATTGGGACTATCTAACATACCAAGGATTGGTTGATGAAGATTTATTCAAAGAAGAGGACGTGGAAGAGATGGTTGGGGAGATGGAGCTGGGGACTAGAGAGGAATTTAATGTTGGAGACAAGAAGAACCTGGAGGAGATGACAAGAGGAGAAGCCCATGAAAACTGTGGAGTAGATTTCCCAATCATCTGTACAACCAAGAAAGCCAGGCAAGCCATAGAGAGGAAGGAGTGATGGGTTGTTAGTGTAGCAAGATAGACTTAGAGGTGTCAGCAAGCCTTAAATGCTTCCTAAATAACGGGGCTACTGTCTGGACTATGGTTCAAATTTTATATTTTTGAATTTGGGTTACTTCTTGTCACTTGATGAGAACCCTATTTGTTTATAGATAGGTATGGTATTATGGAGGGTTAGATGTAGGAAATAGAAATGAGGTCTCATGGTCTGTTACTAAAAACTATCAGCTTAGGACCATATCATATATGGCAAGGCCCAATATTTATTGTACATTGTACAATTTTTCTTTTATTTTAATGTAATTATTGAAACGAGAAGTAATTTAAAGCTTAATAGATTGTGGAAAAGTAATGCAGTTGGTTCATTTTAAGATTCATAAATTATTAACTTAGTACTGCATTGTTATTTATATTTATTAGAGATTCAAAAAATCATACACATTATTTTGTTTGGCTCATTTTAATATTCATAAATTATTAACTCAGTACTGCATTTCAACACCAAAGCAAAAATAAATAAAAAATTCATGTGCCAAACTGAATGCTTTTCTCTCAAATGTGAACCCTCCACATGAGAAAGGAAACAAAGGAAATATGCTCTTCGTTTACTAACCATGAAAGAGTCCATGTGTACTCTTCATCTATCATACATACCCCAATGCAAATACCATCTATGTCACATGTATTGGAATTTTGTAGGGTTCTACTGTTGATTCGTAAAACCTTAACACAATGTATTCTTCCATGAGTTAGAACCAATCTACAAATTGTATTTGACTTCCGAGTTAAATGCAATATCTACAAGACACAATCTATTCGTTGGAGTGCTTGTAATTTCATGATACATTGGTGCCAAAAAGAATTCTTAAAAATGGTTGTAGTTCTTTCTGTTATCATGCATCCTTATCTTAGGTTTCCATTCATATATAGGACACATTGTTCTTATCTCATCATTTTGTGACCATCCAACGATGATTTGTTAATAAATTGATTATATATTATTACCATGTAGGTATCATTCTCAATTGGAAAATGAGACCAATAGGCTTCTTATAGTTTAGAATGTCTACAAAATTATTGATTTTTGTCGTATAATTAGTTATGAAATTATTGATTCTGTAGAGCTAAGGCACTAAGTGGCAATGAGTATTAATGATAAAATAAATAGATATTTATTTCCTATTTTTTTTAGATATGGTGTACTTTTTATTTTTTAATGGGGGCATAAGGTGGTACAACCTGGGCTTGATGGAATGTTTTTGGACCATGAGGCGAGATTATATCACTATTTCTTAGTGCCAATGGCTATAGGTATTAGTAACTAGTGAAGTCTGATGTGTTCACAGTCAAATTGATCATTTTCCTATAAATTGAACATTGAGGAAGATCCACTTCATAGTTCATTGTTCATAACTAAAAGAGTGTTGGAAAAGGTGAGAATTTATTGTGAGTCTATGAGGTTGTGAGTAGGGAGAGATGGACAAGTTGATATTGCTTGAGTTGACAAAAGCACAAGAAGTATTTGTGGGGGATGTCACCGATAAGTGATTAAGTGTTATATTGGTGAATGACCACAATTAAATTATGTGTGTGGTTAAGGAAGTGTTGGGTCTGAAGGTTTTAATGGTGTATCATAGGCACACTATTAGCTCAAACATTCTAGATTCTTTCCTGGCCATGCTCTTATATATGGGGGTTCCCAAGGTATGGGCAGAAAGGCCCACCCAGATTTTGTTTAAGCATGCCTATCTGGATGGAATTGATGCTACACTGGATACTGTTGATGGGGATCTCCACATTTCCCTTCCATATAAGTGCTACATTTGGGGACCTCAAGTGCACAAATTTCCAATTGTGAAAATACAAAATGAGGGGTTGCTACAAGGTTAGTAGGGTGAGACAAATGACAACATCAATTTTCTAACGTATGTGGCCAAAATCAAGGAACTCGATTTGGATGATTGGCATTGGGATATATAAGAGATTAAGGATTGCTTGATGAATATTTATTTGATGAAGAAGATGTGGAAGAGAGATGGAGCTAGGGATTGGAGATAAATGGCTTGTTGGAGATAGACAGGACCCGAAGGAGATGGTAAGAGGAGAATCCCATGCCAATTGTGGAGCTAACTACCTAATTATCCATGTAGCCAAGAAAGTCATGTGAGCTAGAGAGAGGCAGGAACAAGGAGCTGTAAGTGCAGAAAAGGAAAACTCGGAAGCTATGGTGGGCATGAAATTCTTCCTAAAGAATGGGGCTACTATCCTACTACTCTCTAGACTGGTTTAATTTTGTATTTTTTAGTTTGGGTTACTACTTGTCACTTGATAAGAACCATTTTTTTTTTTGATAGATAGGTATGGTACTATGGAGGGTTAGATGTAGGAAATAGAAATGGGGTCTTAGGGCCAGGTACTAAAAACTATAAGCTTAGGGATATATCATATATTGTAAGGCTCAATCTTTGTTGTACATCATACAACTTTTCTTCTATTTTAATGCAATTATCGAAGTGAGAAGTAATTTAAAGTTCAATGGATTGAGGAAAAATAATGCATTTGGTTCATTTTAAGATACATAAATTATTAACTCAATGTTGTACTGTAATCTCAACTTATTAGCGATTCACAAAATCACACACATAATTTTGTTTCGTTCATTTTAACATTCATCAATTATTAACTCAGTAATACATTGCAATTTTGATTTAATAGTGATTCATAAAATCATTCACATAATTTTGTCCAGTTCATTCAGAATTGAAGTTTTCTCAGTGCAAAAGAATGAAACCATTTTTCAAATCCATAAAAGGAAAACAAAGTTGCAAAAGTTTCATTAATACATTCCATGTCTTTGAATTTGAATGTTTACATTGAAGAGTAACTGGTTACTATAAGTACTAAGACTTATGGAATATTGATTTCCCACAGAATTTTGATTGCACTTTAAAGTCAAAATAGCCCTAATTCTACCAAAAAAAATCACTTCAAAATTTCAAACCCAAAAGGGGGTAGGTTGCTAGGTACTAGGGCAGTGGTATCCAAAAAACCCTTTATTTCAAAAAAGTAGGCCATAGGGTCATGGTGATGGTGCTATCCTTCCCTTCCTTCTAAGTAGAATTCTTTAGAGACCAAAGGTATGAAAATTCAAGTAGCCATCTATAGTTTGGCATTTCATCAAGGAGAAACCATTTTTGGAGGAAATTCCTACTATTTTGCCCCTATTTCCTATGTAACGTCAATTTCTCATCATTCGAGTTCATAATAAATGGTCGTCTGGCCATATTTTGGCCCGGTTGGAAGAGGTTAGGTATATCCATTGGCCATGGGATCCCCACCCCTATTTCTGTCAAGATGGCAACTTGAACGTGATCCCCCAAAAATTCCTCTTTGAAAACCTTCCTTAACAAAAACAACATATCCACCTTATCTCCTTCGAGGTCCATAAACTAGGATATAATGTTCACATTCTGTTGGTAAACAAATTTGTTACTATAAATTAACCTTCAAAATTGACCCTATTTGCCCAAGAAGTAGTGACAATTATGCCAACAGTTGGAGAGATTGTGATCAAATAATGATTTGTCACAATCTTCCTCTACGCTTGAGAGGGGCAGCTCCCTCGTATGACGGGGTGATTTAAAATTTTGTGCATTTTTAACCGGAAAGTACAAAAAGAGAAAACATAAAACTAAGAAAAATACATATAACAGAATCCCCAATAGTATACATACAAATACTATCTGAGATTTTGCAAAGGATAACAACTACAAAGAGGATTTAAGCACAAGATAAGTTTGATATGCAATAATGAAAGAATGGATAACCAATCTCAACATATGAGGAAAAAAATTATTCTAGCACACTCAAACCAAGATACAAAGGTATGAATGTGTTTCATCGCCACATATGCCATTTGAATCAAGAACTAATGGATTGCATGAGTACACAAAGGGATTACCAACTTAACATACAAAATTTTGATAATAATAACTTGTGAATACATAGAAGACACACGAATGAAATACATTCTTTTGTTATCCCTTTAAAAATATACAGGTTCAAAGACCCTTAAATGCAAAATGAAAACATTAAAATTTAGCAAAAAAATTCTTTACACAATTCTCCATAGTTTTACATATCTTTGAGAAATATCATCATCCAGTTCACTACATGTACATCATTTCCATTTCTTATATGCATGCTATGAAACCAAATTCCAATTAGATATTTAATCAACAAGAGAGTTTCCAAAAACCCCCTTTCAACAACGTGATTAATCACAAACTCCACTAGTTATATTTATTCTAAAATTAGAATCATGCTTCCACAAGCTATGTGACTATTGCACGGCAAGAGATGGAATTTCCTTCATACATTTTGTCAATAAATTTGGGTACTTTAGTTTTGGTTCTTCACTTTCCATGCATATCTATCCAACCATTACTAAATGTGGCATCTTAGCAAAAGAATCAGTTTTATACTAGCCAAGTGCATTTGCTTGAAAATTTCTAAAAAGATATTTAGACAAATCCATTGTGTATGTCTTGCAACTATTACACATGTCGTGAGACCATATTTCTTTGATTTTTTTGAAACTCTTAACAACTCCTTTTCCTGCAAGTCGAATGGGATTCAAATGCACACAATGGTACTGGAAAAAGATTGTGAAAGTTGTATCTACACTCGCTAATTGCATTTTCTTAAAAAAAATTGTCACCTCCTTAACAAACCGCTTTCTCCAAATCTTGAAATCATTGGTATTCCATGAGACAAAATTTATCCACAAGTACATAAAAGATGCAACAAAAGTTTGAAGAGATTGAAATTCTCAAGAATTGGGGCTTTTGAGTAGTTCATATAACTACTTTTTGTTATGGTTTTGAATTTCAAAACTCACAACCTGGTTGTGAGTTGTGAAATTTTTTTTCACAGTGCCAATGTTTCTTTCACGTATAAATTTACCACCTGAATTCACTTGTTACCATTTCTAACTTACCTCAAGGCTCTAGATTCACTTTTCAAAACTCATAAACTGAGTGTGAGTTATGAGTTTTAATTTTACAATGTTTGTTTTGTCAAAACCACATCCTTTTATTTATCTATTTTGATTTTGATTTTCATTTTGATTTTGAAGAAGTGAATATATTTGATTTTGATTTTTAAATTTAATTTTCTTCACTTCTTTTCCTTCTTTTTGGAGAATTCATCACAACTTTTTTTCAGGAGGAATTCAACTTTGAAATTTTGACCATATAGGCGACATAAAGGACTTGGAGATGATAGTCTTGAAAATAACACAAATACACATTTTAGATTTAAGCCCAATGTCGAATTTAATACAAAAGTTAAAAAAATTGGCAGTTTGAAAATCAGGGCAACAAATTCACTCAGTATTTGTCAATATTTTCCAGAAACTCACGGCCCAACACCATCCTCAACGCCTTGTTTGTAAACATTCCAACCTACCTACAAACTAATGCCAACATTGGGTCTAGGATATTTCCCAAAAAGGCATTCTAGTCTTCCACATATGTACTTGTTAACTAGATATGATTGTTCATCTTAAGAATATAAAATTATGCAGTATACACCTAGCTACCACAGTTACACTCTATGATAGTCTACCCACAGAGAAATAAAAATAAAAATTGAAAAGGACCTAGACCATAATTTCAACCAATAGAAACTACTACACTTTGTCTACCCAAGAATAATTGAAGAAGAAAAAAGCATAAATCATCTATAAATAGCCCTTGTCACATGATACTTAATAATTCCTTCTATAACCTCATTAATTCCTTTTTCCTTTAAAACTATTAAAATCTTTGATATCCCTTTGTAAATATTTTCCGTAAATAGAAGAGTGTGCAAAATTGGGAATATCATCATTCTGTCAGTACTAAATTGAACTTCATGCATGGATCGTAATTGAGAATGTCAGTGACAAGACATTTCTTTATTATTTAATGTCCATCAAAACAATGCAACATTATCAACCATTCACATAACCTACTAATCAGTTGTAATTGGTCTTCAAGGTTAGCGCACGAAGGTTAAGATTTGACACGTGTCCCCCTTTCACAAAATTTATAGAGAACTACGTTTCCTTCAAAATTTTAGGCTGAAATAAAATTTAATTCATTGATCTAGGATCATCCAACGGTCATAAATAATTACTTTATAATGGTGAAATGATGGTTGTTAGGTATGTGTGGATGTGGTCGCACTTATTAATACCATCATCCAGAGTTTGCATACAAGTTAGCAACAAATAAAGGATTTTTTCTTTCAAGATTTGATGTGATGTTGCCTTAATTAGATTAGCCAAAAAATTATGAAAGATTAGCCAAAAACAATCTGCAATTTTCCCATAAATTATGAAAGACTAGACAAAAAAATTATGCAATTTTCAAATGATTGAAAAAAATCACCAATATAATTAAATTTTTTTTCCTTTATAGTAAAACTTTTTGCCAATACACTTAAATATTTTTCCCTTTAAAGAAAAAATATTTTCCTAATACATTATATACTTTCCCCAACAATAATGACATATTTCCAAGATTTTCTAGAATTTTCATATGATTGAAAAAAAATCACCACTACAAACTAATAATTTTTCTTTTCAAATTAAAAAAATTCACCAACAATATTAATATCCCCCCTCCCCAAAATAATGTAGGATTTTGTACACCTTTGTCTGGGGGGGTTTCTTAAAGTTATCCTTGGTTTCCAGTCTATGAGATCAGGGTATAATAGGGAAATGGTATCATTTCTTTTGGTTTAGGATATGGTTGTAAGAATTTTTATATGGGATTCAAAGACACATTTGTGAGATTCATACGGAGGGGATTTAGGTAACCTAGTTGGATTCAAAAAGGCTTCAATCCAAACACGTCCAATTATAGATCTAGTGTGTAAAGATAAATTACTAAAATTGGTGAAGATTTCATTTAGGTCATAGGTTGTAGAGGTGTGAGGGGTGTCCCACTCGTAATCATGTGAATCAGTTTCATAGAATTCTTCCTCATTTGTCTTGATGTCATCATTAGCATAAATGATCTTTATGTAAAGAAACTGAGTACCTATTGTTCTTTCTTATAATGAATAATACTCTAGACCTCTGGAATAAGATTAGATTTACTACCCTTTGATTCTGCATTCCAAGACAATTGTATCCATTATATCTATTTTTTTGGATTATGGTATAGCCTCTCTCGCATTCATGTATAAGAAGCATAATGGGAGGAGGTTCATCATCTCTATAGAGCCAGTTTAACATTTCTTTCTCTATTAATTCTTCATTTAGCTCTTCCCATTTGGTAAATACTATATGTGGTTCATATACAATATTGAGCTTTTTCTTGTGCTTTAGTGGTTTTCTTGGTTTTCCATATGTGCGTGGTGAGATAGGCATATTTTCTACACAAAAGGAATCAACACATATTTATTCTTCATATCCTTTATATCAGACATTGATCTTGAGCTCGAATGGCAATGGATGGAGTGGTGGATTTGGACAAAGTAGATGGGTCAACATAGTTGGTGGGTGACAAGGTGGAAGCTACTTGATTGATAGGAACTTTGTTAGCAATTGACCCCTTTAGGCTGGTGTAATAAAATACTAGATCTCTAACACCTAGGATTGTAATTTATGACCCATTATAGGAGAATTTTAGGAATTGATTAAATATGGATGGGACTGCTTTCATGACATGTACCCAAGGTCTACTAAGAAGCATGTTATAGTCGAGCTCAAGATCAAGTACTTGAAATGTTATATCATGTGGGATTGGCCCAAGTCTGATAGTCAAGTGATGACACCTTTTGAAGGATATTTTGCATCATCATACACTTTAATAATGGTTTTTACAACTCTCAAATAATCCCAATATTTCAACCAACTTTAATGTACATATATTAATCCCTTCTCCCCCATCTACTAAGCCTATTTTTATTTTGTGTTTATGGACATATACCTCAAATATGGAGTTGGTCATTGTGAAAGGGCTTGTGGGTAGGTAGATCATACTCAATAAATGTTACATGGCACATAGTGGAGAGATTCCCCACCATGGCCTAAAATTCATTGATATCTATGTCAGTTAGGATGGATGCCTCTTGTACAAGGCTTTGTCAAGAATTTCTCTATGATTGGGTGATATACATAATAGCTATAATATGGATCTATTTGTGTAAAGGTTTTTTTAGATTGATCCAAGACATTGTATTGACTAGTTTATGGGACCTGTGACTTAGGCAGAAGTCCTTGGATTGTAATCTTGGATCTTCTAGTAGTAATTGCACAATTAGGATTTCTACCTTGGATAGTGATGGTATGGACAGTGTGGTCAGGGTCATGATGGACATGATTGACAATATTTGTATGTGATCCATATGCATATTTATCCTTATTATGTTTTCTAGAATTGGAGGCCTTCCTTTTTCATGAGTATGGAGAGTATCCTCAAAGATAGTATGATCTTTGTTAGTCATTATAGGATTATTCTCAATTTCTATCTCTCAGCTTTCAATTAGGTCTTGGACAATATTTTTAAGTTGGAAATAGTTGGCATTTTTATGTCCCTTTGGGTGATGATATTCACAAAACTCATTGTCATTGCACCATGATAGTCTAAAAGGACCAAGATCACAGTTTCACACTTCTGGTAATGTTATAGCGCTAGAGTAGATCAATCTTTCTAGGACCACCTTGAGTGGTTAAACAAGAGGTGTCAAAGTGCATCATTAGTTTTGTCTCCTTGGTTTGTGTTGTTTTTCATTAGTCACATTAGTTAATTTAATATCATTGTAAGATACATTATTGTTGGTATTGAGAGTATTAGGAGGTGGTGCACTTTGTAGATGTAAGATAGGTTGTACACTATGAATAGCTTTGGTATCAACAACAGTGTCATTTGTGACATTTTTGTTTCAAGACCAATATTTAGATTTTTTGTAGGATTGATTATATTGATTTTTCCCACTGGCATCTTTGTTGACTTTGATTTGTTTTTTATAGTTAGTCATATTTCATCTTTTACACCTTGTTCAGCAACCTCAAAGAATGTGTCTATGTATTGGGAGTGTAAAGCGCATATTATGTTAAGTTGGAAATTATCAATAAACATTTGGACCTTATCTTTCTCAGGAATAGTAAATGGTAATTTGCCAGCCAATTTCCTCCAACATTATAGGAAGGATGCAAAGGGTTCTCCATTTCTTTGTTTGGTGTTACATAGATCCATGATTGTGACTTCAATGACAATGTTAAGAGAATAATTTGATATGAATTTTTTTGCCAATTCATTCCATGACCTTATTCCAAATGGTAGATGTGAGAACCATTCCATGGAAAGACCACTAAGACTTTATATAAACTATGAAACAATCTTGAATATGGTCTCTTGGGTCTCCTTTCTCTTTATATCTATCAAATTTAGGCATTTTGAAATCTCCGGGAAAGTATGACATGTACAATGATTTTTCAAAATGGTAGGGACATAATTCCTCTATGGTGTACATTTTCTTTGTGCCAATAGTTTGTATATTGGTCATTTATTTTTTAAGATTTTCTAGTTGTTGCACTAATATCTCAATAGGTGTTGGAGGCACGTGTATATTAGAACCAAGATTAGGATCCACAAATGGATTATGATATGCAAGAGTTTGATTATGCGTATAGGTATGTTTGTATCTCATGTTCATATTTGATGCATATGTATAGGTAGGGACATATGTGGACACATTTTGTAGTGTGAAATATGTGATTGTCAAATTTGGTTGAGAAAAAGGATTAGTGTGATGAAATTGTGGCATTGTTTTGACATTTTGTTCACTTTGGATTTGATTAGAGGAGACCCCTTGAAAATTGGTGTTCATACCACTAGGGTTTTCATTGAAATGTGCTCCTTAAAAATTGACATTTGTACCACTAGGGTTTTGATTGGGAGGTTCCCCTTGAAACTTGAAATTTGCACCACTAGGGTTTGATTGGGAGGTACCCCTTGAAAATTTAAATTTACACCACTAGGGTTTTGATTGGGAGGTTCCCCTTGAAAATTGACATTTTCACCACTAGGGTTTTGATTGGGAGGCGCCCCTTAAAATTTGATATTTGCACCACTAGGGTTTTTGAGTAGAGGGTCCATCTTGGTTAATTGTATTAATTTGAGCGCTTACACTAGAGGCCATTGGGATTTATGTGTTAGGTGTCATAGTAGTCATAGGTATGTATATTGTGATATGGCACTTGTGTTTGTTTGTGAAATACTAGAGGACACATTAGAGATTTGGTTTTGACTTGTAGACATGGGGTTTGTATTATATGATGGTGTTGAATTGAATATTGGGTTTATGTATTGGATCCCACATGGTATTGGAAAATTTGTAACTTGTTTGGAAGCATGGAAAGTGCTACTTTATGGTAGACTAGTAGACAATTGTGACTAAAATGATTGTATAACCTCAGTAGAATTTATTTGGTTCCCTTTTACAATGGTGGTGTCAAAACCATAAGGTAGTTTGGCCCTGTTTTGAGCGAGAAGATGAGAGTATCCATTAAGATTTTTTAATAATAAGGCATTCATGACAACAAGGACCTTAGGATCTTGTGATGCATTTTCTATCTGTTCTTGGGTGCAATTTGTGTGAATTTTTTCCAAGGAAAATCTGTCACTAGTTAGCTATGTATCCCCTCTTCTAAGTGGTCTTTTTGAACCCATGGGAGTGTTGAAGTTCACGGAACTGGTAGGATTATAAGTAAGGTCCTGATTTGGGTCCATTTATACATTATTTTTCTTTGATCGAGTAAATGGCATCTAGAAGTTCAAGAAGTAAACTATGACAATGCAAGGTGGATCATTTTTCTTCTTATTTGGCTTCTATTTTTAATTTCAATTTTGTTTCTGGTTTTTCTTCCAATTTTGCTTCTGAATTTGCTTCCAATTTTGCTTACTAGATAATTCCAAGATTTTCTTCCAATCTTGCTTCTTATTTTATTTTGGTTTGGCTTCTATTGTTGCTTCCTTTTTTTCTTCTAAAAATGTTTCTTGTTTTTCTTCCATTTATTAATTTAATATATTTTATTTCAATTAATTTATTCTATATTTAGTGACATTAAGGCATGATGGAATTGAACCACCATCCTTCTGCTTGTAAAGTAGGTGCTCTTCTATTGAGCTAGTACCCTTTAAAGAACAAGAATTGTGTGTAGATGGAGTCCCTGCCTAATGCAAAATAATAGTGGTTAGAACAATAAAAGAAGAAATATAAACTTCACCATACAATGAACATCAGAGATGAAAACATTAGTTTGTAGCATTAGTATCTACCTTTATGCTAAAAAATATTCCACTAAAATGAAATTGTCAAGTAGTTGATGACTTTTGACAGAGTTCTTACTTCTTGTACTTTGAAAAAAGAAAGCTTATTAAAATTAGGGTGCTCTAAAAAAGGTGCAATAGTGATCAAATAAAAACATCAATGAAGCAAGAACAACATGCTTCACAGTAAGATATGATGTACACATTTCCTTTTTAACATGTCTACAATCGAAAAAGTTTATTTATCATGTTAGATAGAAACATTAGGCTTGGTTGAATTAGAGAATTGCTTTAAAATATAAGACTATATTATTTAGAACTAAGCAGTCACCACCAACCCATTTACATCATTATATAAATATCATCATGAATATTCAAATTTACATTATTAATTGTTTTGATATGATATTGCCAATTTTCTGAATCAACACATTATCATAGACATTTGATAAAATGCAATTCAAGCAGCATGTATCAATTGACATGTGAGAACTACAACATTTAAATGAAAATAAAAATGTAGCATTGATGCTTCAAATATGAGATTCACTTACTCTTCAATCTATAGGATATGTGCTAAATGTGAAGAGAACTATAAACAAATAATAGTGAAAGGTACCAAGAGGTCAAAAAGATGAGCAAGGAAATTTAGATTATATTTCCAACCAGTTCAGATGCACAAAATTAGCTTCATGTGCATATAGAAAATGTTGAGAACTTAAGAAACTGAAGATGTCATTTGATTAAGGGAAAAATGAAATCTTTTGTTCAAATTCAAACATTAAGATCGAACAAACAAACAAATATTGCAAATAAATCATCTCCATCCATATCCAAACTCCAAGTCTGTGATAAAAAATAAAGAATAGACAATGAAAATAGTAAGCATACCTTGTGTTTATGAGAAAAATATTCAAGATATGTCCTAAAGGTAGAAATTTTCTTCTTCAAAATATTTTTTCGTATTAGTGACATTCTCAAAGATTCTTGTATTGGTTCTGTAGATTAGAAAATTATGAATGATTAGACATTAGAAATCAATGTTGATACAAAAAAAATCAATTCTATTTCAAGTCATATGAAAAACAAAGAATATGGTCATTATATTCAGCTAAAAACCCTTTGTACATGACATGTAAATAGATTCAAGATAGAAAATAAATACAAAGTGATAGAAACAACAATTATAACAAAGTTCTAATAGTCGCAGGAACAATCAGATGCTAAAATTGAAAATAAGAAGTTACTCTATTCTTCCTTGGCTGCAAGAATAGTCACAAAATAGAGTTCAAATGGTTACACAAACAGTCATAGAACATAGTTTGAATGGCTGCAGGAACAGTCACATAATAGAGTTTGAATGGCAGCAGGAATAGTAACACATATCTATGAAATACACAAGACAAAGACCATAACTAAAGGATGGAAAGAAATAACTATAAGACAATAAGAAACATTGTAAAAATACTCTCTAAAGATAAAATAGGTGCTATAGGAAAAAATAAAATGTAGATAATGGATCAGGAAAGGCTACTAGAGTACATATCTTTAAAAATTCACAATGCAAGGTGACAAGGAAAGATAAGCTCATTAATGCTACATCAAAATAAAATTACCATGATGCCTTAAATTTACAACTAATAAAAAGATAACAACAATAGTGATAATGGAGAAAAAAGGTAGAAATTTTCTACTTCAAAATATCTGTTTGTATTTTAGTGACATTATCTCCAAACTGCTTGTATTGATCTTGTAGATTAGAAAATTATGAATGATTAGACATTAGAAATCATTGTTGATACAAAAAAAATCCATTTGAATTTATATGCAAAACAAAGAATATGGTCATTGTATTTAGTTAAAAACCCTTTGTACATGACATGTAAACAAATTCAAGATAGAAAATAAATACAAAATTGACAGAAACAACAGCTATAACAAAGTTCTAATAGTTGCAGGTCTAGTCAACTGCTAAAAGTGAAACTAAGAAGTTACTTTGTTCTACCTTGGCTATAGGAAAAGTTACAGAATATAGTTCAAATGGTTATAGGAATAGTCACAGAACAAAGTTTGAATGGCTAAAAGAACAGACACAAAAGAGAGTTCAAATGGTTGTAGGAACAATAACACATATTTATGAAATACACAAGACAAAGACCATAGCTATAGTATGATAAGAAAAAACTATAAAACAACAAGAAACATTGGAAAAATACTCTCTAAAGATGAAATAGATGCTATAGGAAATAATGAAATGCAGATAATGGATCATCCAAGGCTACTAAAAGACATATCTTTAAGTATTCAGAATGCAAGGTGACAAGGAAATATTAAGTTCATTGGTGATACATCAAAAAAAATCACCATGATTCCTTATAATTTACAGCTAATACAAACATAACAACAATAGTGATAATGGAGACAACAGGCAGGGTAAGAAAATCATGCATTATGATCTTAAAATTTTTAAATAATTGAAAATCTTCAAAAGATCTTAAGATCAATTTATGGTGCTTGTTGGAATATATATAGTTTTCATGGAGATACAAAGACAATTTTTTCATATGTCAAAGTGATGAATAGTTTGTTACAAGAGTATCATAATGCAAAAAGGGGTGATAAAGTTCATTAGAGATATCCATACATGTTTTCCATCAATTGAAAAACTAAATAGAAGCATTCAAGATTAGCTACATGTAATGCCCCTCCAACCCTATCAAGTCTTGGTTATGATCACTTGATATTAGGAAGGACTTTATGTGAGAATGATTCTTCTTGAGATGGGGTCTTAAAACCGAACCTCTTACAACTCACCATAACTTCATATTTGATATAGGAAATAATATTGCATAGGTATGTTACTATACATCTTCTTGTGTGTTAATGATAGTTTAATACTAAAAGGATCACCT
>MU226565.1:532652-543617 GCA_018584345.1 Thuja plicata
GGGGGGGGTAGGTGGGGTTGGGGTCCCACCACCCCTCCCTTTATCAATTATTTATATATTTTTTTTAAAAAACCATCTGTAGTTTACAACTGCGTTTTGTATTTTTTTTTTTTTTAATTTCTCTTTGTTAATGCTGCATTCTTAACATAACGAAATTCACTTAAATTTTTTTATTTATTTATTTAACAACCCGAAAATGGAAATCCAAAAAGGAAAGGAAGTTTTTTTTTTTAAAGCTTTTACACTAGTCTGTATCAAATACAGAGAGTTGGATTTTTTCAACTAATTTAATTTTTTTTTCAATGAAATTAAAGACACTCATTTATTTTAATTTTTCTATAGTTAGGACTATAGGCAAGATTGATTTTTAGATTTCTAGGAGTTCTAGGAGAGATCTTTTCACGAAATATTTGACAACATAAGGGTACTATGCTAAGAAACATATAAACATGAAAATGACAAATCTAAGCTTTTTATAAACCCCGAAAATATCAAAACATTAATAACCATAAATTTAATTTTCCCTATAGTTTAAACTATACCAAGGATTAATTTTTCATTTTCTAAGAGATCTAGAGAGAATTTCTTCCTGAAATTTTGACATCATAACCCTACGATGCTAAGAAAACATAGAATGAAAGAAATTCAGATATAGGGTTTTAATAAACACCCGAAAATGTATAAACAACAATCAAGCCATTTAAAATTCAAAATAACAAACATGCACTAAATCAACAATGAAAACCTCAAATCTACAAAATTGAAACCATATTTGGAAAATGAAACCTACCTTGATTCCAATGCTAGAAATGGAGGAATGTGGCTTGGAGGATGGAAGCAAATCTGAAACCCTTCAAGCCCAATTCAACCACAGATCTGGAAACTATGAAGATCCGAGCACACACACACACAAGCAAGAAAAATTCTAAAAACTTCAAAGCAACAAGGATCCACAACAATCCACAATCCTTCAAAAATCTCAAATCACCAAGAGCTCTCCAAATCCAAAAACCTGTCCTTAGAGAATGAATGACCAATCCCCCCTAAAGAGATTCAAATTCCCCTAAACATGCAAAGCTTGATGACAACTCCCAAGTCAATCCCTAAATTAACTCTACTTGAAAATTGAAAGTAAATCCAAATTAAATAAATAAAATATTCTTTATTGCCACAACTCAACTTTGACTCCTAATTTCAAGTTAAGATATTTGAATTTGCAATTACTTTTCAACACATTCATGCACATGTAATTAATAAAATATTTAATTAAATAGATTAAATATTTATGTCACAATAATGCATGCAACCAAATATTTAATTATTTAATTAATCATATAAGCACATTTACTGTAGTTTTCAATTAAATATTTAATTAAATCAAAATATTCAAATATTTCAATTTAATTAATTATTTAAAATAAACTTAGGATATAATTAAATAATTAATTCAACTATAATCCATTAAATCATAGGATATGGAAAATCACTCAATAATCCAAAAATCACCTGAAAGAAAACACATGCAAAACACATACATACTCAGGAGAAAGGGTATTCAAATTCTGTCAACCTAGACAAATCTGGATAGGGTAGTCATACTGAAACTCAACTAACATTAGGACAATTAGGCTTAGGTTGGGGTTTTGGATCTGTATGTTACCTCCCCTCTTTACCATTGAGATGAATATTTATGGGCACGCTCACTCCTGCCAATTCATAGAAGACGATGCCATGTACCTGCAATCTTGTCATCAAAACAACATGCATGTACATACATAATATAATATCGCAAACAATGATAGGGATCGGTCGAACGTGTGGATCTCGTCGAAGAAAGTAACTACGCCTTCGTCCTCTAGCACAACAACACATCAGCAAGTACATCAACATATAAAACAACCATACACATGGAAGTATGGGGTAAGTATATCATAATCTGAAATCAGCATATAATATCAACATGAAAACATCATCACATCTATCTATGCATATGATAAACCATGACATCATAATCAATAATCCCCATCAACTCAAAGAATAATAGCTCTCATGAAAGTAGCCTAAAATAATTTGGCCAATCAACTGAAACCAATGCCTAAAAGAGTACAACATCACAACTGAAAAAGCAAAACATGAGTGGGTATTATATGTAACAAGTTGATTCCAAGTGGTGATAGGGTCCTAAGTATATTTTTGTTCAGTGACCAAAACCTTAGGCACACCAGAGAGCTTTAATTTTGCAAAAGGAACCTTATCTTCATCTGCAATGCCATTGTAGGAGAAACAAGTCTCCATATCAAGGACCCAACTATGGAGCACTTCAGGATCTCAGGATCTATCATAGAATTTGACTTCACATTTGGCAGAAGGGCATTGGCTTTCAGGAAAAGGAAGTTTATGAATTACAATATCATTGACTTTATCAGTCAATGCATTTATCACACTAGCAAGTTCAACAACCCACTCGCCCAAATTGTAAGCCATATTATTCGGAGTTAAAGCTAGTGAAGTGCTTTACACCTCCCAATAATTTAAAACAATACTAATAATGAAGTTCAACAGTCTACTAGACTTGTGTTTGACAAAAATAATTAAATCAAGGAATCCTTTAATGTTTTGAGTGAAATCTCATTCAAGAAATGGTTGGAGCTCCTCCCAACATAATTTGACAAACAATATAATTAAAATGCCAAATAGATCACAAGCTACAATTAATACTCTCCCAACAAATTTTAAACATATTTTAAAAAAAAAACATTGGGGAGCATTATACACAAGTTATATTAAATAAATAATATAAATTCGTTACTTTTTTCTAAGAAAAACCATGAAAAAGGAGCAATACCACATTTTTGCATTCAAACTTACTTACAAAGCCATTTGGATGTTGGAAATTAGCACCTACAACAACAATTTTCAAGTGGCCATAACTTTCTCAAAACATAACAAAATTCAAATCCGTGAAATATTCCAGAAAGCTCTCGGAAAGGTTCTTCTATCCATACAAACTAATCAACAAAATAATTTATATATAAAATTTTGTTAATGAATGAATAGTATAGGTTTAAAAAGAAATTATATCAAAAATTTTGAAAGAAGAGTGCTTAATTTTTCAAGCACACACCTCCAGTTTCTTCTGGATGAACAATTCTCCACAAATGAGTGAAAAATATTCAAAAATATTATCCTTTTGTTGATAGCTTCAAGACTGAAATTATTTTAGATAAATGGATGAACAGTCTAAACCCATCGATCAGAGAATTCTCTAATACCAACTGATATGTAAACATAAAATGAATGAGCAACAAAAAAAGAGATTCAATTTCAATGAAATAAAACCTCTGTAGTCAAAGAAAAAATTCAAATCATACATAATATTCTCTGCAAAAAAAGCTGCAAAATTTCATTATTTTACAATCTGCCTCCATGAAGAGAAGGCTACAAATTTATAGGCACTAATATGCCTAAAATAAAGGATTTGAAAATATTTTCCAAATCTCCATGTGAGATGGAAAATAAAAAATATTATATGGTTTTCCAAATATCAACGTGAAATGGAAAAGAATAACAAATAAAACTATATACTAACTAGTAAACTAACATTTACTTTTTACTTTTGTCCTTTTATTTTTGACATTTACATAGGAGGATTAAAACTAAAAAATAATAATACTAAGCTATTAACTTACATATATCATATGCATACCCTATGAATCCTCATCAATAATTGAAGTCCCATGATCAGTACCTTCCTTAGCTGCATAATTTCAAACTGTGAAGATAGAGCATGATACTTCAAACGAAGATTTTTTATTTAATGGATAACCCACCAAACTAACCTAAAAAAATTTAGTGAATTGATCTTTGTTGCCTCAAAAACACCAAAATTGATGTAGGAGCATCCTTGGGTTGTTGAAAATATTGCATCACCCAAAAATATTTCCCTTTCAGTTTGTTCTTAGTTTTTTTTTGTTAGCATTTTTATTTTTTGTGTTGTGTTCCTTAGTTTTAGATCATTTGTTGTTGCGAACCTAAGGGTTTGTTCTAGACATCATGTTTTACTTATGTCTGGGTTCATACCTCATCTGGATACTTATATGTGGAGATATTAAAGATTCTAGGTCAGTTCAGAATGTTCTTCATAATCTTACGCTCAGATGGATTTTTTGGATCCTACAAAGCATTTCCCGATTGGTGAAGCTTGGTGACTCATATCCCAATGTTCTTGGATCTTTGGGAGATGTCTCTCTTGGAATTAAGATCTTATGATTTGGGTCCTAACATATATTATGGTATTATGTTTTCTTATTCTTGGAAAATATAATTGATCTGGTCGACTTATGAGTTTTGAAGGCTCTATATATTGAGGCTCTTGATCTTTGTTAGGGGCAGTTCTGAAGGGATAACCTTGGAAGGTTATCATTAGGGTTTAGAGATAGACTTATGTTTTAATCAAGCATGTATGTCGAATTTCTATAATCTACATATTGTAGGCCGATGTGATGTAAATATGTGATTCTATAATAATGTGAAGATCTATTATAGCATGTTGATTAACTATTCTTGTTTCTGAGTTAGTTGTTTCCATTGTGTTGACTCTTGTTGCATGGTTGGATCAACTCCATAAGGGAAACTCCTTCCATGATTGTTTTAGATGATATTAGAGAAAGGTTGATGTTCATATTTTAGAAGAGCGAGTTCCTAATCTTGTGAAGCCCTAAATGTGCTTGTTGTTGGGAAGCAGAGTGTGGATTTGGACCGCAATAGAAGAGGACTTGCACAAGGGGATCACTGAGGAATTTTTTATTTATTAAGACCTTTTTTGGCTTTTTTAAGTCTTGTTGAGGGTGAACAAATCACTGAGTTAGAGGTAGGTTGCATGTTTGTTGTATAGATCGCCGAGTGAGAGGAAATTGAACACCTTGTAATTAGATCACCGAGTGAGAGGAAATTGAACACCTTGTAATCAGATCACCAAATTTAAGGTAGTTGCACCTAAGGATTGGAATGATGTCACCTAGAAGGATGAATCCTAGAAGGCTAGAAAAAATGATGGAAGATTTTAAAAATGAGATAAGGACTGAGATTTGAAATGCTTTGACTAGATTGTGAAGGAATCCTGAGACTGAAGAGGAATATGTGGAAGGTTCTGAAGATCTTGAGACTATAGATGTTGAGATCCCTATAGATGAAGAAATATTATTGAGAGATATGGAATAAGTAAGTAAAATTCATGGGATGGAGGTTTATAATTTATTTGGTTTATTGCATCTTGAGGATTTGAGAGATTGGATTGGTAAACTCAAAGATTACTTTGAGCTAGAAGATATCAGAGATCCACATAGGGCTAGCTTAGCATAGACTAAGTTAAAGGGTCGTGTTTCCTTATGGTAGAAATAATTGAATAAATATAGAGAGGAACAAGGTGAAATCAAAATCACTAGATGGAGGGTGATGGTTGCTAGATTGAAATTTAAATTCATTCCTGAGGATTATGAGTTCTAATTGTTTAAGAAATTACAAAACTTGAAAGAGAAGGACATGAGTGTGAAGGATTATACCGAAGAGCTTTACAAGATAATAATTAGATCTAGACACTGAGAGATAAATAAGGAGAAGGGGGCTAGGTACATTAATGGTATGAGGTTTACCATTTAGGAGGACTTCAGTATGTTGTAGATTTCTAAAGTGGGGGATTCTTACCAATATGCATTGAGGGCAGAAGATAAGTTAAGAATAAGACCAAGTAACCCTAGAGGGAAGGAGAAGCATGAGAGTAGAAATGGAAAGGAAAATAATACTATAAAAGAGGAACCTAATCAAAGGATATAGAGAAAAGGAAGTGGTAGAAAGGAATTTGAAGGTAATTTTTTCAAGTGTGGCGGTATAGGACATAGAGATTTTCAATGTTCTGAAGGATCTAGTAAAACTTTGGGTAAAAAAATCTTGTAGCATATGAGGAGTAGGCTACTGATGAACTTGAGGAAGTTATGGAAACACCTAAGATAGGAGATTCTCTTATGCTTAGGAGAATCATGTTGAGTGAGAAAGAAGATGAACCTTTACAAAGAAGGAATTTGTTTAGGACTGTATGAAAATAAGGAGGTAAATGTTGTAAATTTTTTATCGATAGTGGTAGTATTGATTATTTTGCATTAGAAGAGATGGTGTAGAAGATTGGATTAAAAAAGCTTAAACATCCTTGTCCTTATGGGATAAGTTAGTTTTCAGATGATCATATGTTGGAGGTGAAAGATAAGTGAGTTTTCAGATGATCATATGTTGGAGGTGAAAGATAAGTGTTTAATCAACTTTAACACTGGACCTTACAAAGATGAGGTGTAATGTGATGTGGTATCTATGAGTGATTTTCATGTTCTATTGGGCAGACCTTGGCAATTTGATAGGGGAGTTATTCATGATTACTGAAGAAATTTGGTCACAATAGAGAAGGATGGACAAAAATTTACTTTGTTTCTCTTGAAGGAAGCAGAGGGGAGAAGTGAAAGGAATTTGAGCATGGTAAAAATTTATTTTTTAGAGAATCAGAATACAGAGGATAGTATAGATCAAAAGAAGAGTTTTGAAGGTAGACCAAAAAACAGGTTGGTATCAAACTATAAGAAGTGTGAAGTCAAGAAGCAGAAGACCATGGTTGTTGATCTGAAGAAGGCTTGTAGTGCGATAGAAAGGAGGTAGTGGTAATAAATCTTGTACAAACATTAGATATGCTAGAGAAAGTGTAGAGCAGAGAAATCCGATGGATCTGAGAGAAGATGAGGCAAAAGTGCAGAGAAAGAAATTTGTAGACAAAAATGATATTTGGATCAAGAGTGAGCATGGGATTTATGTCCCATGTCCTATCAAATGTTCATAAATTTCCCTTATGCAACATTTTCTTCTCACCTGGGGTATCTAATTCAAGAGCATCCTCGGGTCATTGACAATCTTTCCATGATTGCATCAAAAATCCAAAATCCAAAATCAATCTCTCCATGATTACATCAAAAATCAATCTCCATCTTAGGATCAAAGTCTTAGGAGTGAAAATCCTAAGAAGTAGCAAGGGATATGCCCTCATTATCATTAATGGAATCATCATGTTCCTAAGAACTTCCATAATCTACAAGAATAGGAACTTTATCCTACCTAATCTCAATGTCTACAAAATTATTTCCCCAATAGCCATCAACCATTTTTCCTTTCCAGTCCATAAAATACACTCTTGGCTTTAATGGGAGAAGCAACGTCATCCTTAACAATGCCCTTCCCTTTCGATGTATCACCAGACCCTTTTCTTTTGCTACCAGTGAGAACATTTCTGGCAGGGAGGGGGGAAGAAACATCCTTTTCCATAGAGCCTTTCCCTTTATCTAGCATACTAGGCCCCTTCCTAGTGGTAAATTTAGGTTTTTTCACTGGTGGAGAAGGGGAACATCCTCCTTCTCCTCCATCTCCCAAGCCTTGTTAGAAGAATCACCCTTCTCCATAGAGCCTTTCCCGTTTTCAAGAACAACAGGCCCCTTCCTAAGGGTACATTTAGTTTTTTCACCACTGGGGAAAGGGCTTCATCCTTATCCTCCTCTGTCTCCCAACCCTTATTAGCATAATCACCACTTCCTTCCCCAAACACTTTAGCTATAGAGGGAATCCTAAGGGGACTCTCAATAGACCTAGCTTTAAAATACTCAAAGATTAACAGAATGATACCTTGGTGTAACACCTAATACTTCAAATGGTTTTTCTATGATAAATTATGCAAGAATTCAGTGAAGAAATAAAATAAAATTGGAAAGAGATACGAATATTATGTCTAAATTGATTGAACATTACTAGGCGATAACCATAAACCCTGGTAAATCTCCCATCCAAAGCGAATTATTCCATTATGGCCTTGATAACCTCATGCCAATTTTCCTTAATCTATTCCGGATCATAGTAAGAATTGTTACCCTTAACTAGAGATTCCTCTTCCTCCTCAATTTTGGGAAATTTCTTCACTGCTTCCTCCAAAAGATTTTTATCTTTAAAAAATTTAATACCCTCAAAATAGATATCAGTAATCTTGGACACCAAAGACTCATCAACCTCCACATTTTTACCAAATAGACTTATCTTCCCATTTCTCCACTCCTGCACAAAAATCCTCGTCACTTTTTCATCATAGACATGGAGTCTTTCAAGATACTAGGTCATGTTTCCTTTCCTCAACTAGTTCAAAATATCAGCATTACTCCTCCAAACATCACATCTTTTCAATGTTATGAAGGATCTAGTAAAATTTTGGGTAAAAACATCTTGTGGCATATGAGGAGTAGGTTACTGATGAACCTGAGGAAGGAGATCTAGAATTGATGACATTATTTTTCCATTAGTACACTTAGTGAAAAACATTGACAGAGATCACCAACAGACTAAGGCATCACCGGCAACCACAAGCATCACCGATGACCACAAGCTTCACCGGCGACACAATTTTTTAAACTAACCTGACAGGAATAGAAAAGGCATTATCGGCGAACAACAAGCATACCCGACATAATACAAAGGTCACAAGAAAAATGCTAAGTATAGAATCCACAGAGATCACCGGCGACCACAAGAATCATTGGCGACACAGTTTTCAGAACTAACCTGACAGGAACAAAAAAGGCATACCTGATGACAAGTACAAGAAAGGAACACCGACGACCAAGAAACCGACCGTCAAAACCGACAGTCAGTTAAAGAACCCGCAAATTGTGGATCTAATTTTTACACGACGGATAAAGCAATGTAATTCTATTTATAGAGTTTTTATTTGTTTTAAATCATAACTTGAGGGTCAAGCAAGCTTTATGTAAATTTTTTAATGCATCCTAACGGATCTAAAACATATCTAACTAAAGATCAAGGTCAAGTTGTAAACCTTGGATCTAGATTTAACTTGCAATGCATGAATCAAGAATTAAGGCTAATTTATTATAAATAGATGTTCAAACTCAATTGTGAGAACATGAATTCATTGTTGTTGATAGCCGGCAAGAGCATCTAAGGAGTAGAAGGTAGAATTAATGCAAAGGTCAGAAACAGAATACATCAGTTATCAAGAACACACAGAGGCTACTGATAAGCAGATAAAGGTATTATTCAATCATGGAAGGATGATTACTAATATGTATGAAGCTTTATAGGGTCTGTTATCAGCAATTAAAGACTGCATTTATCATCAGATCAAAGACTTATGTAGTTGAATTCTAACAAGGGAATCACATCTAAAATCCTTTTGGAGAAGGTGGACTTAACCGTTCTTTCCAAATCTCTTAACAGAGTGCACACTTAACAGTGTTGCTAAAGCTTCAAATGAAGTAGATCTTAACAGGTCTCCACTGTAATACTCCTAACAGGGTAGGTCGTCAGAAGTGACCAATTGTATGCCTTAACTGACCCCTTCTTATCTACAGATAGTGAATTCTTCTGGGTAACAATTCCCACCGTAGTTTTTACTTCCTAACAGGAGTTTTTTGCAATATCATATCTTTTGTCATGTGTTATCTATTTTCATGAATGTTTTTGTTATGGTTACATACTAAAGAATTTATGATATGATTGCATATGCATAAAGAAAGATGAACAGTTAGATAAGATAATTTACAAACTGATGATTAGGGGTTAATGGGCTAACCAAGAAAAGTTTTAGAGGTACTAATTCACCCCTCCCCTCTCAGCATGCCATCTCAATATAATTCCAACAATTGGTATCAGAGCTAAGTCTCTCTCTTGAAAATATTAAAGACTTGAGAGCAAAGATCAGAGCAATGGACAAGTTTAGACTGGACATGACTATTGAGAATGAGCAGTTATAGATGCAAATAAACTATGAGTAGTACAAGGAGGTGAAAATAAAGCTGAGACAACTTCTTGATGAAATAAATATTATGGAAACCAGACTGAATGAGAAAGACTACAAATAAATGGAAATGCAAGAGTACTTTGAAACAGCAGAATCATCATTGATCAAAGCTTCAGATGCATCAGTTGAAGAAATTACAAGTATGAAAGAGATCAATCTACATCTGACAGATCAAATCAAGATGCTACAAATTGGTCAAGAAGCTCATATGGTAAAAATGATTGATGTCATGAATGATGCAAGAAAATATGAAAATGAAAGAACACTAGCCATTGATGATAGGAGGAAAATTACAGAGAAACTACAAGAGAAAGAATCATAAATTCTAAGACTCACTGAGCATCACCATGAGGTTACCAACTAGATTATTCTTATGAGTCAAGAAGCAAATAGATTAAATACAGAACTCATTGAAATAATATAGATCATTGGTGAGCTAAGAGAAGAGAATGAAAAATTGAAGCATGAAATCAAAGTCCAAAATCAACACAATGAATTGATCAAAAAGGCTGAGGATAGCAACAAAAGGATGGATGATTTTCTTGATGGACAAAGAAGAGTCAAAAACTACACAGGATTAGGGTACAATGAGAATGGTGAATCCTTAAATCAACCAGATCAGAGGAATGCTTTCACAACCCCAAGATCCAAGAAACTATCATGCAATCACTGTGGAAAACCATGCCACACCTCAAACATCTGTAGAAGCAAAATGAAAGGTATTTCTCAAGCACAATCTACTTTTATTGGTAATTGTTATAAATGTCAAAAGAAAGAACACAAGGCACATGAGTGCAGATCCAAAGTGATAAATCCAAAGAGAAAAACCTATATGGACAAGTACTGTCCAACATGCAAGATGAATGGGCGTACACATAAGGAATGCTGGAAAAAGAATAAAAAGGCATGGACTCCAAAGGAGAATGATAAAAGCTACAAACTAGCAAGAGTAGGTAACTCATATGTTTGGGACTATAACACATGGGTAAATTGCATAGCATGTGGAAGGTATGGTCATATTGCTGCCAACTGTATGAGAAAGTGGACCAGAAGGTCAAGAGGATGGTCCAATC
>MU226565.1:548960-570446 GCA_018584345.1 Thuja plicata
ATCTAAAACATATCTAACTAAAGATCAAGGTCAAGTTGTAAACCTTGGATCTAGAGTTAACTTGCGATGCATGAATCAAGAATTAAGCCTAATTTAGTATAAATAGATGTTCAAACTCAATTGTGAGAACATGAATTCATTGTTGTTGATAGCCGACAAGAGCATCTAAGGAGCAGAAGGCAGAATTCATGCAAAGGTCAGAAATAGAATACATCAGTTATCAAGAACACACAGAGGATACCGATAAGCAGATAAAGGTATTATTCAATTATGGAAGGATGATTACTAATATGTATGATTCTTTATAGGATCTATTATCAGTAATTGAAGGTTGTATTTATCATCAAATCAAAGACTTATGTAGTTTCATTCTAACAAGTGCATCACATCTAAAATCCTTTTGTAGAAGGTGGACTTAACCGTTCTTTCCAAATCTCTTAATAGTGTTGCTAAAGCTTCAAACGAAGTAGATCTTAACAGGTCTCCACTGTAATACTCCTAACAGGGTAGGTCATCAAAAGTGACCAATTGTAAGCCTTAACCGGCCCCTTCTTATCTGCAGATAGTGAAGTCTTGTGGGTAATAATTCCCACCGTAGTTTTTACTTCCTAACAGGAGTTTTCTGTGATATCATATATTGTGTCATGTGTTATCTATTTTCATGAATGTTTCTATTATGGTTACATACTAAAGAATTTATGATATGATTGAATATGCAAAAAGAAAGATGAACAGTTAGATAAGATAATTTACAAACTGATGATTAAGGGTTAATGGGCTAACCAAGAGAAGTTTTAGAGGTACTGATTCACCCCTCCCCTCTCAGTACATCATCTCAATATAATTCCAATAGGATCTAGTAAAAGTTTGGGTAAAAACATCTTGTGGCATATGAGGAGTAGGTTACTGATGAACCTGAGGAAGGTATGGAAGCACCTAAGATAGGAGAGTCTCTTATGCTTAGGAGAATCATGTTGATTGAGAAAGAAGATGAACCTTTACATAGAAGGGATTTGTTCAGGAAAGTATGAAAATAAAGAGGTAAATGTTGTAAATTTGTTATGGATAGTGGTAGTACTGATAATTTTCTATTAGAAGAGATGGTGTAGAATCTTGGCTTACAAAATCTTAAACATTCTTTTCCTTATAGGATAAATTAGTTTTCAGATGATCACATGGTGGAGGTGAAAGAGAATTGTTTTGTCAACTTTAACATTGGACCTTACAGAGATGAGGTGTTATGTGATGTGGTATCTATGAGTGATTTTCATGTTTTATTGGGTAGACCTTGGCAATTTGATAGGGGAGTTATTCATGATTACTGCAGAAAGTTGGTCACAATAGAGAAGGATGGACAAAAAATTACTTTGGTTCTCTTGAAGGAGGCAGAGGGGAGAAGTGCAAGGAATCTGAGCATGGTAAAGAGTTATTGTTCAGAGAATCAGAATATAGAGGATGGTATAGATTAGAAGAAGGGTTTTGAAGGTAGACCAGAAAACAATTGGTATTCAACTGTAAGAAGGGTGAAGTCAAGAAGAAAAAGACCATGGTTGTTGATCTAAAGAAGGCTTGTAGTGAGAAAGAAAGGAGGTAGTGGTAAGAAATCTTGTACAAACATGAGATATGCTAGAGAAAGTGTAGAGAAGATTAAGCTGATGGATCTGACAAAAGATGAGGCAAAAGTGCAGAGAAAGAAAGTTATAGACAAAGATGATATTTGGATCAAGAATGAGAATGGGATTTATGTCCCACGTCCTATCAAATGTTCATAAGTTTCTCTTATACAACATTTTCTTCTCACTTGGGGTATCTAATGAAAGAGCATCCTTGGGTCATTGGCAATCTTGCATCATCCAAATATATTTCCCTTTCAGTTTGTTCTTAGTTTGTTTCAGTTACTAGTTTTGTGTTGTGTGTTGTGTTCCTTGGTTTTAGATGATTTTTTATTGTAACATAAGGGTTTGTTTTGGACATCATGTTTTACTTATTTTTAGTTTTTCACCTTAATTAGATACTTTGATGTGGAGATATTAAAGATTCATGGTTAGTTTATAATGTTCTTCATGATCTTACGGTCAAATGGAGTTTTCCAATCTTGTGAAGTATTTCCCAATCAGTGAAGCTTGGTTACTCATATCTAGATGTTCTTGGATCTTTGGCCAACATCTATCTTGGATCACACATCATTTACATATTCTAGCATTGAGATCTTATGATTTGGGTCCTGACCTATATTGTGGTATTACATTTTCTTATTCTTAGAAAACATAATTGATCTGGTTGGCTTATGAGTTGTGAAGGCTCTATATATTGAGGCTATTGATATTTTTTAGGGGTAGTTCATGGGAGATAACCTTAAAAGGTTAGCATTAGGCTTTAGAACTTGACTTCTATTTTAATCATGCATGTATACCAAAAGTATGTAATTTGCATGTTGCAGGCAAATGTGAAGTAAATATATGATTCTATGATAATGCAAATATTTTTTGTAGCATGTTAATTTTCTATTCTTCATATGAGTTGGTTTTTTCTACTATATTGACTCTTTTTGCATGGTTGGACCATCTCCATTTGGGAAACTATTTCCATGATTGTAACAAAAATCAATCTCCATCTTAGGATCAAAGTCTTGGGAGTGAAACTCCTCAGAAGTAGCAGGGGAAATGACCTCTTTATCATTAAGGGAACCATCATGATCTTGAGAACTATCATAATCTACAAGAATAGGAACTTTATCCTACCTAATCTCAATATCTGTAGAATTATTTCCCCCAATAGCCAGCAACCCTTTTTCCTTTCTAGTTCCATAAAACACACTCTTAGCCAAAATGGGAGAAGCAACATCATCCTTAAGAATGCCCTTCCCTTTCAAGGTATCACCAAACCCTTTCCTTTTGCTACCAGTCAAAACATTTTTGGCAGGGAGGGGAGAAGAAACATCCTTTTCCATAGAGACTTTCCCTTTATCTATCATAGTAAGCCCCTTTCTAGGGGTAAATTTAGGTTTTTTCTCTGGTGGAGAAGGGGAAACATCCTCATCCCCCTCCATCTCCCAAGCATTTTTAGAAGAATCACCCTTCTCCATAGAGCCTTTCCCTTTTTCAAGAATAGCAGGCCCCTTCCTAGGGGTAAGCTTAGTTTTTTTACCAGTAGGTGAAGGGTTTCATCCTTATCCTCCTCTGTCTCCCAACCCTTATTAGAATAATCACCACTTCCTTCCCCAAACACCTTAACCACAGAGGGAACCCTAAAGGGACTCTCAATAGCCCTAGCTTTAAAATACTCAAAGATTAATAGATTGATACCTTGGTGTAACACCTAATGCTTCAAATGGTTTTTTCTATGATAAATTGTGATAGCATTCAATGAGGAAAGAAAACAAAATGGGAAAGAGATACGAATATTATGTCTAAAGTGATTCAACATTACCAGGTGATAACCATAAACCCTGGTAAATCTCCCATCCTAAGTGAATTATTCCATTATGAGCTTGAGGACCTCATGCCTAATATCCTTAATCTATTCTGGATCATACTAAGAATTGTTACCCTTAACCAGAGCTTCCTCTTCCTCCTTAGTTTTGAGAAATCTCTTCACCACTTCCTCTGACATCTTTTTATCTTTGAAAAATTTAATACCCTCTAAATAGAGACTAGTAATCATGGTGTTAGAATAACTAAGACGAGAGGTGAATCAGTTAGAATTAGTTTCCTCATATATTATCCTATAGCCCCAAATTTATCTTGATGAATATCAAAACAAATTCAATCATATAATTCAACTCGGTCAAAATGTATTCTGTAAACTTAAACTTTCATCAATAGTGTTTACCGAGTATCAGTAAATTAATATTGTGATTATCGATCTAGGTCAATAAAGTAAAGTATAAAGTAAAATAACAATCCAAAACATTCAGGGAACTGCTATGTTTAGGGTGTCTAAGAAAATCCAGCATATTAAAAAGAATATTAAATCTTGGAGTAAGGAAGTGTTTGGTGACATCTTCAAAACTAAGCTTGATCTGAAAAAAGAGCTTGATGTTATTCAGGATGCTATCCAGCAGATAGGCATGTCTCAAGATCTTAAGGATAGGGAGGAGACTCTTTTGGCTAAAACTCATAATATCATATCTAAAGAGGAAGTGTACTAGAGATAAAGGTTAAGATCGATATGGCTGAAAGCTGGGGATAAGAACACCATGTTCTTCCATATGTCAGCTTCTAAACATAGAGCTTCCAATAGAATTTCCAGGCTCAGGATGGATTCTAGTATGGTAAGTAACGATAAGGACATTTCTTTGGCTATGGTTGAATTTTTTTCTTCCCTCTTATCTAAATATTTTTTTCTTTCCTTGGATAACCAATCCTTGCTTGTTGATTCTATTCCCTCCATTGTTGATGATGTCACTAATAAGAAGTTGACTGCTATCCCCTTCTTGGAGGAAATCAAGATTTTTGTTTTCTCTTTTGAGGGTGATAAGTCCCCAGGCCCAGATGGGTTTCCTTTGTTCTTTTTTCATAATTTTTGGCACATTATGGGCCGAAAAATCTGTAATGTTGTTAAAGAATTCTTTGGGTCAAGAACTATGCTTAAAGAAATTAATACTACTTTCATTGCCTTGATTCCCAAAAAACTTGATGTTGATTCTGTGGATTCCTTTAGGCTGATCAATTTATGTAACTTAGTGTACAAATTTTTTTCCAAGGTTCTCACTCTTAGATTGCTGGCTATCCTCCCCGATATCATCTCCCCCCAGCAAAGAGGTTTTTTTTCGGGTAGGAAAATTATTGATTCCATTACGAAGGTGTACGAGGTCATTCATTCTACCCACTCCTCTAATAACTATGGTTTCCTATTGAAACTCGATCTCTCAAAGGCCTATGACTAGGTGGATTGGGATTTTTATCAAGATTCTTCGATCCTTTGGTTTTTGTGATAAATTCTTGCAGCTGGTTTTCCAGCTCATTAGTACTTCTTCGACTGTAGTTATTGTGAATGGCTCTTCCTCTAGATTCTTAAAGCCTTGTAGGGGGCTCCGTCAAGGTGATCCCATGTCCCCTATTCCCTTCGCCATTCTAGTGGAGGGTCTTGGTCACTATTTACAGAGACTGACAATTGATGGATCTTTAAAGGGCCTCATTCTGTCCTCTGTTTCCAGGCCATGCTCCCATGAGAAATTTTTGGACAACACTCTTATTATGGGTTCTTCTACCATCCAGGAGGCCAGAATGATTAAACAAGCTCTTTCTATTTATTCTCAAGCTATAGGTCAAATTTTTAATTGGAATAAGAGATCTTTGTTTTTTTTTAATACGCCAGAGGAAAGACAACTTATAATTGCCAGAATTCTTGGGTGTGAAATTGGTGTTTTGCTTGCCACCTACCTTGGTCTAACCTTGGGCTTAAAACCTCCCGATTCTTTTTGGGCTGGTATTATGGATAGATTTAATAGGAAATTATCTGGCTAGAAGGGAGATTTGTTAAGGCAAGTGGGAAAACTTCAACTCCTGAAGGCTTCTCTGCAGAGTCTCCCTATCTATGCCCTTAGTTTGTTTAAAATCCTAGGTAAATTTGCAGATATCATCAAGAATATTTAGAGAAATTTCCTTTGGAAAAGGGTGGAAGAAAAAAAGAGATTGTCTTTAGTTTCCTGGGACAAGGTTTGCACTCTGAAGAAGTGGGGAGGCTTGGGGATCCGCCCTTTAAGAGTTACTAATCAGACTCTCCTGGCTAAGCAAATCTAAAGAATCTTTGGCAAGAAAAAAGAGTGGAATGAAATTATTCACAAAATATCTCTTCTCCTTCCCTCATATATTGGATTTTATGTTGTTTGATGTGAACGTGTAGGGCTCTTTTATTTGGAATTGTATTCAGCAAGCAAAGGAGACAACGTTCAAGGGTGCTAAGTGGCTTTTGTGTACTGGCGAGAGAATTAAGTTCTGGGAAGATTGTTCACTTAAATATTATCCTTTGAACTCTATTCCTACCCTCCAACCTTTTATTGATATTTTCTTACAGAGATTCAGTCCGTGGGTCAAAGATTACTAGAGGCGCCAGTCTTGGGTTGATCTTTCTGTTGTTGATTTTTTGCTTAAGCCTTTGGTGCTGGATCTGAATGTTTGGAAAGTGGACTCTACCATGGAGGATGATCTGATATGGAGGATGCTCCCTTCTGGAGTCTTCTCTATTGGTTCTTCCTCTAAGATTTTATTGAAGCCATTAGACCCTCCTCCCTTTTGGGCCCAGGTTTGGGATAAATAGTTAATTCCTAAAATTAACATTTTTTATTGGTTGGTTTTGCAGAATAAGATTTTTACTATTGATAATCTCCAAAAGAGGCATGATTCTGCATAACAGATGTTTTCTATGTAAGAATTTTGAGGATACGGTTTACCATATGGCTTTTGACTATCGGTACTATTGGGAATTTTGGTGCCTCACTTTACAATGCTGGAAGATATACTGGGGTTTCCTAGATAATATGGAGAATTTCTTCACTCAATGAAGAAATGGTGAGGTTCCTATGGACATGATGCTGTGGAAAATTATTTCCCCTCATGTTATCTAGAAACTATGGAGAGAACGCAATCATAGAGTGTTTAGAGGCACTACCCTTCCTCCGGTGGTGATTGCTGAAAATATTAAGAGAAGCATCAAAGAGAACTGTAATATCATGAATGGAGTGAAGCGAGATTTTTTTTCTGGAGACAATTCTGCTGGAACCAAAGTTAAATCCTCATCTTAGTGAGAGAATTCCATTTGGCTTTCCCCCCCTCTTGGCTGGATCAAAGCCAATTTTGACGGTGTGGAGAAGGCTAATCTGAGGCTGGCTGGATGTGGTGGGATTATTCAGGATGAAAAGTCCATCTTTCTTGCTATCATGGCATTCCCTATTGGCATCCAGACGAATCACGTGGTAGAGGCTATGACTCTCCTTCAAACTTTAAAAATGATTAAACAGGACATGCCTTCGAACGTGTGGATTGAAGGTGACTCTATGAACATTTTAAATTGCATTAAAGGGGTGACTAAGCCATCATGGTCTATTAAGGCTATTATTGAAGAGGCTCAGATAATCATTAATTCCTTCAAGTATGCCATTATTTCTCATAACTTTAGGGAGGCTAATTGTACTGCAGATGCATTGGCCAACATCACAGTCAGGGCCGATGACATCATGACTTGGCATGGTGGATGTGATTTGACTATTTATTTGAAGGCCAAGTTGGTTTTTGATATGACTCACAAAAAATGAGTAGGTTTGGAATATCTTTAAAAGCTTTGATGAAAATATGCAAGTTAATTAAAGTAGTTAATAGGGTTACAGAAAGTCTCATATTTCCCAAGGTGGCTAAGTGCAGACATGCATATATTTACATTGTAAACAATTTGAATTCTACCATTTTTTCCTATCTTTATGTTGTTTCCACCATTTTTGTTGAGATTTTTTTCTCTAAGGGCAGCATGGGTGGAGGACTTAACCACAAGGAGCCGAAGAAATGTCAAAAATGGGAGAAAAAGACTGAGGTCTAGGATAAGCTCATGAAGGGTGGGCTCATTACGTACATGGAGCACCTAAAAATTACCAAAGATCTTATAGTGGAGGTGTCTGGGTTGAATACCAAGGGCATGAAGTTTTATAGAGATAAGAATACCTCCCAAAAGGCCATTATGCACTTCCCTAAGGACAAGGTGGAAGTTGAGAGCTTGGTGAAGGACTCTGGTGGTTTTTATGATGTGGACACTATTAAGGAGATCTGGATGAAGGTGTTTACTTCTATCATGGAGTATATCACCCTGGATGGTAGGTATAAAAGGGCTCACTCCTACCATTTTATGTTTCTTTGTCATTTTAGACATAAGGTTAGGGTTTCCATCCCATTTTATCTATTGTAGTCCCTTCGCTATAGTATAATTGATCATAGAAAGAAAGAGAGTAAGCCCATTCTGCATGAGGGTCTCATTCTCTTAATTGTTGAGCATGTTAAGAAAGTTGCTTCTAGTAGCCATCTTATCCTTTCACCTAGAGACTCTGGTTGCTAAGGTTTTGGGAAAATAGATTTGGGAAGGTGAGGATAAAGCGAAGTTGAAAATGGGAAAGAAATTAAAATTTGATAAGAAGGATGGAATGGATACAGACTTTGAAGGCAAAAATGATGATAAATATGTGGATAATTATTATGTCCCCACACCTAGTCTGATGAGGAAAGCAAGGAGTCCTTGTCAGTTTTGGTGAGCAATTCTGGTGATGAAGAGGACAAGAATGTGTTTTCCCATGAAGCCAAGGCTAAAGGTGATGACCCTGAAGATAAAGATGGGGATATGGGGGTCAGAAGGTTCCCATTTTAATTTATTATGCTAGCTCTGGGGAACATGATTTTCTTATCTCACCGAAGCTCGAAGTGGTCATGGAAGTGCAGTCAGAGAGGAAGGTGGATAATGAGACTCCAAGATTGGAGACTGATGACAACGGTAATTTCCCTTCCAGCTCTATAAATATTCCCTTCACGAGAACGGTGGACATGCAGGAATGAAATGTTCAACTCATTCAAGAGGACATGGATGATAAGATTGAACCCCCTTTCAGTGTCCTCCAAACTATGAAGGCGATGTCAATGTATTCATTTTTCCTTATGAAATGGGTCTTCAATGAAATAAAAAGCCTCAATCTTAGTTTTTGATCCCTCTCTGCTAAATTTGATCTTCTTCAAGGGAAGTTGGATATTGGGTCTGTGGGGATTGATGGTCAAAAGGATAAAGAGTAGGAGAATAACATGAAGGATCTGCAGGACAGAATGGAAATCCTGGAGAACACTCTGAAGAAGCACATGAAGGATAATAACCTTTTCATGGGTTCTACGATGGAGTGCTTCAATACCATTAAAACAGAACTAGATGTTGGGTTTTTAACTGTGAAGAACGAGCATGACAAAGAAGAAGAGGATGTTGCTGGCCCAGGAAAGTGCACTCAATTTGCTAAAAAGAAGAAAATTCAAGACAGGATCTTGGAACTCTCAGAATTTAACATTTCTCTCAAGAAGGTGTCTAAGGAAAAGAAGGAGGTGGAGGGAACTCTTCTGGAGTTTTCCTAGGTCCTAATGTTTCTATGCTTTAGTGCTAGTTTGTTTTTTGGTTTTTGATTGTTGGGTGGTTTAGCTAGTTTCTTGTTTTTTGTTTCTAGTTTTTTGCGTTGGTTATGGGTTCTGCAGGTTGGTTTCCAGCCCTGTTCTAGTTTAGCAGTCTTAATGACTATTATATTTTTGCAATTCTTGTAAGGGGTTTGGGTCCCCCTAAAACCTATTTTTATAGCAATAAAAAACAATCCAAAACATTCCTGCACATTGACACAGATTTTTAATGTGGAAACCTTTCTAAGGGAAAAACCACCTGGGACCGGTAACCCAAAATATTTTCACTCTTCTAAAGTGAGCTCGGTGAGGAGCCAACCCTATTAAATGTTACAATGCACATTGTTAAATGTGACCTGGTTAGAGGATTTAATACTAACAGTTCTCTCTTGACCATGCATTCACTATGGGGTCAACAAGAAAACAATCAATATTCTCTAAATGTTATAATAAGGACTCACTGTCCCACTCGGTTAAGAGATTTATCTATAACAATGGTTAAACTAACACAGTAATGATCTCATTGAAATACAACTCTAATTTGCAAATATTCAGATCTATTCTAAGTAGATAATACCTTTGATCAATTTGTTCACTTTAGTTCATCTCATTCTTCATCCTTGTTCTTCTCGGTAATGTTCTTTCCTTTGTTTTCTTGGTGATGTCTATAGAAATATACTCGGTTCTATCTTTAACCAGTTTAATAATTCATGCATAAAATTCACATGTATGCATCAGGTGTATGTATATATTTCAAAATGAATCTCTTGTCTCTTATATAGACATCATGTATCATTTAATTTTCAGCCTTCAAATATTGTCGCATAATCTCCATCGTTCATTTTCCCGCTTGATCCATCTTCGGTAGTTGTGTTAAAAACATGTTTCAATCTCTTTCGTTCAATCTTCATTGAATTTTAATAACCGTTTGATCAAATAACAAACTTTATATTTTACCTCAAAATCATCAATTTCCAGCTAAGCTTCCAAGTTAGCCTCATTTATAATTAAATTTCTTTATTAATAATTGTGTCAAAAATCCCTTGCTCAGTTAACACTGTGCTTGGTATACATTGCATTTTACTCGATGTTCTCTGTCACTCAGTGTATACAGAACTCTTCCTTTACCAACCACATAAACATTGCTTGTTCTATATCTTCAATACATAACAAATGTTTTCCACCATAATAACACTCAAATAAAGTGACTGCAATGACAATACATTAACTGATAATGTTTATCATCACTTATGCAACTCAGTTGAATATCAACAAATGACTTCAAACATATAATCAGTTGTAGTTCATCACTCAGCCACCAAAGTCTCATCAACCTCCACATTTTTACCAAATAGACTTATCTTCCCATTCCTCCACTCCTGTACAAAAATCCTCATCACTTTTTCATCATAGCCATGGAGTATTTCAAGATACTAGGTCATGTCGCCTTTCCAAATATTAACATTACTCCTCCAAACATCACATCTCACAGGCTCCACTCTTCTCAGATTACCACCCATATTCACAATAATAGAGTAGAGAACACCAAAATTGTGAAACACACTGCTATCCAACAAAAATCCAACAGCCACAAATAATGAGAAAAGCACCCAGAAAACGTGTGAGTACTTGAAGTCAATAATGATCCAAAGATAGCTCGAACAGTTGTCACTTCTGGTAAAATATCCTTTATTAATTATCATCTTCATGATTAAAAAGAAAGTTTCCAATTCCCCCATGTATGTGATGAAATCTAAGGACAGAGATGACATCATTACCCAAAGTCTTTTCCCCTTCACAAATTATAGTTTGCTTAGACTTAACCCCAAGTTTGGCCAAACAATCGGCCACAAGATTTATTGCTCTATAGGCATGAGAAATATAGTATTTCTCAAAAGATTTAATAATATCTATAGACTCCTTAATGATATTCCCTATAGTCCAGGAGGAAACGTTTTCCCCTTTTAAACAATGGATAATATTATTCGAGTCTCCCTCAATCCATACCTTTCTTCAATTTAGGTTCTTATTAATATTCAAAGTTTGGTAAGCACCTATGGATTCGGTAAGGTGATTAGACTAAGTTCTCAATGGTGTAAACATATGTTGTTACTCTAATTAATAAATAATTCCCCTACTTCAAGAGTGGATGTAGGCAGTTGTCAAACCACTATAAATCTATATGTTCAATCTTTGTTTTGTTTATTATTGTTTGTATATTTCATTATTCTCTCTTTCATATATTTACAATTGGTATCAGATCTCGGGTGAAGTTGATTGGAAATCGCTAAAGAATTTCCAAAATTATGGAGGAGTCAAAGTTTGAGACATTCTTAGGCCATAATTTTAGTTTATGGAAATTATAAATAGAGTCACTATTAATCAAGCAAGATCTCTCACTTTCTATGAGGGGAAATCAAAGAAGTCACCTACGCTGAAGGATGAAGATTGGGAAATCTTGGACAAGAAGGTGAGGGCCCAACATTTTTTCTTCCATTATCCAATAATGTTATTTTTAATTTCATTGTTGATATGACAATAAAGGTGGTATGGGACAATCTTACAACCACATATGCAATGGCATTGGTTGCAAATAAGTTATTCATCATGAAGAATTTGTATAAACTCAAGATGAAGGAAGGTGGAATCGTGGAAAACCACCTCAATGAGTTTAATACTCTGATCATCCAAGAAAATTTGGTTGGAATGACACAAGATGATGAGAAAAAACTTTTTCTCTTGTTATGTTCTTTACCAAGCAGGTGGGATGGGGTTGTGATAGCGATTAGTACTTTGGTATCTGGCAAGAAAAATTTGGTTTTTGATGAAGTTACAACTACACTTCTCAATAAAGATATAAGAAGAAATAATGAAGATCCTTTTCCCGGTGATGCCTTAATGGTTGTGAGTACTTAAAATAGATGAAGAATCCATGAAAGTGGTATAAAGTTTAACAACAAAAGGAGATCCAAATCTTCAAAAAGATCAAAATATAGGGGCAGAATTGGGGATTGTTGATTTTGTGGCAAATAAAGTCACATAAAGAAAAATTGTTGCTCTTACAAAAAGGCACAAGAAAGAGTTTAGGATAGAAAATATAATACCGCTTATGAAAAATATGATGGTATTTAAATATTATCAACAAGCGACGTTGTTTCCAATTCGTGGGTGCTTGATTCTGGAGCCTCTTTCTATGCCTCTTCTTGCAGGGAGGCTTTCAATAATTATCAAGAAGTTCGGTTTAGAAGTGTATTTTTGGGTGACAATAAAGCTTGTGAAATCATTGGAAAATGTTATGTTTTATTGTCATTAAAAGGTGGTGGCACATGGTTATTGAGAGATGTACGTCATGTTCAAAAACTAAAAAGAAATCTGATTTTTGTTTATCAACTCAGAGTCAAGACTGCAATAAGTTCTTTTATCATGATACTTGGAAAATAACCAAGGGAGATTTGGTGGTTGCAACGGGAGAAAGATTTGGTAGTTTATATGTTCTAAAAAGTAATGGTGAAGTGGGAGTTCCTATGTCAGTTATGGATAGCAACTCAGAGCTTTGGCATCAAAGGCTCATACACATGAGTAAGAAAGGACTTGATGTTATGCTAAAAAGGGAAAATTTGTCAGGTCCAAAATCTGTTTATTTACAATTTTGTGAGCATTATCTTTATGGAAAACAGAAGTGGGTTAGATTCTTGAAGACTGGGCATGAGAATAAGGACGCGCCATTAGAGCTAGTTCATTCTGACATCTTGGAATCCACTGAGGTAACCTCTATTGGAGGGGCTAATTACTTTGTTTCTTTTCTAGATGATTATACAAGGAAGTTTAGATTTACATGCTTTCAAAGAAATCAGAAGTTTTTCTAAATTCAAAATACTTAAAATGCTTATTGAAAATCGAATTGGGGACAGATTAAGTGCTTAAAAAATAATAATGGAGAAGAGTTTTGTTCCTCAAAATTTGATAGATTTTGTGTGGACAATGGTATCTATGGGATTCAGTTTGTCCCATTTACTCCTCAAGAGAATGGAGCAGGTGAGAGGTTGAATAGAATAATACTTGAGAGAGCTCAGTGCATTCTTTATAATACCATATTGGGAAAATAATTATGGGTTGAGGCATGTAATACAATAGTATATTTTGTCAACCAGAATCCTTCATCTTGGTTAGATTTTGGTATTCTAGAAGAATGGTTGGGACAAAGGATTTATTACTAACGTCTATGGGTATTTGGATGTGAAGCCTATGTTCCTGTCCCAAAAGAAAAAAAGAAAAAATGAAAAATTAGATCCTAAATCACAGAAAGGTATCTTTGTGGGTTATGCAGAAGACCAATTTGGATTCAGAATTTGGGATCCAATTGCAAAGACAATCATACAGAGCAGAGATATGATTTTCAATGAAAAGATATTTCCTAATTTGAAGATATCACACATGCAGACAAAGGAATATATACCTTTGAAAGATATTATTAACAATGGTGTTGCTAAGGCACCAGTTTCTTCTTCTTTGTTTGCACAAGGTAAAGGAATGCATTAGACTATTACCATGGCTCATGTGACTCGATTTACATCTTCCCCTATTATTCAAAGTCTCTGTCTGAGACTATTTTTCCTGGTAGTTCTTGGGATGTTGGTACATAGGATCTTTTTTATTCTTCAAATGAACATACTTCCCCAGTTTCCAGCTTGGGTGAATATCATGATACACAGTTCCTTGTTTTTAAATACACTTACCTAACATACCATATTAAAGGAATTAATGTGAAGGGTGAAGATACTCCTGAATAGTCACAGACACCATACATTTCACCACTCACGGTTAGTATTTTGTTGCCTATATATGACAATAACCATGGTCATAACGTTGCAAATGGTGAACATATACCTATCTATAGTTCAAGTTCCTTTATATTTGACCATAATGCACATGATGCAATACAATTTCCAGCTCAAAAATGTGGTGGTCATATTCCCCAATTCTCATTATAAGGTAAAGAAAATACAACAACAAATTAGGAAAGATATTGCAAGCTTTCCAAATTTTTTCCAGCCAATATGTTGAGAATGTTGGTCTACATGGAGCGGATACATTCCCCACACAACACGGGTCACTTTCTACTCCTCCATGCGAATCTATATGAAATTCACATTATAGTGTTTCTGGGCAAGTTGGACAAGTTGAGGACTTTTTTAATCCAGTAGATTGTGCCAATCAAATGGTTGTCTCTGGTGGACATTATCAAAAGTTGGGAAATTCACTAAATAGAGATGAGATTTTTTCAAACACACATCCTACAAACAAGACAAACAATACAAATGTTGGAAATTCAAATGTAGATTTAGACATTGGTAATATTTCCAGTCATGGTAATGAATTATATTGAAGATCCAAAAGGTAGAGGAGAATTCCCTCTAAGTTCTCAGATTATGATTTATTGTTTTCTAAAGAGCAAAGCCAACTTTGTTAATTTCTAATCAAACAGAACCAATAAATTATAAAGCTTCTTGTAAAGCTATTGATTGTAAAAAATGGCTAGATGCAATGCGTAATGAGGTGGATTCATTATTAACGAATCTGACTTAGGATTTGGTACCTTTACCACACAATAGGAAAGCTTTAAGAAAGAAATGGGTTTACAAATTGAAAGAAGAGGATGGAGGAAAAACATGCTACCATGATAGGTTGGATGTCAAATGTTATGGTCAATAGAAAGGTATGGATTTCAATGAGATTTTTTCTCTAGTACTGAAAATGAATATAATCCGAGTTGTTTTGGGCTTGGTAGTAGCATGGGATCTTGAGCTTGAGTAGTTGGATGTCAAGACCGCTTTTCTACATGGGGATGTTGATGAGGAATTGTATATGGTGCATCCTAAAGGGTTTTTAAATAGGTTCAAGATCATCTTTGTTGTAGATTAAAGAGGAGTTTGAATGGGCTCAAGCAAGCCACAAGGTAGTGGTATCTTAAGTTTTATCAATTTATGATTGATCATAAGTTTGTACTCTCAGAAGTTGGTCCATGTGTTTATTTTAAACATTTGTCTGATGGTGAATTTGTTATACTTCTAATTTATGTGGATGGCATGTTAGTGACTAGCACTAGTATGAGGATTGTTCATGAGATTAAGAAATAGTTAGCTAATAGATTTTCCATGAAATATTTTGGGGTAGCCAAAATAATACTTGGAATGACTTATTTTCGGGATAGGAATAAGAAGGAAATCTGGTTATCACAAAAACAAAACATTGAAAAGGTATTGGACAAATTTGGTATGTTAGAGCCTAAGTCTGTAAGAACTCCATTAGCTTATCATTTTAATTTCTATTTTGAAATGAGTCCTAAAACACAAGAGGATAAAGACTTTATGAAATGCATTCCTTATACATCTTGGGTTGGGAGTATTATGTATGCTATGATTTCTACTCGCGCGGATATTGCTCATGCAGTGGGAGTAGTAAGTAGAGTTATGATTAATCATGGTAAACCTCATTGGTAGGTTTTCAAATGGATCCTAAGGTCCTTAAAAGGTACTTTGTATTTTGGTTTGTATTTTGGAAAGGATAAGGCACAATTGAAAGAATTTGAATGTTCTAATATTGGTGGTTATTTAGATAAACAAAGATTATTTCCAGTTACATTTTTACATTTGTTGGGGCAAAAATTAGTTGGATTTCTAAATTGCAACATACAATTTCTCAATCATTTGCAGAGGTTGAGTATATGGCTCTCTCTGAGGGAACAAGGGAGATGGTTACATAATTGGTCTTGAAGTAATCAGATTTTGTTATGTTTTCTGACAGTGGCAGTGGCATATTTATGACTAAACATCATACATCTCAGTGTCATTCTAAACATATTGACTTACATTACCACTATATTCGGAATGTGGTTTAAGAAGGAAAGATTCATGTGGAGAAGATTGACACCAAGGATAATCTTGTTGATTCTCTAAAGAAGGTTGTTATACAAGAGAAGTTTGAGTTTTGTCAAGCTTCTCTCGGTATTTCCAGAATGTGATAACAGGATTGGAGTGGGGGAATGTCTTTGATATAGGATAAGTTGGTCTTAAAGTGGGAGAATATTGGGGTGTGAATCCCAACAGACTTTATTATCTTTTCCTTCCAATTATTGGATGACTCTTTAGCTTTGATATTGTATTAGGATTGGATAATTGAGAGATATTTATTCTCAACTATTGTGTTGTAAACATATGGTGTTACTCTTATTAATAAATAATTTCCATAATTCAAGAGTGGATGTAGGAAGTTGTTGAACCACTATAAATCTGTGTGTTCAATCTTTGTTCTGTTTATTTTTGTTTGTATATTTCATTACTCGCTCTTTCAAACATTTACACATAACCATGAAAATTCATTAAAGATTTACATAAGGCAACATGGATAGTATCGACAACTACGCAAATTAGAATTTCCATGAAATATAAAAACATGCATATAATAATAATAATAATAATAGTAATAAAGCAAAGCTACAATTTTTGTAATGTCTATAGACTAATTCATGTTTCCATTTGAGAAAATATTTACAAATACATGCTTAGCAATGAAGGATATGGATTTGGTTTTTTTCACAATTGACGGGCATTTTATGTGCCTTTTTGGATGAGAACTCAGTATTATTAGTGTAAAAATTTAATAGGTATATGGTGGTTTTAATTGATACTAGGTAAAAATATATATAAATATGGAGTCCTTTAGTAATGCTAATTTTGAACTAAATGTTAATACAAATATGAACACACACTATATAGAATTTTCAAGCATGCCTAAATTAAATGTCAATGAACAAACAAACAAATGCTAATTAGTATATTGACAAAGGTTGTAAGTTAGGACTTATAGAAACAAGTACCATGATATAAGGGTTATGAGTAATATAAAATGTTAGACATGTGCAACGAAAATTTTAAATACTAGTTGATATGAAATTCATAAACATAACTAAAATTTTAGTTATAGGAAGGCTTGATGATTAGGTTCTGATATGAAATGTAATGACAAATTTATCCTAGAGTTAACTAAGTATTTACAGAAAATTTAATAGATTAATTATTAGAGTTGAGATCATTAACAAGATGTAATGTTATTAATATAGATGTAAATAATTTATGTGCAAAATTCTAAAGTCAATAGTTGATAGAATAAATTGAATAACACAGTTGTACAAGTCAATCATATTATCATCATATATATATTCTTCCAATCTTATAGCATAAAAGGTGTTCTCTTATAATTACCTAAATCTTGAGCACTTTGAATGGTTATTCTCACTCTAAGAAGATTTAATGGTCTTGGCCCTCATATTTATGGAATATCAAAGAAGAACCAATTTGTTTTAGAAAACAATTCACGATTGTGCTCTACTGTAAGACCCCGCCTCCTTAAGTACCAATGTAATTTTAAATTTCAAATACATCTAGATTATTAGGCTTGAATAGGTGGTTGTGTGGTTATTTCATTGGTAAAATTCTTATGTCGTCTCTCTCTCTCTCTCTCTCTCTCTCTCTCTCTCTCTCTCTCTCTCTCTCTCTCTCTCTCTCTTGGAAAAGTCTCAATAAAATAAAATATAATAAAAATCTAATTTATTCTAGGATGACAATTGAACAATCCTTATGATCAATTAGTAAGAGAAGATAGATACCTCTTGGATAAATTAATTTGAAATTTTAGGTTGAAATTTTATTTGATGGAATCATGATTAGTAGATGAAAATGAGGTGTTTATAAGGCCTCACCACTTATATGACTGAAATGAACCTAATTGGTGGAAATGTATTTCTCTCATATAAGATTAGATAGGATAATAGTTATAGCTGAGATATTTGAGTGGCAATACTCTTGTGTTTCATTAGTAAACTTGATTGAAATTAAATGTATGTTTCTTCTTTTAGATACCTTGATAAGTATGTATTTAAAAATATGAAATTTAGATAAGATTTTACAAATGGTTTCTAATAAGGGATCTAAGAACACTCCCAATCATTTTTGGCATTTTTCCTTCTAATCAATATTTGATATAATGAGGATGTAATGTATTTTTAAACTATTGTATATGAATTACAAGTTCATGAGGGATAATTTCATAAACTAGAACTATGAGAATGTGATTAATAACTAATGTTATCAATTATGATAATTTTATTATACTTGTGGGTGTTTTGGAAGGAATGTAAGGAGGAAGGAGAAGCACATGTTAAAATACCTCCTTGAGAAGTTAAAGGCTAAACCACCTTGAATTACAAGGAAAGATGTTGTATATATAAAGTGAAGGAGAGACAACAATACCATATCTAATACCTCATGAAGGAGTTGAAGTAATTCAATTTCTATAGTTGGGAATGAAGCAATATGTTTATCATGCTTTATGGGTAATTAATTAGGATCAAATTTATTGGGTTGAGAATCCTTGTAAGAGAGTTTAGGGTTTTAGAACCCTTGGGTTAGTTTAAAACTCGTATGGACCTTTGTATGGGTCATTATTTGGTGTTGTTTGGTCAATTTCATGTTTCCTTGTGCAAAAATAGGTGCCTAGGGTCAATATCTTGGGGTTGGGGACCTTTTCAACATGTGATATTGTGCTTAGTACTTGATATGACCCTTCAAAAAGTCACTTTTTTGAAAGTGACGAGATAGGGCTTTGGGGAAGTGTTTTGGGCCAGAGATTCATAAATATCTTGGGAGGAATGAAGAGAAGGCATTTGCCCACTTCTCCTTTTGGAGAACTTATGGCTGGTGGAAGAGAACAGAGAGAGGACAAGAATGGAGGATCTTGCATATGGCTGTGGAGGTCAAGATTATGTTCATAGAAAGATAAGTCATTTTAGCCTTCATATTCTAGGTTTTGGCATATATTTATCATTCATGTATTTTTCAGCAAGGTAGGGTGTTAGAGATAATACTAGAAAGAATGTGGTGATATGGGAAAATAAGATTTTACCATTGATCATAATGGTGCACCATATCCTTACTTGCTCGGGGGTTGGCTAGGATTCTTGAGGTCTCATGATGCCATTTGGATGGGAGGAGAGCATGACTTGTTTTGTGTCTTTCCATGGTTGTAACATTCAAAGCATTTCTTAAGGAATTAGTTTAAGAGAAATTTCAATTTACTACATGTAAATCTTGTTCTATAATAGATCATGTTGTTTATTGTTTTAATTTCATTTTATGATGAATCATAGAAATGTATTAAAACTTATAGTTTAAGGGTAATTTTTAAAGTAATGAATTAAGATTTGCATTGTGTAAAAGAAAACTAAATCATCTCTATGGTTAATTCCCAATATGGGCACTATTCTTATAATAGAATAACATTATGGACGCGCAGTTCATGTACTACAACCTAGGTTGTACCTTACCTTGTAACTTGTTCTCATTTGTAAAACATCCTAGAGACTTCTTTAAATAGTATTAGAGTGCACTAGTATGAGTTTGGCTCGACACCTACCAGTTACACTTTCTTGGAATATTATTTTTTTAAAAGCCTTACTTAGAATTATATTTTAGCATACTGCTAATCATCGCATCCCATGAGACGATATCTCTCATTTTGGCATTTGGTTGAACAAGTCCATGAACCTTGTTTAAAATACATTACTTTTCTATGGATGTCTTATGGGGTCCCTATGGTGACAAAAAAAAATCAGTTAAAGAAATGTTAGTTGTGGATGGGATCATTATATTTACTTATGTCACCGTTCAGTTACTACAGTGACCTCTAGTAAGCCCTTGAAGACCTTTTTATCTCATTTGTATCTGTCAATTACACAGGCTGCAGTAAGCTCCTCGTCTGATAATGCAAGCACTAACTACCTTGCTGCTCTAGCAACACAACATATTAAGGCCTGGTGCCCAATTTTTGTCTGTGCCTTCTTAATGCCATTCTCGACCCGCTAGATTTGTGATAGAGCCTTGTCAAGAAAATAAAAGAATGGGTTGGCCACCGTTGTATTTGGTGATCTGCGATTTGCATCAAGCTAAAGTTACTTGAGAGGAAACAAAATTATGCTCAAAAATAAAGAGTATAAAATATAATGTTAAAAGATCAATAAATTCATAAATTCATTGACCAACATATTAGTGGTATTGTAATGCCCTTCACTATCATCAACTGGCCTTTTAAATCAATAGTAGGGGCCATTTCTTTTACGCACGGATCATTTGATGAAAAGCATGCTAGCTGGAAAGTGTACATATAGCCAAGGCTATCTAATAGAGTTACATAGTATATTTTATGAAATCAATATGTCCTAAGTGTTTTTCGTATGTCTCTTTTCAGTCCGTGTATCCGTTAATGATCAAAACAATTAATTTGTTATTAATATGCGTTAAAGACTGGACAATATCTAATCGCACACAGCTACTATCTACGATGGTACATTTGATAGGCATGCAACTTTCTGGTAGTACCTCAAATGGTAATCATATGTGCAGTAAATTAATCAGAATAGTCAATTCTACATAATGTGAGCGTTAAGAAATGGATAGCAGTAAGTCATTGCATAGTAAGAATTTTAAAATTTAAAATAAAAGAATAATTTTTTTAATGTTAGAACCAAACCTAGGTTAATATTATATCTCGTGGGAACAATAATAAGGCTCGTCACAGTTCCAAAAAGATAGGAAGTAAAATGTTAATATGAGGTAAAAAAATCAAATACTGATGTTCATGTAGGTAAACAATAAAACAAATACAAAATTAGTGAATTATAATTGGTTTCAAGTTCTAAACACCCTTTCTCGGAGGTCAATTCTATGGTAAAAAAAAATGAGAATGGAAAGATTCATAATTTTTAATGTCTCTTTATGAATATTAATTATGAGTTATTATTATCCTATTCATACAAATGTTAATATTAAATTTACTATAATGGTATATTACTATTGCTCTTTGTTAGGGAGAGAATTATATAAATACGTTTGAAAATCTTACCATTATATTATCTCTTATTTTTCCTCCTAAACAAAGGGAGATGAAAATATAATTGCATTATTTATTCTTCCTAATTTTCCTCATAAACAAAGGGAGATGAAAATGTAATCCCATTATTTATTCTTCTTATTTTTCCTCCTAAATAAAGGGAGATGAAAATGTAATCCATTTGGAAAGCATTATTTATTCTTCCTATTTTTTTCTCCTAAACAAGTGGAGGGAGATGATGAAAAGGAGAGATGAGGAATGCAACTATTAATTTGTGTGTATTTAAAGTAATTAGAAAGCTCTTAATCAAAAAAATTTATAAATAATATTAATTACTTACCATGCAAATTCAAATTATAATTATGTATACATTAAGTATGTTAGTAATTAATTACAACTTAAAACACTTTTATAT
>MU226565.1:571138-582073 GCA_018584345.1 Thuja plicata
TATATATAAGAGTGTTTAATAAAAGTGATATAAAGAATAAAGTTACCTAGGTTGGTTAGGTTAGGGAATAGAAGTTCTTATAAATTAATTAGTTAATAATTTGTATACAATATATCAATGGTTATGAAAATAAATAAAAGAATAGTTGTACTAAACCATGAATACTAATGGTGTCCTACATTTTAATTTCATCACATTAAGCTATCTATGTGTGCTATCATAGTTGGGTAGAGCTATTAGGTTACCTCTAGCTATAGCAACATTTATATATACATTCTTTAAAAAAAAAAATTTGATTTGTTTTCTTAGTGAAGATATTGGGCACTACATTTGGTATCAGGGCCCTAGGTTGCAACACTAGGACATAATTTGGGTCCAATTTATGTAGTAAGCTTACAACTCTAGTTATAGTATTAGATCTTGTAACCTTACCTAAATTAAAGTTATAGCAAGTGATTGGGATGTAAATAATATTATTAAATCAAAAGTAAATAATATTAAAACTTTATCAATTTACTAGGGTAGCAAATGTAGGAAAGTATTTAAGAAAATGTGTTATCTTGGAAACAAATAAATTAAACAAAACAATATTAGCACTACACATAACAGGGGATTCATCATAACATCATGCATAACCATATGATTTAAAAGTACACAATTATATGACTCTTAAGATTTCACCCAATATATTTCATCTAGAGTGGAGACCCTTCTGTTAATCCAGCTATAAGGTTTACTTGCATGCAACACTAGAACCCTCACGACCTCCATCTTTTGTGCAAATAAATCTTATTAGCTTCAATGTCAAATTTGATAAAGAATGAGAATGTTGCCTTATAAAGTATAAGATCTTGTTTTAACTCTAAATATGCACCCATGACTATCTATTGTATTAAATATATAAATGTTTTTATATCTCTAAAATTATAAGATATAAGGTTTTCCATGATGATTTCAAAATGAAGTCCTACCAATAAAACTCTTTCTTCCAATGTTTATTTATTGCTTGGTAGTATAGGTGCATGAGTAACAAGTGCCATGTAGTGGCTTGCATAGTTATAATTATATATGTAAATTTAATTTTAATTTTGTTATAATATTATATATTTTTTAATTAATAGTTATTTAATAAAAGTAAAATTATTATAGATTAAAAATTAAATAAATAGCTTTGTATAAAATCTAAAAAATAATATTTAATAAATTATGTTTGTATATATTATAATTTCATTTGTATAGTTATAATTGTAAAAATTTAAAATATAGTTATAAATTATAAATGAAAGGTGGAATTTAAATAATAAATAAAGAGTAAGTGAAATACTAAAATTATATAATATAGTATATATGATATAGTTTTTTATATTATATATTAGAAATTGTAATAATTATTTATAGCATATATATATTAAAAATATAATATAGTAAATTAATTTAGAATATATGATAGTTATATATAATAAACAATTGAATTTTTTAATGAAAATAACATGTTTACATTATAAAATATAAAATATAGTATCTAATAAATATACTATATTGTGAATTAAAAGACTAATTTCAACATAATTAAATCATATATAAATTATATATTACAAAACTATGTTAAAAACTATCGGGAAAAAACAAATTTGGGAAGCCTCAGAAAAAAGGGGTCTATAAGACCAAATGAATTGAACCGATCACAATTGAAAAAAGTAATTTATAGAATATATTTAATTCACAAATAAATATTTAAACTTTACAAATAGTTGAACAAGAAAAAAATAGTGATTTATGATTGGTTCATTGGTGTAAAACTAATTCATTATTCGTGCACAACTGAATACAATACTACGACAAGTACAATAAGAAGGCCAATTATATAATTAATCCTTTCCTTGCATACAAATACAAATTTAGTTTTGTGATTAATCTTTTTTGCCACATGGGCATAGTAATTAACCTAGAGGTTTTATTAACTTAAGTGAAATAATGAGCACCAAAAAAAAGGTGAGATCACTAATACTACCAAAACATAAATGTTTCACTACCTAAGGTCTAATCAATAGTGGTATAAAATGATTTTAAGGTCAAGCTATAGAAAAATTGGTTAGGATGAAAACACTATGACATGATGTTTGAACTAAAATAATGTTGCATTAGTCCTTGTAGCAATGCATTGTTGGAGTGGAAGATTGGGAGTTTAAATTTTAGTTCAAAACCATTTGGGTGCTGCCATGTATACATGTAGGTTCATAAAAATATTAAAAGTAGTACTATGAACAATCGACCTTATCCATTATTGGTCTTTTCCCCAAGACATTAATTTTTTTATTAAGATCTAAGCATGAGGGTAGGAAGGATCTATGGTTAGATAAGGAATTTCTTTTTTTTTAAGAAAAATTTAAATACATGCAACTTTAATACCCTTAATTAAAGAGATATATTATTGTATTTGTTAATTTTTTTTAGCATAACCTTGTTCATGATATTATAAAAAGGAACATTGATGATTGCTCATCATGCTAAGGAAATTGTAGTTTGGTATAGCTCTCTATGATTTATGAATTAGTAGAAATTGTAGTTATAATGCATTCATGTTTAAGGATTTTTTTTCAAGGTATAAAGGATGCAAAATGTGTATGGATAGAGGTTAATGAGTTTTAAAATCTGGTATTCAACATTTATATAGCATATTGTGCATGAATTAATTTTTTTTATGAGTATAGATGGATAAACTACCATTAAAGTAGGGAACATTTACATCAAAAATATCAAACATAGACAATACTAAAAAGTTGAACGTTGATCTAGAAGACATAATGATAGAATTGAAGGTAATATTTTAAATAAAAAAAAGATTACAAGAGTGTGTTTGCAAGAAAATACTTATTGATGAATCATCATGATAATGTGGTTCATGATTTATTGTGTAGATTTGTGTGCACCCTAGAATGTGATAAATATGTTATACCCTATAAAAACAAATATGTTTTGTATCAAGTAAATCTATGTATGGGAGTGCTTGTGGTCATTGTGGAAACAAAAAAAGGTGTGTCGTGACATGTGAAGTAAGCCAGTAAATGTGTTGTGCCTTAGGTTGGTGACCTTTTCCCCTAGCTTGGATAATGGTAAGATGGGTGTCATGTGATCTAGAAAAGAATACCCTTTGTGAGAACATTATGTATGAATGTGGTAGATGATGTGTTTTGTGTGAGTCTTGTATATTTTGTGTTGGTAGTAGATCCATAGTGTATGCTATAGAAGATGCACACCATTTAATTAAGGTTTGAGTGATAGAGGACACCCATTGGAGTCTTACAGATAAATGTTATGGTGGTAGTAGCTCCATAGCGTATGCTATATGAGACGCACACCATGTTGAGAGATAGAGGACCTCCATTGACTGCAAGACTTTGAAGGATGTTAGTCCCTATAGACTCCCCCACATGTAAAACTACGTTTGTTGCTTCATAGTGCAAACCTAATCCTTAATGTGTTTACCCATGGGTCGAGGATGGTTCCTTTTATGGCAGTGATACATAGATATTATGATAAATATATTGTCTTTTTAGATACATGGCATTACAGAATCATTATTGATCATGTCCCAAGTTGCGGGACCAATGTTGATTCTATTTTATGTGGTAGAGACCACCTTCATATGGCATGATACTATATGATTTTGTGGTTAGAGAACCACCATTCCCCTCCTCCCTCTCAATGGCCTTAATAAGGCCACATAGTGCTCGTAATGTGCAATTTTTTTATTATCAAATGTGGATTGTTGATCTGGTTTATTTTGTTGAGAATTCTTATTTTTTTTATTTTTTATTTTTTTATTTTCTTGTTATTTTCCAACAATACAAAAATATTATTGTTGGGCTACTTAGCCAGATTTTGTTTTGATGGTCCTATTTGCCTCAAGGAAATGTCTTTACTTGTTTTAACTAAGGGTTTACTAATGTGGCCACTCTTGAATTTTACTTATTGATCATTTTTATCTTTAGTTTTATGATTATTTATTGAGGCCCTTTATTATTGAAAAATGTTGGCAAAATATGTTTGTAATGTGACTTCTGTAAACTATCATACCTAGGAGGGGTTCCTGACAGGTTGTATGGGGGAGTATATGTGCTCAGGAATATTTTTTTTCATTGTGAGGATGGGGGTGCAAATGGGACCAGTATGGGACAGTTGCAATCCATTCCCCCCTAGATCATGTGTGTGATTCTTTTGTACATTCCTTTGGATCCTTTGGAGGCTAACCCCCTTACACAAACAAGGGAAGGTACTAGGAAAGGTATGGGGGGATCCTTAGAGAAGGTCCCAATGACACCATCCTTTCCTATGCCATCAATGTAATGGATAACCATCCTCATAAGCCCTTGTGTGAGTTTTGTGTTGTGTTAGTGTAATGTAAAACCCTTGTATGTTCTTGTTAACATTGTAATGTAGAGTTACCAACTCCATGAGTGATGTCTAGGGGTACAATTTAGTTGTGATTTGTATAGAAAATGAGCAATGTATCAAGAAACTCTCATGTGACTTTATTTAAGCATTGATACTTTAGATGATAATATGATGCCATATTTCCTTGCAAATTGAATAATTATGGAAATGATGCAAATATGAGATGCATTAGAAATATTGAAAATAAATTATTCCAGTGTGTGTAGTTTATTTCTTAAATTATTTAAGTTCCTAAAATAAGTAAGATATATCTTTTAAAACATGTATTATGGTTGGAGTTCTATATTTTAAAAAAAAAAAATTTAAATTTAAAATATTTTTTTTTTTTAAAAGAGTATATGTGGATAACAAATTTATCTATGTACATGTGACTAATGATTTAAGTTCTGCATCAATAAGATTAAAGATTAAAATGTTCAATGATTTAAGTAAGCTTTTATGATGATTATTATACCACTAAATATGGTCACTTCCAGGAGGAAGTCAAAAACAAGGGAAGGGGGATGTAAGACCCTGCCTCCTTAAGTACCAATGTAATTTTAAATTTCAAATACATCTAGATTATTAGGTTTGAATAAGTGGTTGTGTGGTTATTTCATTGGTAAAATTCTCTCTCTCTCTCTCTCTCTCTCTCTCTCTCTCTCTCTCTCTCTCTCTCTCTCTCTCTCTCTCGGAAAAGTCTCAATAAAATAAAATATAATAAAAATCTAATTTATTCTAGGATGACAATTGAACAATCCTTATGATCAATTAGGATGAGAAGATAGATACCTCTTGCATAAATTTATTTGAAATATTATGTTGAAATTTTATTTGATGGAATCATGATTAGTAGATGAAAATGAGGTGTTTATAAGACCTCACCACTTATATGACTGAAATGAACCTAATTGGTGGAAATGTATTTCTTTCATATAAGATTAGATAGGATAATAGTTATAGCTGAGATATTTGAGTGGCAATACTCTTGTGTTTCATTAGTAAACTTGATTGAAATTAAATGTATGTTTCTTCTTTTAGATACCTTGTTAAGTATGTATTTTAAAATATGTAATTTAGATAGGATTTTACAAATGGTTTCTACTAAGGGATCTAAGAACACTCCCAATCATTTTTGGTATTTTTCCTTCTAATCAATATTTGATACAATGAGGATGTAATGTATTTTTAAACTATTGTCTATGAATTACAAGTTCATGAGGGGTAATTTCATAAACTAGAACTATGAGAATATGATTAATAACTAATGTTATCAATTATGTTGATTTTATTATACTTGTAGGTGTTTTGGCAAGAATGTAAGGAGGAAGGAGAAACACCTGTTAAAATATCTCCTTGAGAAATTAAAAGCTTAACCACCTTGAATTACAAGGAAATATGTTGTATATATAATGTGAAGGAGAGACAACAATACCATATCTAATACCTCATGAAGGAGTTGAATTAATTCAATTTCTATAGTTGGGAATGAAGAAATATGTTTATCATGCTTTATGGGTAATAACTTAGGATCAAATTTATTGGGTTGAGAATCCTTGTAAGAGAGTTTAGGGTTTTAAAACCCTTGGGTTAGGTTAAAACTCATATGGACCTTTGTATGGGTCATTATTTGGTGTTGTTTGGTCAATTTCATGTATCCTTGTGCAAAAATAGGTTACTAGGGTCAATACCTTGGGGTTGGGGACCTTTTCAACATGTGATATTGTCCTAAGTACTTGATATGACCCTTCAAAAAGTCACTTTTTTAAAGTGACGATACACGACTTTGGGGAAGTGTTTTGGGGTGGAGATTCATAAATATATTGGGAGGAATGAAGAGAAGCCATTTTCCCACTTCTTCTTTTGGAGAACTTATGGCTGGTGGAAGAGGACAGAGAGAGGACAAGAATGGAGGATCTTGCATATGGCTGTGGAGGTCAAGATTATGTTCATAGAAAGATAAGTTATTTTACCCTTCATATTCTAGGTTTTGGCATATATTTATCATTCATGTATTTTTCATCAAGGTAGGGTGTTAGAGATAATACTAGAAGGAATGTGGTGATATGAGAAAATAAGATTTTACCATTGATCATAATGGTGCACCATATCCTTACTTGCTCAGGGGTTGGCTAGGATCCTTGAGGTCTCATGATGCCATTTGGATGGGAGGAGAGAAAGACTTGTTTTGTGCCTTTCCATGGTTGTAACATTCAAACCATTGCTTGAGGAATTATTTTAAGAGTAATTTCAATATACTACATGTAAATCTTGTTCTATAATAGATCATGTTTGCTATTTTAATTTCATTTTATGATGAATCATACAAATGTATTAAAACTTGTAGTTTAAGAGTAATTTTTAAAGTAATGAATTAAGATTTGAATTGTGTAAAAGAAAACTAAATCATCTCTACGGTTTCTTCCCAATATGGGCACTATTCCTATAATAGAATAACAGTATGAATTTGGCTCGACACCTACCAGTTACACTTACTTGGAATATTATTTTTTTAAAAGCCTTACTAAGAATTATATGTCAACATACTGCTAATCATCGCATCCCATGAGACGATATCTCTCATTTTGGCATTCGGTTGAACCTTGTTTAAAATACATTACTTTTCTATGTATGTCTTATGGGGTCCCTATGGTGACAAAAAAAATCAGTTAAAGAAATGTTAGTTGTGGATGCGATCATTATAGTTACTTATGTCACCGTTCAGTTACTACAACGGCCTTTAGTAAGCCCTTGAAGACCTTTTTAGCTGATTTGTATTTGTCAATTACACCAGCTGCAGTAAGCTCGTCGTCTGATAATGCAAGAACTAACTACCTTGCTTCTCTAGCAACACAACTTATTGAGGCCCGGTGCCCAATTTTTGTCTATACCTTCTTAATGTCATTCCTGACCCACTGGATTTGTGATAGAGCCTTGTCAAGAAAATAAAATAATGGGTTGGCCACCGCTGTATTTGGCGATCTGTGATCTGCATCAAGCTAAAGTAACTTGAGAGAAAACAAAATTATGCTTAAAAATAATGAGTATAAAATATAATGTTAAAAGATCAATAAATTTATTGACCAGCATGTTAGTGGTATTGTAACGCCCTCGACTATCTTCCCCGCTGACCCATTGAGCTATCTCTCCCTTGCCCAAAAGCTCCTTTCTCTTTCTTGACTGATCGAGCTATCATCAACTGGCCTTTTAAATCAATAGTAGGGGCCATTTCTTTTATGCACGGATCATTGGATTTGATGAAAATCACGCTAGCTGGAAAGTGTACATATAGCCAAGGCTATCTAATAGAGCTACATAGTATATTTTATGGAATCCATATGTCCTTAGTGTTTTTATGTCTCTTTTCAGTCTGTGTATATGTTAATGATCAAAAGAATTAATTTGTTATTACTATGCGTTAAAGACTGGACAATATCTAATCACACATAGCTACTATCTATGATGGTACATTTGATAGGCATGCAGCCTTCTGGTAGTACCTCAAATGGTAATCATATGTGCAGTAAATTAATCAAAATAGTCAAGTCTACATAATGTAGGCGCTAAGAAATGGATAGCAGTAAGTCATTGCACAGTAAGAATCTTAAAATTTAAAATAAAAGAATAATCTTGTTAATGTTAGAACCAAACCTAGGTTAATATTATATCTTGTAGGAAAAATAATAAGGATCGTCACAGTTCCAAAAAGATAGGAAGTAAAATGTTAAAATTGGTTTCAAGTTCTAAACGCACTCTCATAGGCCAATTCTATGGTTAAAAAATGAGGAGAGAATTATATAAATACGTTTGAAAATCCTACCATTATATTATCTCTTATTTTTCCTCCTAAAGAGAGGGAGATGAAAATGTAATTCCATTATTTATTCTTCCTATTTTTCCTCCTAAACAAAGGAAGATGAAAATGTAATCCCATTATTTATTCTTCCTATTTTTCCTCCTAAATAAAGAGAGAGACAAAAATGTAATCCATTCTTGGAAGCATTATTTATTCTTCCTATTTTTTTCTCCTAATCAAGTGGAGATGATGATTTTATTTAAAAATAATTTCTTTTAAGTACTTCTTACATATATTTAAATGTAAATAAATATCTTTCAATGTCAAATTTTAAAAGGAGAGATGAGGGAATGCAACTATTAATTTGCGTGTATTTAAAGTCATTAGAAAGATTCTAATCAAAAAAATTTATAAATAATATTAATTACTTACCATGCAAATTCAAATTATAATTATGCATACATTAAGTATGTTAGTAATTAATTACAACTTAAACACTTGTATATAAAGGTATAAAAATAATAATATAGTAATAAGAGTGTTCTTTTGATTTAATAAAAGTGATATATAATCTTAAGTGATATAAAGAATAAAGTTACCTAGGTTGGTTAGGTTAGGGAAGGGAAGTTCTTGTAAATTAATTAGTTAATAATTTGTATACAATATATCAATGGTTATGAAAATAGATAAAAGAATAGTTGTATTAAACCACCAATACTAATGGTGGCCTACATCTTAATTTCATCACATTAAGCTATCTATGTGTGCTATCATAGTTGGGTAGAGCTATTAGGTTACCTCTAGCTATAGCAACATTTATATATACATTCTTTAAAAAAAAAAATGATTGGTTTTCTTAGTGAATATATTGGGCATTACATCTACTCAAGTGGTAGTTCAATAGAACAATAATTAACAAGAGTGTAAATACCCAACCCTTGGCCAAGATAGTCTTCAATGTACTTTTTACCCCGAATTGGACATGCAATGTGTGCCTCTTCCCATAATGTCCATAGCCCACCAAGCTACTTTCTTCTTCTTCCTTGAGTGATCTCCATTGCCTCTTTTCAAGTCTCACATGAATGCTTTATATAAATTTTTAAAGGGTGGTTTCCAAACCATCACACCTTTTTTTCAAGAGTTTATTTTAATAATTATTCAATAAATCATTATTCATCTCTATTTTTTAATGATTTTTTATAATAAAAAAATTATTAACCCCTCTTTTAAATAAAGGATCATAATATCATTTATTTTTATATATTTCAATTATTAAAAAATATATTTTATAAAAATACTTTATCTTAAAAAAATTATATAACAAACTAAACTAATAATTAGTTTCCCTTGAAAGATTGAGTCTATCTCTAGTTGCAATGATAAGAATATTGAAATCTTGAAATACCCATTGAGACCCCCGTGAGGGAAGAGAATGAGGAAGTGTATTATGTTAGCAATAATAGTCCACCAGCACAACTGAGAGGGGCGTGAATCAGTTGTGTGCTAAATAATTAAACTTTAAACTTTATAAACTAATTACTCAATAAAAATTTGAACACATCAAATACAACACCATAACACAAGCAATTGTTGTTGAGGAAACCTCGTTAAGGAAAAAAAAACCCGATGGGAATTAGCACCCACAAATAATGTATTGAAAGTATAGTATCCATGTTAGGAGATTTAGCCCCGTTGGAAGCTGATTATTACATATGATATACATACCCTGTTAAAGGAAAGATGTTATTAGGATTCAAGAGAAATAAGAGGCTCACTGCCCAGGCACACTGCTCAAATGAGAAGGTTAAATCTACATTCTGGACTCACTGACTAAAATACATATAGAGAGATATACAATAACCAGTGAACTAACTGATAGCAACTTGCTTTTCCTAAACAGTTCCAATGAAGTTCATCACAATCAATATCTCTGCTATACATCTAGTAGACTTCACAATTACAAGCTCGTAGCTTCCTCAACATTCTTACATTTACCTCACCAAGAAACAACTCTCCTTTATACAAGTTTACAATAAAAGTTAGGTCATCATTTTAAGACTTCCCCAATGCACAAATAATTATATAGACCCTTTCTAAGATACGAACGGTACCTTACATAAGTAAACATCAATTAAAACTCAATAATTATACTCCAAGATCTGTAATCCATGCTCGCCATCCTATAAACATGTTACACCACTGTAGTCAGACATAAATAGATCTTCGCAAGATCACACACCTCAGCTGATATCACCAAGAACACAACAACCCAAGAATCACATGTAATATTCTCCAACATGTCTTCTACCATGCCTTAAGCTCTCAAATCATAACTCATGCTCGTTATGAAGTTATCCCAAAAACACAGAGACTATCTTTGTCATAATTCTCTATCACTATTATGTAACTAGTCTTCACCAAAACAACTATAACTTATACTGTACGCCTCTCTCTCCGGTTTCCCACAGCTTTCCAAGGGCAGGGGTTAGTAGCCAAGGTTCACAATTGAATGCAAATCTATTACGCAATAACTACTAAACAAATGATCAAAACGTAAGCAATAAAATGTACAAACAATGAAAAGGAAGACAAATGAATGCAAACCCTTCGAAGCTTGAAGCTTCTATTGTTTCTCTCTACTCCTTCCGAAACGTTGTTCTTGATGCTCAGTATTGGCTGGGCAGCGTCTATGACTTGAGAAGCGT
>MU226565.1:593359-608997 GCA_018584345.1 Thuja plicata
TTTGGTTAAGAGGAGATAGAGTTTGGTTAACTGAGGAGCTAATTATGAGTTACCTTTTTGAACTAAAGAGGTGGGTGAAGTTACCCATGTGAACTGGAGAGATGGGTGGAGTAACCCATGTGATCTGTTTGGAGTTATCTCTTTGAAGATAAATGAGTATTTAATTCATTTATTTTAATAATTGTTTTCAACATGTGAGATAATTGAATTCTTTTTAATTAAGAATTGCTTTATTTGATGAAATTAAATTAATTTAATTGAAATTAATTTAATTGGAAGAATTTAATTAGTAAGTTTAAATATTTGATTTAAACTATAGGAAATTGAGTTTAACTGATTAAATAATGGTAAATAATCATTTAAAGGTTAAATAAAATTAATTATTTAATTAATTTTGAGAATTGGATTAGATGATTTTGAGAAAGATGAATTTAGAAGAAAATAGGTGATTAATTAATGATTAAAAAAACATTAATTAATAAATGAAAATTAGTGTTTTTAATGTAAAGTCACAAGCCTGTCCATTTTAGGGTGTCTACATATACCAATAGTAACATCAATCCAAGTGACCTTAGATATAAGATCACTTCTCATCTGTGTATACATCTCCATGCTCATAGGCTCTGAAAGATCATACAGTGTCTGTACACTATTGTCAATCTTATATGTACCAGCAATAACCAGTCTATCTGAGACTTCTGATGAAACCAACTAAAACATATGTTGAAATTAATGAAAAAACATGAAATTCAAAACCTCTAACAGAAACAATTCCAACATATTCAACATCCCCTTATCAAATTGTAGTGGCATCTATACTTCTTTTTTTGGTATAAGGAGTAAAGGTTGGTTGATGGATTGATAAGGAAGGGTAGACATGAGCTAAGAAGAATAGAGTTGATCCAAAAACTTTCACACCTACTTTGAGATCTATCATTAATGCCACAAGGTTTTTTTTTATTCCTATAGCTCCACCCAAATCGTTGATGCTACTTCATCCATCCATCCCATTTGATGAGCCCCTTCTTTTCTATAATTTATCAATTGCTATAATTGGAACAAATGATCGAGACATGACTACACACACACACACATATATATATAGTGAATATAATATCCATACATATCATATATGGAGTTATCAAACATGCAAGTGAGGAGTTCTCGAGTCTCCATGCTCCAATACTAGTATCTAAAAACCTCGATCCAGAATAAATCACTTGCTTTCAATTTTGGTCCATTCAAACTATGACTAAGACCTTATAACTGTAATTTATAAGGAGATACATATATCCTTTAATATCCAAGATATAAAGGGAAGGATTAAGAGGAAACCTTATCTTATAGATCTATGAATTCCAAATAGAAATATTGATAACCATGAAAGTAAGAGGGAAACCTTGTCTTACAGACCTATCAAGTCTAAATAAAAATATTGATAGAATTCAAGGTGATAGAAGTTAAGCATCATGAAATAATTTGTATAGATTGAACAAAATTAGATAAAAATCAAGAGATTGAGTCACTCCCAAAATATCAGTATGTCTATAGGATTTCAATATTAGTGAATTAATTCTTTTGATTTGAGGTTTTTGTCCATTCTCTATACTCTCATAATATCATAATATTAGTTAAAATATATATCAATCATTAATAAAATTAATTTTTTTTTAATTTATGCATTCAAAGATACTTAAGATAGATAAAACTATGATAATAATCTTTCAAAAAAATTTAAGGATCTTTTGAACTTAATTTTCCTTTGAAATTGAGCTTGCCTAAAATGTTGGGTTGAATACCTTCTAAGGATTGTTTTTGCACTTGTTGAGATCATAATTTTATATAGAAATTTTATAGAATCTCTAGGGAAGCTATAAAGATTTAGAGATTCATCATAAGTCATATACTTAGCTATATTATGTTTCCTTTCAAGAAAAAATGTCAATAGAACAATATGTTGATCTTTAGATAACTTGTAAGGAACAAAACCTAAATACAATGAATCATATATCTAGTAGAAATAGAGATGGATTTGGAAAAATATTCTTATAATGTGTGACAAAGGATCTAAGACTAGATAAAGGTTTGGTAATTTGATGATCCATGAATTTTATGGTTTTATTTTGACTAATGAATGGTCGACATCCATGCATTAAAATGATACCTTACTGATGTACAATCTCCAACTTTAAACCAGCACATCCTTTCCCTAATTCTAACATCTCAAGCTATATATCACTCACTAACATTGAAATACTATAACCATATTGATTCATTTATCGTAGGTCATTGAAGCTTGGAGAATTTGGCATTCTAAGTTATCATTTTGAGTCTTTTAGATTAGAGTGTTTCATGGCCAACTATCACAATACTCATATAAATTAAATATATTATTTCATGTGACCTCAAGATTGTTCACTTCCTTATGTATTTTTAGTCAATCTGCATATTGTTTTTGCATTCTATCCAATTTTTTACTTCATAATCTTCAAAGCTTTTCTTCTCTTTTTTCTTGTTTTCTTGTTCTCAAATTTATATCTACCCTAATAAACCATGCACTATTTTATCTCTTGGTTATCATCATAGAGGATTCAATTTGTATCTCCAATATTCCTTATTATATCTTGAATTTATCATGAATATTTGTAGAAAATATTTTATATCACTATTCTCTAATACACCATGTATTTCTCATTACATATTATATTTAATTGTAGTCTAATTGATACGATAATTGTAATATTATGGAATAATGTCACCTCTAGAACACTATGTTCCTAATTGTCATATTTTTTTAATCCAATAGATCAAATTTATCTTACTAGATTCATTGATATATATTTCTTTTTATCTTCTTCATTTTGTCCCTTTGTTCAGCTTGAGAACCACCATTAGTTCATATCTCTTATACTATCTTTCATAAAATTTCATCATGAAATATTTTCCATCAACATGTCCACTCTTTTTTTATCTTAGTTATTGGTCCTATATAGCTTGGAACCAACTTTGAACTATTTTTTAATTTATTCCAATATGGTTCCCACTTCCTCTATTGCACTATTTTTTTTATAGAAACAAAATTTTTTGAATGTGGTTATTTCATTTTACAACATTTTTATGAAATCTACCGAAAACTCCTTGATAATGTGTTCAGGTAAGGTATTTTTGATATAAAAGAAATTAATAATTTTTTATTTCTTCAAGTTTATAGATGGATCACTAACCATAATCTTATATCACCTTTAATATGTTTCATTTGTGTAGATTTTATAGATTTTTTCGATGTAGATTCTATTGGGTTAACCTTTCTTTATTACCTTAGCACATTAGTATGTTTATTTTAGTGAGACAGAGAGAGATAGTGCATGGATTTCTTGAGGTAGTTGTATTTTGGAATAGATATAGATATTAACTATTATAAAATTATAACCTTTGGATAATGGTTAAATGGGATCTTTTTGTGGTTATATAGTTGTCTCTATTTTCTTATTTAGAGACCATAGTTCCACTTTGTGAAACATTATTATTGTAGTAATGTTATTTCATTATATGAGGGTCGTGGGTGATATTTTGAACTAAGATATTTTTTTATCATGGTGCCATGTATAGGTTGGACCACCTTTAATGGAAAATTTAGCAGTGATATTTTCTATCATAAGGAAATCTTGATGCTTTCCATGTGTGAGTAGTGAAAGTTTATTGACATCTTTAGTACTATTTATAGAGGATTCTTATCTTCGTGTATTTTTAAGAGGTAGATAGTTTGTTTATATTTAGTAGTCTTATAGTTTTGGGTTGAGTTATTGATTATGATATGCTAGTTTAGACTAATGATCCTTAGTTTGTGATGATTTATCAATATGTTGTCATGCTAGAACTTTTAGTTAGTTGTGGTTATGTCATAATTGTAGTCAAAAAAATTCTCTAAGGATGAAATCAGCTTTCACATTAAAATCAAGATCAGGTTCAACTCATATTTGTATTTTGATCATTTAGGTATCATTAGATGAAAAGGGGTAGCCAAATGGGCAGAAAGGGAAAATGGGAGTCTTGATATTTTTAAATTGTTTAATTCAAAATAAGAATTTATTTTTTAAAAATTACACTCTTTTAGTTCCCAGAGATACATGGCAAGGGTTCATTTGGAGGGAAATTATTAAAAGTTGATTTAAATTTTTTCATTGACTTTAACCCATTGAGTTGGCCTTAACTATGGGTTTGTGAGAAAGAAGAGTTAGGAGGGAATAGCCCTAAAGCCTTCCAAGTTTCTATTGAGATGTTAATTTCAACAAAAGACAAGTTTTCATGCAATTATAACAACATATTTTAGAAGAGATGGAAATTTTCTTGAAGAAATCCTCGTTTATAAAGAAGAAGAACATATTGTTATGAAAGAAAGATTTAGATTGATGAAAGAAGAAATAGTCATTTCAAGTTTCTCATGAGATACTCTAGTTGCATCAAAGAAAGCATCATTTTTTCATCTAGGAAGGAATGGTTTTGGTCTTTTCATTCTTAAACAACAATTAATAATAGAAAGCAGAGAGATTGATTCAATAAAAGATAGAGGGATATCCAATAAAGGTGCCACGAGTTTGACGAGAAACAAGAGATTTTGAGGAGAAAGCTCATGTATGAATAAAGTAAACAATAGATCAAGATAAATGAGGTAGGGTTTCAACATAGAGCTCGCATACCCTAGTGTACTAATGGTTCTTTAGTTATCCATGCATTGTTTATCAGAGATTGCTTTTTCTTTCACAAGAGGTTCATGCTTTCCCTCTAGATTATTGAGTTTAGAGATCCATAGAATTTTCACTCTAGATTATTGAGTTTAGAGATCAATAGACTTTTCATGAGGAATATTGGCTATCTTAAGGGTTTATAATACTACTATAAAAAAGTATTTCATCTTTGTTCAAGGTTTCTTTTGTTTATTTTAATATATATTGTCATTGTCCTTCAAAATATTATGATTGTCCTAACCAAAGCTAAGGTTGTTAAAATACATGAATCACTTTTGTTCATTTATGTAAGGAGATAATAATGCTAAGAGGTAGTGACTATTTAAGGTAGAGATATACCACCATTAAAAAGACATCGAAGAACATCAAAAAGATAGTAAGGAATGTCATGAAGTAGTGATTTCATAAAGCAACAATAAAAGTGTACAAAACCAATGAAATAAATTCTATCAAAAGATAAAAATAATGTGGTAATAAATAACATAAAGATGTCACAGTGGCATCAAAGTACTGGTTAGTAAAAATGTGAAAGATGGTTAGAGAGTATGACAAGAACATTAACCAAAAGGCAAAGATTTATGCCATATAATCAACAAATAATAGTGGATACAATGAAAGGTTACATTTGAACAAGTATAGTGAGCAATAAATACTTGAAGACGTCAATAAATATGTTGATACAAGGTGTCTTCAAGGTTGCAAAATATTGATTATTTCATTGTTAAAAATAGCGCTTTTCTCAATGTAAAAGAGTGATGAACAAGAAAAAAACAATGTAAAAAAGCACTACTAATATGATAGAACCCAAGAATTTGATTTCAAATAGTGATATATTGATGAGGAAAATGAACAATCATGAGATAGTGATATGAAGGATAAGTAGTGTTATAATATGAGAACAAAAAATATCATAAATATAGTGAAGATGTTCCAAACAATAATGGTGGTAGTGACTGGTAGAGAAGAGATTCCATTGATCAAAGCAATGAAGATGAAGTAGAGGACATCATTTTTATAAAGAAAAGAATCTGAAAGAGAAATGAAAAGGAATAAATTTATGCAAAGGAAATAATAGTAAAATAACCATATGTCATGGAGATATAGATACCATGTGACCTGATTGAAAGCACAAAGAATGTGAATAGTAGTGAATAGTAGTATAAGCAGATATGCCATTTATCAGAGTGATGAAAAACAATGGTAAAGGTCATGGTCATGAAACTTAAAGGTCTAATAAATGCCAAAAAAAGGTAAAAAGATAGTGATCAATGATGCTATGATATAGATCGGTGATAATTTTATCAAAATAGTGCCAATGATACTATTTAGGTGATGGGAATGTTAGAAGAAGTCATATAGGTTGCAAAGGATAGTGAAATCTTAGCCAAATACTACCCTTAAAGTGACAAAAATAGTGAGCATCAATCCAAAGACAAAGGGAAGAAATTAAAATAGAAATCAATGATCATATACCATGAAAAAGATAGTTAACAATGATATTCATTACTCAAAATAGTGACAAGTAATGTATCAAAGATAGGGTAATATCACTAGGAACAATGAGTTGCATGAATGTCTAAAAATAGTGGTAAAGGAAGCCATGCAATAGAAAAGTTCATAAAGAACTGTCAAAATAGTACGAAAATAGTGGTTTCTTATACTCCAAGATAGTGCATTGAAAATGCCACTAAGGCACAGAGGGGTAGATTTGAAAACACAATATCTCATTCACAAATAGGGGAAAACTTTCTTATGATCGATAGTGAAGGATGATAAAAGTGAAGAAGGTAGAGGATAGAGGTAAATTCATTTTAAAAATTAAGGAAATTATCACAAATAAATGCCATAACAATTATCAAGATTTGATAATAGTCATTGAGCATGGAGATGGATCAATGATAATACATGAAGATCTCAGTAATGACGGCAGCAGGAGTGCCAAAGATGATGACAGTGAAAGAAAATTAATGCATCAAGATAGTATTTTAAGGATATAAGAACTATGTAATAGAATGTATTGAAAGAATATCATTAGTAGTTAAAGGTAACAATAAATCAATGGCCTAGTAAATAGTGGGAATCTATAGAATGGAGAGACATGGATATGACTATACAGACATGGTCTTGATATGAAAATAGATATAGTATTTATATGAAAGGTGCATGGATGATAGTGGTGTCTAAAGAATAAGTGACTACATGGATCAAAAAAAGGTCTTGAAGATATGAAAAATGCAGTCCTAGAAATCAAAAGGTAGTCAATACTGCAAGATGGATGAAGGTTTTATGAAATCAAAATGGTGATATTGATATTGTGTGTGTGAATTATGTACCTACAAGATGCAACACAACACTTCAATATGTCATTGCATCAATGGTTAGACATATGGAAATTAATTGAAAAGCATAAGGAAACCATTCAAATCAACATATTGCTTCCTATCTAAGAAGAGTATGATTTAAGATATAATTGCCCTCAGATTATGCATCAAACCAGTGACACATTCAATCCTAGAATGGATGATTTATTGAGAATTGAAGCTAACTATCATGCAATTCATGGTTAGAAATGATGAAAAGATTCATTGAAGCATAAATGAAAGTTGTCTAATTAGCTATGTGAAATCATGAAACAAAAATGACAACACAAGAGTGCATTCAAAATTCTAAAATTGTGGGCCTATTGAGCTCAAAATTCAATCCTTTATGGAAGAATTTGAGAAATTAGTGGTTGAGATCAACTTGCGAGGAGAGGTGAGAATTGAATCTTTGGTGATCCATGTTAGTGAACTCACATTGGTTCATGGATTGACTCTCCATATGAAAGTGATGAGTTGTATTTAGAGATTTTATTTCATTCCTTTTAATTAATTACTTTAGCCAAGGATTTAATTAGGTTGATTTTATTTAAATAGGCCAAGGTAATTAATGTGAGTTAGTGATGAAATCACTTTGATTTTAGGAGATTAAATTGATTTTGATGAATTATGCCAATAATCAAATAGCTGGATTGACATAATTAGGGGTATGATCACATTTAGGGAAAATAGAGTATCTAGTTAGAGTAGACCAAATTAGGGTGGTTACATTTTCCCCTCTTTGAATTGATGTTCAAGCAGCGCATTGATTCAAAGAATGTTTGATGTTGACTTCAGAAAGTTTGACAATTCTCCACTTGATTGAATGAAATGTAGCTGATGAAATCATTCTTGAACTTGATTGAACTAAGACTAATAGTATCGACTTTGAACCTGATCGAACAAAGGTCGATTGAACATAAATCTAGAGATACCAATTCTAAACTTGATCGAACAAGAATTGATAATACTGAATCCGAACTTGATCAAACGAAGGTCAGTACAAAGCTACTGAGAGCTTGATAAAAATCTGAGAGATTGTAGACATAGATATCCATATTTTTTAGCACTTAAGCCTTCTATCCAACAGTCCCAACTTGATCGAAGTAAATTTCCATGCCCGTAGTCTTTTGATGATGAAGTCAATTTTTTTGTTTGATAAATTTGAGTGATTTTAAGTGTGATCATGCCCCCTCAAGAAATAAATCAAAGGAAATAGAATACAATCCCTCTTTAGAATGACAGTTGAATGGAACAGGTTGATTGGATCTAGGAATAATCAATGAGAAGGTAAGATGAAGCGAAAGTGTGTTAAGAAAAAACACAATTTTACCAAGTTGACTACTTGAAAGTGTTAATTGTGAGCTTGATAAAATGATGTATGACTAAGATTTTGATGTATGATATGGAAATTAATGATAGAGAACCACAAAAAATTGATTGTCTAAAGCCTGCATATTATTTTCTTAACATATAGAGCAATTCTACATTTGTCACTAGATTTTTACTGTGTTGTTGAAAACATTGTCCTTGTGTTTGATTTCATTCCTGATTGAGCTGAGAAGAAAAAAATAGAAAACTGATAGTTTGTTGAGGGTTCCAGAGCTTCTGTTTAGCCCTAAAAGGTTAATATAAGCCTCAAAAATCACTTTTTACCCATTTATTTTCACTTTCATCCTTGGCAAATTCTTGAGCTCTGGAGAGAAGATGGTGGTCCCCATTGAGAGGCATAAATTTGAGCTAGCACATCATCACGAGCATCCAGAACATTATGCACAATCGGTGAGTACATTGAAACCTACCTTTTTACACTTTTTGTTTCTTTTTTTTTCATAATTTGTAGTAGTTATAGGAAATTGAATATTGAGTCACATCTGGAGTTTTAGATCGCATCCAGTCAATCCCATGTTGCATCCAGTAAACTTAAAAAATTTTGGATTGCATCCCATGAAAATAGGATTGCTTCCCATAGGTACTCAGAGAGTCACTTTTAGTATTTTTTGTCCAACTTTTAATTTCATCACATATTGTGAAAACAGGATCGCTTCCAGAATCCTGCTTCACATCCTATAAAAATAGGATCACATCCTGGTTTCCCCATTGCATCCTATCATTTTAGGATCACATACAGGATGCAAGCTCACATCCAGGAAAAACTGAATCATTTTCAGTAAAGTGTGTTAATTTTCAAATTTTGACTCTTTCCTTTGTTTGATTGCAAAAGACTTAGTTGTTAGATTGTCTGGGTGGTTGACTTTAGCATAAATACTGATGTAAGTCTATATTTTATGCCTAACAAACTGATTTTCCCATAGTTTCATTTTGAGGACCTTGACATGCACAATTCCTTTCCTTATCTCACTCCCCAACTGATGCAGAGCAACAGATCATTGATCACCATGGCCTACTTTCTCTGATAGATTTACCCGACATCAGGGTAAATCGAGGGTTGTTGACTACTCTTTCTGAGAGATGATACTCAGAGCACAATATATTTCATCTCCCTACTAATGATATGACAGTGACTCCTGAGGATGTGTGGCATATCCTATGCATTCCTGTGATGGGACGTGAGGTTTATTTTGAGTCTCGCTCTACCATAGCGATTGGAGATGCACAAAGGTTCTTTGTGGATCCCTCCATAGTACGCGGGTACCTGACATGGGATTACATTATTGATCATTATGAGCGGTTGGCCATTTTTCTTGATAGTTTGATAGGATATATCTTGATGCTAGCCCATGCACAACATAGTTTTATGTATGGTTGGGTCAGTATGTTGGAGCAGATGATTGGCTCTACACGCAAATTTGGATGGGGTAGCTGCATTTTGGCTCATATGTATAGGGAGCTCCATGAGATAGTATATGAGTATTTGAGGAGCATGATCGTTGGTATTCTAATATTGTAGATCTAGGCTTGGGAGCACATCTGATTGAAACGGATGATAGTAGATAGTAGCAGGCACCAGAGGAGCCATATATCTATATGTATGCAGGTTATATCCAGTAGCCCCATCTAGGTAAGCTAGAATATTGGCGTTGAGTCCTTGATTATGTTACAGTGGTTGAGTGGGGACCATATTTGGACTATGAGGAGTGGACTTCTGATCAATGATAGATGTCGTATTTATTTCAGAGCATGTATTTGATTGGTTAGATGAGATATATTGTTGAGAGATTTATTGTCACACACGTACTTAGACAGTAAAGTCGGGTACAAGGTATTTCATAGGAGCTTACTGCATATGCTCATATCTATGATGAGGAGGCATAGTGGGGTGCTCATCTAGCTTATGAGATGACATAAGAAGAGATCAGTCAGATGGTGGCAGTAGGTTGGGACTACCATGTTGATGTTAGTGATGCCAGTTTCACTAATACTTACCTTTCTTACCTTCTTCATTATCCATTTCCATGTTTTACAGCTCTTTATGAGATATCACCACACATTAAGGATGCTTTAGATTATGATCCTACTGATGATGGACCCATGAGAGGTGGAAGCAAATAAGACAGAGGTGGGAGAGATGGCAGGGATCCTTTGGCAGACATAGGTTAGAGACATGGATAGGATGATAGGGGTGATGATGGTGATGATAGGGGTTGTGGTGGTGGCGTGGAGGGTAGATGCACTTTTCTCAGGTTCATGCCTCCACACATGGATCTAGGTGATGAAACGTAACTGATTGAATGCTTGAAGATGTTAAGTTGATGATCACCAAATTGAAGAAAGTTAATGCAAGACATTAAATAAGTTAATGTATTGTATTGTCATTGATGTTAACTTGATATAATATGATTGTTTATATACATAGTGTTAAAGAATTCAAAGAACCAGAGAAATAAAGGTTATGCTATCAGTAATGCATAAAAGCTCAGTACTCACTAAGTGACAACCAACACCGACAGACAATGCACACTGACAGATAGAGAAACCTAAGAGAAGAGTCACAGTGATACCCAAGAAAGAAACCCAATCAAGAATTACCGATGAGTAGAACCATAGTGATACCCAAGTGGAAATCAAAGTCATAGTATTGCTTGACGGATAGACAACCCTGACGGACAGACAACCCTGACGGACAAAGATTCCCGAGGACAACTAAAGTCAAGACCGAGCTAACAAGGATTTAAAACACCGATAAGAATTGAAGTTCAGAAATGACAAAAGACTTAGCTAGCAGGAGATAAATATAGAGTTAACTAGTTGATTACATTTTTTTCATCAACAAGTTAAAAGCTAGAGATAAGCTAGATTTTTAAATTTGTTTTATTCTAGTTGTCAAAGAGAAATCTATGGGATAAAACTGAAGAAATCTTTAAAGAAAGAAAGGCGAGAATTACGGATCATGCCAAGAACAAGAAAGTTAAGGACCTAGAAATAGTGAAATTATGTCTATAAGAGAGACAAGATAATTAATTATGTATTAGGGGGTTAATAGAGAAGAAGATGTTGAAGAGAATACTGGTGAATAAAACTTCCTACAGTCCTGATCAAACAAGCTAAAGAACAGAGCTAAATTTTTTTGTGAACATTGAGTAACTGAGAAGCACAGCATCACCACGGAGAAAGAAGTGGAGAAAAGGTATTGAAGGGAAACATTGATCATAAAGGTATTATGAGCTTAAAATACATCTGAACATCTACAAAGTATAGTTGGATTTATGAACATATCATTTACTATTTCAATTTAACAATTGGATCATAAAGTCTCTTAACCGAGCAGGACTTAACAATCCTTTCTATATTGAGATACATAGCAAGGAGCATCAAAATGTTTGGTCATAAAGATAGCATAGTGAATGCCAGATATTAGGTGACAAACTATTGTATTTAAATCCTCTAACACACTTAACAATGTGTTTGTAACCTTTAATAGGGTTGGCTCTTCACTTAGCTCACTTCAGAAGAGTGAAAATTTTGGGTTATCGGTCCCAAGTGGTTTTTCCCTTAATAGGGTTTCCACGTTAAAATCCATGTGTCAAATGTGTTTATGATTCATTGCTTTGATGTTTTTCTTTACACATTACTAAAATAGGATGATCGGTAAACACTAAGTTATTTACTGTATTTCGGTAAATACTAGACTACCAATTGGTAAAGATTAAGAGTGAGGATAAACAGTGAACTCTGAGAAGTATTGATTTAATAAGATTATTCAAAGGAATACATCTTGTAGGAATAAAGATAAATAGAGGCTTATAATTGTGGTACTAAGTTTTTTGGTTGATATTGGATTAATTTTTGAGGCCACTGATTCACCCCCCCCCCCCCCCCCTTCAGTTATTCTAACACTAGTTCCATTACTTAGGAGACAATAGTAGTAGTAGAGATCAGCAGGGTAGAGACCTAGTGGGGGAGGTGGACCTCCTGGATAGGATCCTCTGAGAGATTCTAGAAGGGATTCAGGTAGAGATGGAGATCCACTGTCATAGTATTAGAGAGAGAGAGTAGCAGCAGCTCAAGGTTTGTATTACTACAATAGAGACACTTTTGGCAGACATGGACATATAGCTAGATGTAATGAGATTAGAGAGAGATATTCAGGCATGCATAACCACACATCAAGGTCAGAGAGAAGATTATTACTTTTCCTTGTATTGTGCTACAATCTTATAGCCATAGAGAGCACCCTTATATTCCACTATAGCTCAGGAGTCAAAGGGAGCTATTCCTCCACTAGATCCTCTTCCATGAGAAGATACACCACCTCCTCCTCCTAATCAAGGAGAGGGTGGTAGTCGGACATGACTTTATTGATTATTTCTGAGATTTTTGTATTTTGATCCTTCTATGATCATCCCTTGCACTCCATACATTTGATACATTTGTACATGTTTTATCATGACCTTGTCGATAATATTGCTATAGACATTTCCACATTTTTGATTTGATATGTACTGATATATATGAGATAGCTTCTTCTGATTTTGATATGCTCATTGGTTCACTTTTGATGTATATGATAGATGATTTAGATTGATTCACACTTGATTATGTACTTGGTCTTTATGATGATTTAGAATAGATTCATGTGATGACATCATTTATGTTCTTTGATTATTACTGATATATATGTGTTAGATGATTCTAGATGAATATGCAGATTTATGTTTTTGATATTTTTTGTATGCAAATATATGTTTGGATGCACTTAGGATATTAAAATGCAATACTTGAATGCTTTGTTTTTGTATTTTCTATTTTCCCATTATGAAGGAAAAATGAATGCAATGGATATGCAATGTCATGAATATATCAGTAACATAGATTAAGTAGTCAAACTTGGATTTTGAATGAACCGGGAAATTATTTTGAGCTTAATTACTTATGTTGCTTAAATGAATCATGCAAACTTCATGTGACTAAATGCTGACTTCTAGGATTGTCACTGATCTTTTTACATTTTAGCATTTTATCATCATATGGCATTTGTCCAATGGACATCATCGGATAGTACAACTGTCATTGATACCCAGAAAGTATCATGAAAGTATGAATACTATTTTTATTAGATGCAATGTTGAAAATAAACCTAAGCATCAAGGCATAGAGGCCAGGATGACTTGTCAGTTATCTCCTTTTTCTTTAAGAATCATCTTTTCTTCAGGTGTAATATATTATATGTAACCTGCAATGACCTTTTGTGAGACCTACATTAGACTGTCTTAGTTTTACTGCTTATTATTCATTCTTTCAGTAGTTTATGCTTTGACATACTTTGACTATTGGATACTTTTATGTATTTAAGGATCTGTTGAATCCTAAGTTATGTATTTAGTACCTGATTATGTAATTAGGGTACACTTGAGATGTGTTATGTTTTAATTTAGTTTCAGTTATGATGATGTCTTAATTGGGTTTAAATGTATGAATGTAATATGATGAATTTGGCTTAGGAAACCAATGCTATGATTATTTCAGTTCTAATGTAGATGTGGTTTATATGCATATATATTATTGATGTCGTGTTATTTTTTCATATCATGTTGTTTTGGACCTACTGATGCATGCAATGAGTGTGCAGGGAAAGTTGACCATGGATCTAAACCGGGGACTCAGTATTGGAACCTATGTAAATTTTCATGCATTCCAAGGTCCTCTTTATATAAAGAAACATGGACCTCATTGTTTATGTGGTTATTTTGTAAATGTGGTTTGCATGTGTGTAATTAGATTAGTAAATGTTAATGTGAATGAGTCATGTCATTTTTTTTAATTTAATGTGCCAAATTTGGCAATTGTGGCAATTTTATGTTGACATGACTAGAAAAGGGAACCAGGGTTAAGTATAGGGTTAACTAAGGTTACCTATGTGTAGTACCCAAGCTTACCCCAAGGTTAGAAGTTTCTAGATAGTCAATTTGGCTTAGAAATCCGTAGGTTAACTTCAGGGGTAGTTTACGAGGGTCTTTTGGGCTCCCAGGAGGTAACCAAGGTCAGTTTTAGTTACCCAACTTGGTACCCTATGGGTTAGGGGTCATTTTTAGTCATTAATGAGCCTCTAAATTCATTTATTTCTCCTCTAAAGTGTCACTTTCAGACTTGAGCGAATTTTGAAGAGGAATGTAACCTTGGTTAACCTCTCTCTTCTTCCAAGTTTCATTTGACTCCACCCATGGAGAGTTTAGGAAAGTGGGTAGTTAAGGGTTAGTTAGGGTCACCTCACCTTTGGGTTAATCCTTGATCTTGTTGGAGGTTTGCCTATTTAGGGAAGGATTTAGGATGAGTTGAGTGTTCACCCACTCTCTACCCTTAGAGACTGAATTTAGTTTGAAGGAGCTTTTGGAGAAGGCGCTTAAGAAGTATAGCTCAAAACCATTCCTCTTCTCACCTTAGCTTTGGATTAAGGTTGGATTTCTTAGTGTATGTTTCTGAATGTTGACCTCTAAATCAACCACACCACAACAGAGTCATTGCTCAATCACTGAATCGCAAAGATGAACATGAATTGATCATTCCACGATATCGATTGAATTGACCTATTGCCTCCTATTTAGTTGGGGTGTTTGATTACTCTCAGAATGAAAGACAACAACCATAGACCATTTCTAAAATGGAGGATTTGAAAGCTTTGAAAATTTAAATGAAACTTATTCTATATGACAGATGTAATTGTAATCTAGGAATGAAGATGCAGATTTTAATGTAAGAAACTTGAAAGAGATAACAGAATTAAACTACTTGATAAGTAAACAAACTAAATTGAGATGAAAAATGTCATTAAGCTAAATGAAATTACACTAAATATGCAATAAAATCTTGGAAATATGAGAGAATTGAGACAATAATTCACTATAGTTTAGGTACTCTAAAAATTGCCCCCCTCAAATGAAGGAAAGAAGGTCCATAAAATAGAAAAGCCTGAAGAGAGGATGAAGAGTTTCTTGGGAAGAAACAACTAACTCTTTATCTTCATGGAGGAAGGTGAGACAAATATGAAGGAATTATTTAATTAAATAAATGAATTATTGCCACATGGGTGGCTTTTCACATTGTTTGAATTATTAAATTCAAGTGAGGATAATCCATT
>MU226565.1:609096-623927 GCA_018584345.1 Thuja plicata
TTAGATAAAGGGGGTGGGATTAATTTAATTTAAAAGCACTTAGGACTTTAGAATTAAATTAATTAATCATAGGGATTTTTAGCTAATAAATCTTGAAAATTTAGGAATTAAATATAGTGTAAGATTTATGCCAATTTAGGTTTTCTACATTTTAGACTAAGTCAATTAAAGACAATTAGGAAGGAGAATTCGCCGAGTACAATAGGGCTTTGATGATGAGAATTTGAAGAAATGCACCAAAATTGATTAGAATTGTAAGGTGCCAATTTTGGGGTATTACATTTTGCGCCTCTTTGAATTGATGTGCGAGCAGTGCCTTGATTCAAAGAATAGTTTTATGTGATAGATGAAGATTTCAGGAGTCTAGGTTAGGTTACCAAGACACCGATCAGATCGAAAAGTGGAACCATCTTCAGAACGAAGCATGATTCTCTGAAGTCTAAGTTAGATTGTGAAGACAACGGTCCAAATACCAATTGAGAGAAAATTGGAATTAAGGTTAGATTGCCCCAATTTCCATTGATAGTTGATGAAGATTTAGGACTATCTCTAGAATCATGGTTAGATTGCCCCAATACGAAGGTTATCCCTCTGAGATTTGGGTTAGGTTGCCCAGATAACAGTCAAAAAGAGCTTTTGAGAGCCATCTTCAGAACAAAGCATGACTTTTAGGAATTAGGGTTAGATTGCCCCAATACCCAATGGGATTTCAAGAATCATCTCCAGAATGAAGCTTGATCCTTGAGGATCTGAGTTAGATTGCTCAGATACCTAGAAAGATAGATAACAAGATGTGAGGCATCAAGATGCCCCTAGAGATTCAAGATCATGGAATATCCAATTTTGACCATAAGGTACGAAATAATGAATATGCCCCAAGTGATGAGATGCCCCTAGCAATGGGGACTTTTGATTCAGATTAGACTTATTCAAGAATGATGTGAAAAGATTCAATGATGCAATCATCCTGCCCCCTCGGGAGCGAAATCGAAAGATGACACAACAGAAAGATGATTGACAGCAAAAGATTGCAGATAGAAGTAAGATCGAAGATCTAGAGGAATTCAAAAATAGATCAAGAGAAGGCATAATCGATTTAGAGAAATTGGGAGGTCTTGTTGACTAGGTTTGACCATAGTTGACCAAGTTTGACTAGAATTAACTAGAGTGGACTTTTGATGAAAAGATTGCAGAAGCTAAGAAAATGATGACAAGAGATGATTCTGCCAAGAAAGCGACATCAGAAAGTTGACTACACAAGCATCGGAGCACGTTGGTCCCAAAATTTTAAAATGCAATTTTGAGCTACTTAGGAGTGTCAAATTTTGATTTTGATCATGAAAATGGATTCAGAACGGTCGATTTAGCCAAGGGTGTCATTTTCATAGAAAACAGAGCACTTTTGAAAATTAGGTTAAAAGCTATATAAGGCCCGGAGGGGTCATTTTCAAATCATTATTCACTTTTGACTTTAGAGATGGCGAGAGCTCAGGATGATATTGATTACATTCCCATGCATACACATTGATTTGAGTTCTCCAGATGACACAGTCAGCCACCGGAGTATGACACACCTGGCCACCTCCTCAGTAGCAGGCCATGCCACCTCCTACGGGTGGGAGTGGCTAGATGAGACATTTGATACATATTGTACCACTATTTTGATATACTATGCTCGAGTAGCACCATTGTACACTTGATTGATTGATATATATGAGCTCGATTTTGGCATCATTGTACTTGTTTATATATTGATTTAAACTTGCATGTCTTGTGAGATGTTTCCTATATGATTAGATGTATGGATTAGAAATGTATACCGTGGACGAATATGCAAATGTTTATGCACATGTTTTATTGATGTATGAATGAATGTAATGCAATGATAGATGTTAGATGGATAAATGCTATGTATGATTTGATTTACGCTTATAATGGATGCACATGTTTATGGATATGTAAATGCAAATGAATGTATGGAAATGCACTTTTGTGGAAATGAATGTATTGCAATGGTACTAATCATCTCATGCAGGATATCACAATATATGACAAGTACTAACCAAAATAATATGAATGAAGATCAAGAGAAAGGACCAGACACTTGTGCAGTCAAGAGGAATCTAGGACAAAAGATGAGAACCTTTGAAGAATGAGAAGACAATGAAGAGAGCACCAAAACTATTGCTATGCAAGCTTAAAATACGAATGCAAGCCTAAGCTAAATGCAACCCTAGGACTTGGTTGTTGGACTCATCGCATAATTATCATCATCGATTTCTTTAGGTATTATCCAATTGCAAGATGTCATACAACCCTCATTGGCCTTGCAACCATGAGAATATGAATATGAAATTAGTCTTTAGATTTGTCGGAATGAGATGTAAGCATTAAGGCACAAGAAGTTAGAATGACTTGAACACTTATTCCTTTTGATTTACTAAGTTAACCTAAGCATCAAAGCATAGTTTCTAGAATGACCAAAATGTTTCTTGCATACAAACACGCCAGACACGCGAGAGGGTCCCTTCTTTTTCTAAGTGATTGATAAGAATGCCCGTAGTGACCCTTATGTTCACCTCATAGGACGAGCACCTCAATTGCACTCTAGCAGAAAGAAGCCACCCCAAATAGACAAGGAGAAGAACCAATCTCACCAAAGTTTCTATATATAAAAGGAGTCAAGGTACACATGGCCATCCAACACAAGATTGAGGCTCTCATAGTGGACACCCCTCTTATATGGATCCTTTGGATCATTGGAACCAAACCAGCAAACAAAAAGAAAAGAAAAGATCATGCCCCTAATCTTCATAGCTCTTGGTCAAGAATAGACGTCTTGGAGTTTCTTGAGGGAGAATGATGAAGCAAAAGGAACAAGCACACAAAGGAAAGCTCAGCATGTCTCAGAGAATCACAAATCAAGTTTCAGTTTTAGTTTAACGGATTGAAGTTGGATCGGAAGGAATGAGTGCAAGAAGATCTAGACATGACAGTGACAGTAGGAAGACATAGTGAGATCCACTAGTGACCAATATGAGAAAGATGCTCAAGGAGAGAGATCTTAGCAAAACATCAGGAGGCAAAAATAGTGAGAACCACTAGTGACTAATGTGAAAGAGAGTCTCAAGGAGAGACGAAGCGCTATGAAGCATTAGCAAGTAGATGCAGTGAGAACCACTAGTGATCAATGCAAGAGGAGAGAGACTCCAAAAGATAGGAAAATTCCCCCTAGAACAGGAAGATGCCCCCGAGTGTGACCAGTTTCAATCCATGTGAAGTTAAGAAAAATCTTGAAAATAACTAAGAGCGAATGCATGAGTGAGAAAACTAAAGTAGGAAAGAAAACTAAAGCAGGAAAGCGGGAGAGAAAACTATAAGACAGCCAAGGGATGTTGCGATAGATAGAGCATTGTGGAACAAGAGGTGCCTATTTATCAGTTTTTCACCATCTTGGCAGAAATTTTATTTTTTCTACCATGACGCCTGTTTACCAGGTTTTCATCAATGGCACATTTTTCTCTTTTTCTCATATTTTTTTTTTTTTTTGGTATTATCAAGGCACCTATTTACCAGGTTTTCACCAGGATAATAGATACATCAAAGTGCCTGTTTGCCAAGTTTTCACTAAGATGATCATTTTTTTTAGGACATTTTGCAATTTTTAGGATTTTCTCATAATAGAGTATGTACATGAGCATTCATAAGACATCTCAACTGTAGAACTTCTTCAGATGAAGAGAGTTGATAGGCTCTTTGAGTTGTTCCCCCTCTGTGGTAGAGAGATGGTAATTGCCAGACCCAAATATTGTAGTGATAACATACAGACCAAGCCATTTTAGTTCAAATTTTCCTTTCTGGACCCGCTGTTGTTGATTCTTGGGGTTCTCTCTCAAGACGAGACCACCCATTTAGAATTTCCTTGGTCTAACCCTCTTGTTGTACCTTTTATATATCCTCTTCTGATATGCTTGGAGATGATCAAATGCCACTTTTTGACGTTCAGCCAGTAGTTCTAGCTCTTGAAGCTGAGATATTCTGATATCATCATCAGTAATGAGGCCCTTCAGAGAGACTCGCAAGGTAGGAATCTCAACCTCAATAGGAAGCATTGCATCTACACCATAAACTAGAGCAAAGGGTGTGGCCCCTGTTGGTGTCCATATACTGGTGTGGTAAGCCCATAAAGCCATATTAATCTGGAGATGCCAGTCTCATCTAGATTTGTGTACTATGCAGTGTAAGATCTTGAGAATAGTCTTATTTGAAGCTTCTGCCTATCCATTACCCTGGGGATAATAGATAGAAGACTAGTACTGGATAATTCTGAAGATCCTTGTCTTGAATTTCTCCCCATTGTTAGTGATTATTTATGAGGGTACACCATATCTGAAAATGATGTTGTTTAGTATAAACATGGCCACAAACTTGCCATCAACTATGATGAGGGACACTGCCTCAACCCATTGGTAAAATAGTCTGTAAGAGTAATGATGATTTGAATACCCCTTGAAGAAGATAGATGTATCTGACCCACCAAGTCAAAGGCCCACTGCTAAAATGGCCAAAAGCTAACGAAAGGAATGAGCTCCTTGGCAGGAGCGTGGATCAGAATTCCATGAAGCTGGCACTGTTTGAAAGATTTAGCAAATTGTGTAGCTTCTTTCTCCATATCTAGCCAATAGTAACCAGCTCTAATAAGTTTGCAAGCCAGTGTCAGGCCATTTAAGTGAGACCCACAAATGCCTTCATGCACCTCTACTAACGCACGCTTGGACTCATCAGGTTCTAAACACCTAAGGAGGGTACCGTCTAGACCTCACCTATATAATTCGTTAGCTATGATGACAAACCGTGAAGCACTGCAGATTAAGTGGTGTTTCTCATTTTGGGTGTAAGTATCTGGAATGATTTGGTCACAAAGGTAGGAGTAAATATGGTGGTAGTGGGATGAGTCATGTCCAATGACTGAATAGATCATCCAGGATTCAGGGGAATTATAAGCAGGGTAACATAACGTCTCCACTAGGAATTCATGTCGGAAGTCATTTTCTGGCATTTGTAACATGGAAGCTAGAGGAGCCATGGCATTGGCTTCTTTATTATCTACCCTTAGAATTTTTTGGAAATTAATGTGTGCAAAGTATTTCTTGAGATCATCAACCATCTTTTTATAAGGCACTAGTTTTTCATCTTTTGTTTGGTAGATATCATTCACCTGATTAATAACCAACTATGAATCTCCAAAGACCTTTAGCTCATTGACACGACATTCAATAGAGATCTTTAATCCATTAATCAAGGCTTCATACTTGGCAGTGTTATTTGTGCAAGGAAACAACATTTTGTCAGCTTTTGGTAATGAATACTACTAAGGTGTAATGAACAAGATTCTGGCACTGACCCCTGCTGGGTGAATGATCCATCAAAGAACATGGTCCATGCCTGATGTGTGAGAAGCATGATGGACTCATCTAGGAACTCGATCCTTAATGATTGATATTCTACAATAGGTGCCTCAACCATCTGATCTGCAATTGCTTGCCTTTTGATAGCTTTTCTTTCCACATACTCAATGTCAAATTCACTGAGTATCATGACCCACTTAGCTAATCTACTCGTGAGGGCAGCTTTGTTGAGTAAGTACTTTAATGGATCAATTTTTGTAATGAGTCTTGTAGTGTGAGAAATCATGTAATGTCATAACTTTTGGGAAGCGAACACCACTTCCAAGCAAGCTTTCTCAATGGAAGAATAATTCATTTCATAAGAGACCAACGTTCTACTGATGTAATAGATTTCTCTTTCTTTATTGTTTTGATCTTCTTGGGCCAATAGAGCACCCAGAGATGTTTCTATAGATGAGATGTATAAGATTAATGGCTTCCCATGAATAGGAGGAATTAATATAGGTGGATTAGCCAGATATTGTTTGATTTTTTGAAGACCTTGTTCACATTCTTTATTCCATTCATAGGTCACACCTTTATGCAGAGTCTTAGTAAATGGCTGTGACTTGTCAGCTAGCTGTGAGATGAAGCGCTGGATAGACTTAAGCCAACCTTGAAGACCTCTCATTTGACTAATATTGCGAGGTGGAGGCATTTCCATGATAGCTTGCACCTTTTCAGGATCCACCTCGATACCTTTTGTGGAGATGATATAACCAAGCAATTTTCCATAAGTTACTCCAAATGCACATTTCTTAGGATTGAGACGTAGTCTGGAATTTTCCATACGATCTAGTATAGGGCCTAGATCAATAAGATGTGCCTTCCTATCCATGATTTTAGCAAGGGTGTCATCAAAATAATCCTCCATTATTTTGTGCATCATATCTTGAAATATAGCAGTGACTACTCTCTGATACATGGCTCCAGCATTCTTGAGACCAAAAGGCATAACATTCTAGCAGAAAGTGTCGCATGCACAAGTGAAAGAAATCTTTTCTTGGTCCTTTGGAATAATTTTGATTTGGTTGTAGCCAAAGAAACCGTCCATTAGGGAGTACATTTCTTACCCTATTGTCATATCCACAATCGTATCAATGTTGGGTAGTGGGAAGTCATCTTTTGGAGATGCCTTGTTTAAGTCCCTGAAGTCTGTGCAGACTCTGATAGATTTTTCATGCTTCAAAACTAGAACTATGTTGGAGATCCATTCTACATAGTCAATTTCTCTGATGAATCCATCTTTTAAGAGTTTTTCTAATTCCGCCTTGACAAGTAGAGCCACATGTGGATGCATTTTTATGAGTTTTTTCTTGACTAGTTTTACTCCAAGAGCTATTTATAGGTGATGCATGATAAGATCAGGATCTACACCAGGCATGTCAGAGTATGTCCATACAAATTTTATATTTTTCTCTTTGAAGAAATCTATGAATTCTTTGAGTTCTTCTACAAACACTGATTTAGCCACATGAATAATGTGCGGATGTTCTTCTGTACCCAAATTTACTGGCTGAGTCAGCTCAATTAGTACAGATGATCATTCCTAGAAATGACATAGAAGTGCATCAATTATCTCATCCTCAAGTGCCTTAGAGAGGTTTTCACCTTTGGATACGTCTATTATTTTTACATTGTTTGGCTCTGACACTGCCACAATGTGGTTTTCACCGTCAGAGCACCTATTTTTTTCTTTTGATTTTATGACTAAGATACTTGATATCACTTTCGGTCATACTGACACTATCTTCGCTAGTGGAGGGCATTACAGGTTCAACAATGTGGAGATAATAGGCTAGAGCATAGTCATTCTGGAATGTGAGGACTTCATTGGATTAGGAAGGGGAGTTCTAGTCTATTAGCTTGGGATGTTGGATTGAGAGAGAAGTGATGGGTTCAAGTGCATTCATGGTATAATCATCGAAAGCGTGGACTAGTAAGTTGAGACCTAGAGAAATCTCATCCAAAGGTGTGTTCAAATCCCTTTGACTCCTAGCAACTATAGTAGAAGACACGTTAACATCTATGGAATTAGATTCATTAGACCTTACACTATACCCTTCACCTATGTCGAGAAGGTTTTCAGATGTATGTGTAGTATCAACATTCCTGTCAAAGGATCCTTCTGAAAGATTGTTGAACTCATATTCATGGGAACCTGTGTCTGAACTCTAACTAGGATGTTTGCACCATGAGGGTTTTGGAGTTCTTGTGACACCAGCCTGTTCTTGCACAAACTGCTCTTGAAATTGTGATGGTATGTATAGTTCACCCTGGAAACCAGGGTCTTGTGACACTTTCCATTGTTTGTATGTCAGAGAAGTGAATGGAATAGCACCATTGGAGTCACTACCAGCCTTGGCTATACTGACATGTGTTATGACATCATCAAGCTCAGCAAAGAATGCTACTAGATCTGGAGGAATAGGACAAGGAAAGTAATCCTCATCAGAGCTATCCTCTGTGGTGTCAACTGTAGTTGTACCTTCAGTATCTAGTTGAGGATCTAGTTTTGGCAAAAATTTCTTAATCCCTAGATGGAAGGGGATCTTCTTGAAGCCTAAACTAGTTGTATCTTTCATTCTTTGACCCGTAGCTTCAATAGGTTCAACTATCCCATTACCATTCATCCCTATTGCACCACTCCCTTTGTATCCAAAGTGTTTCATGATTTTAAGACCTTCACAATTAGGATCTATTTCATGAGCTAGGGTGGTTTGTTTAGATATGTCCTTTCCTTTGTAAAGCCAAGCTTTAACAACTCTTTCCTCATCTTCATCTTCTAATGGTGTTGAAGCCCGTACAAAGGCACCATCGTAAACTATTTCAAGAGGAGTAGTAGAAGATTTATTATTCTCAGAAGGTCTCCCATAGGAATGAGGAGATGGAGGTAGAGATACTAATGAATAGAACAAGTTCCATTTGATATCCCCCCATGCCTATGTCTCTGATTTTAAAAGTTTTTCCCATGTCTCTAAGCTTGGCATCATAGAATTATGTGGATTATCTGTTAGCAGGAACAAAACTATCAAGTGACTATGTGAGCGTATTACAAGAATAGCCCATATTAGCAGGAATTGTCACTTCTATGCCGTGGAAAGTAAACTTGATGCACTAATGATATATAGAGGGAACCGCTTGCATTTCATGGATCCACGGTCTTCCCAACAGGATGTTATAATCAAGAGGAATTTCCAGCACTTGACAAGTGACATCTCTTTCAATAGGTCCAACCCGAATAGGTAGCACAACTAAACCTTTAGACTTTCTTTCATGTTCATCATAGGATTTGATAGTAATTTTCTTGTGGGAATCTATGTGATCTTCATCATAGCCTATCTGAGTGAGAAAGTGAGTAGAGAATATGTTGAGGCCAGCACCATTATCAATAAGGACGTGGCAGACACGCTTTTGGCCAATCATGACCTCTATATGCAAAGTGGCATTATGTGGGTGGCTGACCGAATGGTCATCTTCTTATGAGAAAGATAGATAGTGTGGTGAAGTCAAGTGACCCTAATTTATTTGGGGATGTTATCCTCTGCAAGGGCTTTATCTAGAATCTACCTATGAGCAGGTGAGATCTTCAACAGCTCAAAGATGGTTATTTGAGTGTTGGTTCTTTGTAGCTGCAAGAGAATGCTATAATTAGTAGTAGGAGGTGTGGGGACCATTTTCATGGTCTTGTTGGTAGGGCCAACAATAGCTTTATCTACATGTTGCTTTGGTGCGGATGTAGTAGCAAGAGGGTCAGGACCCTTGAGAGTGATCTTAGCACAGGATCTGGTAACGACATTTGTGCAATCCTGAGACGATTTAGGTTCACATGAGAAAGACCTAGGGCCTCTTAAGACAAACATGGTTTTAGGCTTAGGAGCATCCCCACTCCCATTGATAGTAATCACATCACAATACTCAACTTTGACAGGTTAGATCATGTTGATGACATTATCATTAGTGGTATACGTGTAGTTAACCTTGGCATTACTGTTCTTAGTGTTGGAAGACTCACCTTTCTCGTGAGGAGGAAAGGGATCTTTAAATGACTGGTGATCTGAATTCTTATTATGGTTATCCACAACAATATCACCATTATCAACCATATCTTGGATCTTATGGTGCAACTGAATACAAGTAGAAGTCTTATGACCCTTGTTCTGGTGATAGTCACAGTATGCGTTGTCATTCCACCAATGGGGTCACAGTTACGAATCATATGGACGCTTGTCCAAAGGAGTGAGAACCTGATTTTGCACCAAAGTCTTGTAAACTACATCAAGTGGTTCTCCCAAGGAAGTGAATTCAGCCTTGGGTAGAGAGGCCCAAGGTTTGTTGCTAGAGAATCTTGAAGGTGGCTGAGCATTTGGTGTAGCCTTTTTAGCAGTTTTGATCGCTTGTATGCTAGAAGTAAGATTGAAAATTGATTTTGAAGGAGCCAGGATCACATTATCAACCACTCCATCATTCACAACATCCCTATTCTTGTTGACAAACTTCCCTTTATCTTTGTTGGAAGAGGAGGAACCTTGTTTGTTGTCTTTGTGCAAAGTCAATTCCCCTGTCTTAACCATAAACGCTTCTATCCTCGCAGCTTGCTTAATCATGCTATCAAAATTGAGGGGACCTTGAAGCCGTACCTGATACTGAAAATAAAGAGTGAGATTATCCAAGAAGATGTCGAGTTTCTCAGATTTGGGTATTTTATGAGGATACTTGGTGCAAAGCTGTCTCCATCTCTAGAGAAATGTCAGCAATGGCTCCCCTTGTATCTGCTTGAGATTGCAAAGGTCCCTGATGTTGACGGGATGTTTAATGTTGCGAGAATAATGCTAGATAAAGAGATTTGTGATCTCATCAAAAGCCTTAATGCCGGTGGGTAGTCAAGAAAACCACTCCATGGCAGGCCCACCCAGACTTCAGGGAAAGAGACACATCAAATTAGTTTGATCATGAATGAACTCCATAGATAGGGCCCCAAATTCTCTCAGATGATCCTGAGGATCGGTGGTACCCAGATATTTATCATACTTAGGGAGTTCCACACCCTTGGGAAAAGGTGGCATATGAAGACTCCTATCAAAAGGAAAAGGATAGATGCTCTCCATCGTGAATTGTTGTGCGGGTTTGTCCTTATCCTTTACAAGTTGGCTAATTTGGTTTTGCATATCTTGAATCATCTTTTGCAATTTGGTAGTCTCAGTCTCTTCCTCTTTAGTCACAAGTGTTTCCACTTTGAAATCTGGGGGTAGCTTAACTCCTTGGTTTGCTAATTCTAGAAAATATTTCTCTTTATCTTCTCCAAGGAGAATTTTCATCATCTTGATGAGACCCTTATTAGATTTTGCAGCTTCTATGTCATTTTGAGTTATCGGATCATCATCATTACTAAGGATCTCATAAATGCTTAGGTTCTGATCTTGACTCTGGTCATGTGGAGGAGGGAGATGGTGATGTGCTTGCTGATCAGCTTGGGATTGTTGATTCTGATCATTTTGAGATTGATCATGGGTCTCACTGTATTAACCTTGTAGGAAGTCGAAAGGGACTCCCATGTTGCTGATGTGAGATTGTGCTGCGTGCAAAGGTTCAGTGTTAGTGTGTGTATTGAGCTGAGATTTTGTGGCCAATGTAACTTTTGGCGGGTCAAAGGGGTTGATGGGTTCGGAAGGATCAATAGGTTCACAAGGATCGATAGGATCAAAAGGATTGGTATGTTCAAAAGGATCAATAAGGTAGTGAGGATCATCAATAGGGTCGACCCAAGTAAGTGACCTTCCAAAGTTTTGTTGATTTGGAAGAAATGAGTTTTGTTGATCTTGAAACAATAGTTCAGGTTGTCTTTGAAACAAGGGATTATAGCACTGGTGGAACACCAGTTTCTAATTCGGACTAGGATCTATACTAAATGGAGAGGAGGAACGTGAGGATCCCTCTTGACTATCAAATTGAACAATAGGTTTGGAATGACCTCTTCCTTGATTACGAGATATACCTTTACTTATTCCGGAACCATGAATGTGAAATATGTTGCCACTTCTAGCTGTCATAACAGGCATAGACGAAGATGAAATGAGAGAGGACTTAGGATCCAACTCAGAATTATGTCTCTAGAAATAGCGAAAAGGAGATAAAGGCTAGAACAGCCAAGATGTGAAATGCACCCGGCACAAATCGTCGAGAGTGTGGCTAGAATAGCTGAGATGTGACTATCGCGTTGTAGGGTACAAAAGCACAGAAAGGTATGATGCACGAGCTTCAGAGGGTCATAACTTTTGACTCGGATGTGGGTTTTGGCTGAAATTTTACAGGCAGATTTGTGAGCTAGAGTTGATGGAAATTCCAACTTAGCTTGCTCTTTGGTGGCCATTTCAACCATTTTTTGGGAGCCTAAAATTTCATCTTGACCTCCAAAATTGGCTTTTTCTTTTTCTTTCCAATTTTTTGAGTTTTGTTTTTGTAATAAATCTGAAATCATGTTTCTAATTTTGTGGATTAGTTGGCAATTTGACTTGCCTTAGTTGGGAGCTTTTCTTGGGAAAAATTGGGATTCATAGGATGTGTTTTAAAAATTACCAAAAATGGAAAAATCTATTTTTCCCAAAAACCTGCCAATTATGGTAATTTTTAGAATTGTATTAAGTAGGAGTTTTATTTCATTGTAGAGGCAGAGTAAGTTGGAGAAGTTAATGAAGAATTAAAATTCTGTAGAATTTTGTTGTGTATCTTCTAAATAATTTATGTTAATGGTATTTTGGGCTACATCGAGGTAGGACAGAGAAAAAAGAGACAAAATGAGTTTGAGCAATAATCGGTTGGTTCACAACTCAAGACAATCAGTTTCTGACTGTAGACAACAGGAAAATAGGCAATCAATGCTCAGAAAAAAATTAGATCAGGCAAAAAACTCATCAGTCAACAGGAAATAGCTCATTGTTTTGGGACACCAGGGTATAGACTCATGTGAGAAAGTGCTAGTTCACGTGAGGAAATGCTTAACTATGCATGAGACAATGAAAGCTCGTGCGAGGAAATGCTCAGTTTTTGGAATCTCACATGAGAAAAATCTAGGTTCCGACAGACAGACTTAGTTTTCAAGACAAAAGTCAAATTTTGAGACACAGTCAGGACTGTTCTCTGACAAAATTTCCAAATTTAAGACAGTTTTATGACAGTTCATATCAGCAATCTCAGTTTGAATGTGACAAGAAATCATTAACAAGCACAAAGTTTTGATCAAGCAATAGTGATGCAAGAAGTAGTCACAAATAGTTCTACCAAAGACAAGGCAACTTGGAAGAACTATGGGAGTCTTTGTTTAATCATGATTGGATAGTTTAAGACTTGAAACAAGCACTTAGTTATCCCTACAAAAAAAATGGTAGAGAAGACAAAATTCATGCCTCACTGCTTATGTGTATGCGTGCACCTCACACAGTCGTGTCACCCCCTAGAGGCCACCCATGTTTTTGGTATTTCTAAGGACTCAATAATATATGTTTGAAGGTTACCCTTAAAGCAGGGGCCAGTGTCATATACCACCTTCAAGAATCTAGGTGCATACCTATGGTGAGAATCTAGGGGAGAGATTCTTCCCCCTCCCTGCGCAAAGATTATGTCTCCTTTCGGAGGTGATCTAGGTAGGCAAATAATTAAGAAAGTTTTTACTGGGCTTCCATTCACAATAACCTTTGGTGTCCCTGATACAGGCCTTGGGCCTCGCAGCCACACCAACACTTGAAAGTCATACACCCCCGCAACCAGGGCTTGGAGCGGCGCCGCTTAGTATAACAGACAAGGCTTTCTCAAGATGATAGTTAGAATCATGAGAAAGAAGTTACCATGGCTTTGGAGTCTTTAGACTCGACAAAGCATACTTTATTATAGTGAGGTGGAATCACTGGCGATAGTTGTGTACTCACTTGGGTCATTCCTGGAGGTTCAACTTTTAGTAGGCCCTCTAAAGGTGACACAAAACTTGGCTCAGATTTGAGGGTCAGATTTTCTGATTCTCTCAAAGAGAGAAGAGCATACTTCTCTACCTCTTCACCTTACCCAAACATGCAAAACATATTCATCACCGAGCTAACTCTCCTCCAACCAATTCACAAGTTTTTGGGTTTCTGATTCTCTCAAAGAGAGAAGAGCATAATCCCTTGACAAGTGAACATGCTAAAGGTTTGATACCTTTCCTTGCTTCCCTAGGTCTCCATCATGTTAGAAACATATGGGTCTCAGATTCATCCATGGGCATCACTTCCATGTAATGAAGAGCCTATTACCCTATTTTTCTATCAAGATTCCCAAGAAATTTTAACAAGGCCCTAATTATACTATGTGATGAAAGCAATAAAAAAGCATAACATTTTAAAATGATCTTCGACAACCATCCTGCAAGAAAACCGTTAGCAATTTTATGTCTTCATAAAGCGACCTACAGCCCACTGTTACGCTGTCAGATAAATCAGAGAGATAAAAATAGCAACATGTGAAAATAATTAGGAAAACAGTAACAATAATTGTAGAAACTGTGAAATTCCAGAGGCTATCACCAAGTCTCATGTGAGGAAGTACAAGGCTTCACGCGAGGAAATGCAATAGCTAGCGTGAGAAAGTGCTTTGTCACGTGAGAGATTGCTAATGAAAGCAAAAATTCATGCAATATGCTCAAAATTCTCATGCGAGAATTCGTACACAGAGAAGGATAGACGTACGACAAAGTATAGAATTTTATCAAAAAAAAATTTAGAGTGAGGTCAAAAATCAATTTTCTGCCCCATGGTGGGCGCCAAAATGTATGTGTCTGAATGTTGACCTCTAAATCAGCCACAACACAACATAGTCATTGCTCAATCATTGAATCGCAAAGATGAACATGAATTGGTCATTCCACAATATCGATCGAATCGACCTATTGCCTCCTATTTAGTTGGGGTGTTTGATTACTCTCAAAATGAGAGCCAACAACCATAGACCATTGCTAAAATGGAGGATTTGAAAGCTTTGAAAATTGAAATGAAATTTATTCTATATGAGAGATGCAATTATAATCTAGGAATGAAGATGCATATTTTAATCTAAGAAACTTGAAAGAGATAACAAAATTAAACTACTTGATAAGTAAACAAACTAAATTAAGATGAAAAATTCCATTAAGCTAAATGAAATTACACTAAATGTGCAATAAAAGCTTGGAAATGTGAGAGAATTGAGACAATAATTCACTATAGTTTAGGTACTTTAAAAATTGCCCCCCTCAAATGAAGGAAAGAAGGTCCATAATATAGAAAATCCTGAAGAGAGGATGAAGAGTTTCTTGGGAAGAAACGGCTAACTCTTCATCTTCATGGAGGAAGGTGAGACAAATATGAAGGAATTATTTAA
>MU226565.1:633367-652977 GCA_018584345.1 Thuja plicata
TATGTTGTTTCTAATCGAATTTCTTCTTTAGGAATTTGATTATGCATAGTATGTTAATTTATAAATAAAGAGGATTAAATTATATTTATTTAATTTGAAGTTATAATGTTATAAGGTTGTATTTTTTTCTTTAAGTTAAATATTAGCTTTGTATGACATTCTTATCATTGGTGGGTATAGACTACCTCTCAGCATCATGTCGACCCTTTTCTTGGGATATTTGTGGCGTCGTTGACCTACAACAAGAATGGTTGACTTTTGGTCAACCATGGTCAAACCATGATCATTCACCTCGATATTCAAACAAGGTGTCCCCTATAGTCTCTGGACATTAGTTTTCCAATTTTGTGTTTTTTGAAGATGGTTGACTTTTTGGTCAACTATCTCAATTTGCGCACCTTAGCCTTCCCAAGGGCTTAGCAAGCCCTAGTATCTTCCTTTCACATATTTTAGGGTATAATTGACTTTTGGTCAACTCTAGTTGACTTTTGGTCAACTACCTTGATTTGTGTGCTAATTGAGGGTTCTAGTTTAGGGATCCCTATAAGATAGTACTTAGAGCTATCCTACTTAGTTTGCCCCTTATGGATGGTGTTTCACCCTTGCACTATTTTGCATGCACTTGCTTATTCCTTAAGGTAGTATAGTCTTCCTTTGGTATGTTTTAAAAAAAATTTGTGTGTGTTTTTGTCCAACTTTTGGGCATGACATTTTTGTATCGGACCCATGTTTAGAAACATTGGGAATCTAACCCACTATGTTGTCACTAAACCTTGGCTTGAATGTGTAGGATACCACTTGTCACTCATCAGGCCCATCAGCAAGGATGTGGTTGGAAATGTGTCCCCGCAGCATGCATGGAGGTACAACCTGAGGTAGAGAATCACAGGAGGGATCAGAGTCCACCTCCTAAACCACCTCTCGATCCTAATGCAGCGCTATTTTTGGCCTTTTAGAACTTGGTCAGGCTCATTCTAGACTGAATGTCACTAGTTAATCGAGAGAGAGAGAGAGAGAGAGAGAGAGAGAGAGAGAGAGAGAGAGGAGCCCACCTCCTAGATTGGGAGAGAATCAGGTTGATCAGGAGGAAGGGTCCATTGTAGTGCCAAGGAGTATTCTTAGGGGAGGTGTACAGAGAGTCGATAGAGCACCCCCCGATATCAGGAATCAGATCACAAAATTGATGGGGCTTAAACTGCCTTTCTTCGTAGGAGAAGCAGATAGGGTAGGAGCAGAGGCTTGGATTTTAAGCCTGGAAAGGTGCTTTGGGTTGCGGAATTATGGCAGCAACCTTAGAGCGTGGTTCGCAATTATTTTTTTAGAGACGGGGCATCCACTTGGTGGAGGCATAAGGAGACCAAGGGACTCATAGACATCAATACCCTTACTTGCAGAGCTTTCCTGGAGCTCTTCAAAGGGTGATATGTCTTAGAGCAATTTAGACAGCATCACATCGATGAGTTCCATGACCTCCAGTAACGGGGTCTTATAGTAGCCTAGTATGAGAGAAATTTCCTTGATCTCCTACCTTATGTTGAATACATGGGAGATGAGAAGCTATAGGTGAACAGATTTATCAAGGGGTTAAACCCTAAAATTTTAGATAGGGTACGCATGGTACCTTCAGGAGATTTGGGGTTTATAGGGGACATGACCTTAGTAGTCGAAGAGATAGTAAGGGGCCCATAGGATTATAGGGATAGGTTGTAGAACCAAAATACCTCATCCCAGGCCTCTAGATATCAGAAAGCCCAATGGAAGGGGAATCAGAGGAACTCTACAGGGACATTTAGGGCCCCACAGTAGTAGCAACCACAACAGTCTCAATAGAACCAATGACAAAGGCCACCACAAGTGTAGCAGGGCTCTAAGCCCAATTAGTGGTAGTCACAGGGTCCTAGGAAGGACCAGAGACCACAGGCACCATACACCCCTCCAGCACAAACTTAGCAATCCTCTAGGAGTGGCTATAGCGGGTCATCTAGGACCGTAGGGTCTCAATATTCCAAGCCTCCCAGTATTTAGGTTCAATCACATGGGCCATGTTACACTTGTGGTGCCATGTGACACATTGCTAGAGAGTGCCCATAGGGTGGTAGTCAGCGTGCAGCAGTTTTAGAGCCAATAGTTGGGGAAGGTGAAAGTCCCACATGGTATTTTCAGTGGTAAACAACCACCAGGAAGAGCACCAAGCTACAGTTATTGAGGCCTCGGGTAAGATTAGAGGTAGTGATGTTACTATTCTTTTTGATACAGGAGCCACTGACTCCTTTGTTTTTCTATCGGTTGTGGAGCATTGTGGGCTAGTGGCAACTAGACAAGAGGTTAGATGGGAAGTAGAGTTAGCTTCAGGAGCTATAGTTTCTGTGACCTTGATGGTTAAGGATTTTCTGATCCATATTGGTAGTATGACCACCATAGATGATCTCAGAGTCACTCCCCTTGGATCTTACAGCCTATTTCTTGGCATGGATTGGCTAAGTGCCTACAGAGCCAATCTAGATTGTCATAAGAAGAGGATCAAATGTTTGGATGATGATGGTACTACTACAGTAATTACTGGAGTCCATAGGCATGTATCCCTCTATGTGATTTCTTCCAGGCAGCTTAAGCGATGCATGCGAAAGGGATGCCAGTTGTATGCCATCACCATCAGCGATAGGGAAGAAGAGCCAAAGAAGGAAACTTCTCTTGATGACTTCCCCATTCTTCAAGAGTTTGAAGATGTGTTTCTGTCACAGCTACCTGGTATGCCTCCTCATAGGGTAGTAGACTTTCATATTGATCTTGTACCAGGAGCTGAGCCAGTTTCCAAAGCACCTTATAGGATGACCACTAACGAGCTTAAAGCTTAAGATACATCTTGAGGAACTATTAGAGAAAGGACACATTCATCCTAGTTTTTCTCCTTGGGGTGCACTAGTTATCTTCGTAAAGAAGAAAGATGGATTGCTTAGGTTAAGCATGGATTAGCGACAATTGAACAAAGTTACCATCAAGAATTGGTACCCACTTCCTAGGATCGATGACTTGTTTGATGAGTTGTAGGGTAATCAAGTCTTCTCAAAGATAGACCTCAAATCAGGTTACCATTAGTTGAGGATCATGGATAGTGATATTCATAAAACCGCATTTTGCACTAGATATGGCCACTATGAATTCACTGTGGTTCCATTTGGTCTTATGAATGCTCCAGCTATATTCATGAGCCTTATGAACAGATTATTTCATACCTTCCTTGACAAGTTTCTGGTGGTGTTTCTCGATGACATCTCGATATATTCCAAGGATTAGAAAGAGCATGAGAAACACTTGAGGCAAGTTTTGCAGTGTCTTAGAGACAACCAATTATATGGCAGCTTGTCGAAGTGTGCCTTTATTAGATCAGAGGTCAAGTACCTAGGTCATGTTATTTCAGGTGATGGGATCATAGTAGACCCATCAAAGATTGATTCCATTATGGATTGGCCAACACCTACCACTGTGACCAAAGTTAAGAGTTTCATGGGTTTAGCCAGGTACTACAGACGGTTTTTTAAGGGCTTCTCTCGTGTACCACACCCCATTACTTCTCTTCAGCGAAAGGGAAAGAATTTTGAGTGGATTGAGAAGCATGACAAGGATTTTTAGGAGCTCAAGAGAGAACTTACTAGTGCACCCATTCTTGTTGTACCCAAGCCTTAAGCAGACTTTATAGTTTTCACAGATGCTTCTTTGGATGGTTTAGGAGTAGTTCTTATGCAAGGTGGATGAGCTATAGCCTTTGATTCTAGAAAAATAAAGACTCACGAGCTTAAACACCCTACCCATGACCTTGAGCTTGCAGCAGTTGTGCATGCTTTAGTTAGATGGTGACATTTTCTCTTGGGACATCGGTTCAAACTTCATTCAGAACATCAAAGTCTTCAGTACATCTTCACTCAGCCGAACCTTAATGTTAGGCAAAGGAGATGGATTGAGTTCTTATGTGAATATGATTTTGATATCCACTAAATCAAAGGGAAATATAATGTGGTCTCAGATGCCTTGAGTAGATGGCATGAGCTTTCTTCTATGTCTATTGGCATGGATTTGAAAGATCACATTCTTCATCACTTACATGAAGATGAGATGTATGTAGAATTTTGTGATTTGATTTGATCTCATAGGTCCCTTGAAGGGAAGTTTTCGTAGTATACCTTGGATTCTGATGGACTATTGCATCATAGAGGGCATATCTATGTGCCTTCTTTCAAAGGATTGCGAGATTTTGTGAAGCTAGAGTCTTATAGGGCCCCTTATGTAGTGCATCCCAGAGTTAAGAAGATGCATGCTGACTTGAGGCAATTATATCATTGGCCTGGCATGAGATTGCAGATTGGAGAGATGGTAGCTAGATGCCTAGAGTGTTAGAGGGTGTAGGGGAGTATCATCATCAAGGTGGTCTCCTTCAACCTCATGAGATACCAGTGTTGAAATGGGACACCATATCTATGGATTTCAAAGCAGGTCTTCCTATTTCTTCTCATCATCATGATTACATCATGGTGATAGTCGACAAGTTGACTAAGGTGGCTCACTTTTCACCCATGTGTACTACCTTAATCGCACCAACAGTGGTGCAAGTGTTCTTGCGAGATATAGTTAGAATTCATGGCATACCTCATAAGATCATCTCAGATAGTGATTCTCTCTTCACTTCATCCTTTTGGAGAGAACTTCAAGTAGATTTGGGTACTAGAATCAACTTCAGTACAGCTTATCATCTTGAGACATATGCCCAAACTAAAAGGGTCAATCAGGTGTTAGAAGACATGCTTTGCATGTATGTCATGGACCATCAGACCCGGTGTGAAGAATACCTACACCTTGTGGAGTTTGCCTATAACAGTGGGCACCAAACTTCCTTCGGTATGCCACCCTACCAGGCTCTTTATGGTATGCCATGCAGGACCCCTCTCAGTTGGGATAGGATCAAGGATAGAGTTTTCGTTTCTCCTGAGCTAGTCAGGGATATGGAGTAGCAGGTGACTTTGATTTGAAAGCTACTTGAGGAAGCTCAAGATAGGTAGAAGAAGTATGCAAATGTGAAGAGGATTGATTGAGCCTATCTAGTTGGAGACAGAGTCTTCTTGAGAGTGTGACCGCATAAGAGTCCAACCCATTTTGGTAAGGGCTCTAAGATAGCACCTCATTTTGTTGGACATTCTGAGATCCTTGAGAGGATAGGACCAATAGCTTATCATTTAGTGTTCCCACCTTTCCTATCACACATCCATGATGTGTTTCATGTTTCAATTCTAAGGAAGTATATATATGATGAGTCTCATGTGATAGATTCGGATGTCTTGTAGGTGGATTCGGATAGGCAGCTAGCTTTGGAGCCAATTCATATATTGGCTCGGTAGACATTGGGTCTTTGAGGCTAAGAGCTGGACTAGGTTAGGGTCTAGTGGGATTGCAATGATGAGGTTACAGCCTCATGGGAGGACACAACACAGATGAGATCACAGTACCCTCACCTCTTTGATGAACTCCAGGAGGAAGTTTATGCCTAGAGGGGGTGGATGTGAGACCTACATTAAAATGTCTTAGTTTTACTACTTATTATTCATGCTTTCAGTAATTTATGCTTTGACATAATTTGACTATTGGAGACTTTTATGTATTTAAGGATCTATTGAATCTTAAGTTATGTATTTAGTACTTGATTATGTAATTAGGGTACACTTGAGATGCGTTATGTTTTAATTTAGTTTCAGTTATGATGATGTCTTAATTGGGTTTAAATGTATGAATGTAATATGATGAATTTGGTTTAGGAAATTGATGCTATGATTATTTCATTTCTAATGCAGATGTGGTTTATATGCATGTATATTATTGATGTCATGTTATGTTTTCATATCATGTTGTTTTGGACCTACTGATGTGTGCAAAGAATGTGTAGGGAAAGTTGACCATGGATCTAAACTGGGGACACAGTATTGGAACCTATGTAAATTTCCATGCATTTCAAGGTCCTATTTATATAAAGAAACATGGACCTCATTGTTTATGTGGTTATTTCATAAATGTGGTTTGCATGTGTGTAATTAGATTAGTAAATTTTAATGTGAATGAGTCATGTCATTTGTTTTAATTTAATGTGCCAAATTTAGCAATTGTGGCAACTTTATGTTGACATGACTAGTAAATTGAACCAGGGTTAAGTATAGGGTTAACTAAGGTTACCTATGTGTAGTACCCAAGGTTAGAATTTTCTAGATAGTCAACTTGGCTTAGAAATCCGTAGGTTAACTTCAGGGGTAGTTTTAGAGGGTCTTTTGGGCTCCCAAGAGGTAACCAGGGTCAGTTTTAGTTACTCAACTTGGTACCCTATGGGTTAGAGGTCATTTTTAGTCATTAATGAGCCTCTAAACTCATTTATTGCTCATCTGAAGTGTCACTTTAAGACTTGAGAGAATTTTGAAGAGGAGTGTAACCTTGGTTAACCTCTCTCTTCTTCTATGTTTCATTTGACTCCACCCATGGAGAGTTTAGGCAAGTGGGTAGTTAAGCGTTGGTTAGGGTCACCTCACCTTTGGGTTAATCCTTGATCTTGTTGGAGGTTTTCCTATTTAGGAAAAGATTTAGGATGAGTTGAGTGTTCACCCACTCTCTACCCTTAGAGACTAAATTCAGTTTGAAGGAGCTTTTTGGAGAAGGAGCTTAGGAAGGATAGCTCAACACCATTCCTCTTCTCACCTTAGCTTTGGATTAAGGTTGGATCTCATAGAAGTAATTTCTTGTTTTTGTTCATGTGTGTTCTTGAGCTTGAAACTCTATTAATGGAGTCCTATTTATTTTTGGAGTTATTTTTAAGTTGAAATTTATTGTTTTGTTTTTATAGTGTTCAATTTTGTGTTGAATTTTGAATGGGTATCTTCAAGACACACTCACCCTTGGGAGGGTAGAGTAACCTTGAAGGGGTAGTAGGAAATGATTCATATTAGTGTAGAGTCTCCCATGTGTGGAGGGGAAAACATGGGGTACCATGATACCCATGATGCCAAGAAGGGCCTAAGGGCACTTGGGGGGCATAAGGAGGTTATCTCATGACTGCATCCTGTGTAGATGGTCATATCAGGCCCATGTGTGGCTTGTGTTTTATATTACTAATAATTGGCTTTCTCCTACAGTGAGGTCTACCACTACCCCTATTTCAGGAATATCTCTTGGAGACCTATCCTTTTGTTCAACCTTCTATGGGAATTTTTCTTGTTTATGAAATTTCTATGAGTATGTTGATTGGTAGTTGAGTTTTGTATGCATGTTTGTATACCGTTACATATTGGATCCCCAAGCTCGGGGGTGGCCTTGTAAAGGCCAAGGTTGGGAGGTGAGCTTCCATGGTCAACCATATCTTGTTGCAGGTTCCTGTTGGGAGCATGAAGGTTTCTATTCTACCCTTTTATGGAAGACGGGTATCACTGAAAAATCATGGCCTTGAAACTTAGCATTTGGAATTTTCATGAATGTATAGTAGAATTGAGACCATTAAGTTTGTAGCTTGTATTAATGTGATTATTTATTCAATATGGGATGGAGTTCTTAAGAAATTTATAACCATGTTTATTCAATATATTGTAAAGAAAATGATCAAATTGCAAAACAATTTAAATGACATTTTTTAGCTTAAGGGAAATAATACTCGTAATAGAGATGATCTCAAATCTTATGTTGTGCACTATTTTTCTAATAGATCATTTTATACTATTTTTTTTTAAGCCATTATAAAATTTTGAGATCTATTCTACCTCATTGGAATTCCTAGTTTGGAAGTCATTGTCATTGTTGTAATAATATGGACATTCTTTATTAGAAAAATGAATGAGAGTTTTTTTTTATTAACTTAAATGTTTATTTGATGATCTATGTATGTAAATTTCTATACTTAGAAGAATTTAGAAATTTTTCAGAAAAATTAAAATGCTCAAAAAAATAATTCCTTCCTTATTTGATGATCTTTTTTATATACTATAGTTTTATTTTTAAACTAATGTTGAATCTACTTTAAAGCAATAAACCAATTTTTTTTTAAAAAAGTAATAGTGCAGAGCGCTATTAATATAAAATTTGTTTTCATGAGATTGGGGTGTGGCCGAAGCCACTTCCACTCCCCCTATGCTTCGGCAGGGTGGCCATGTATGGGCGGCGCCAGACCCACGCGCCACCACTATGCAAACAGTGGTGGGTGGGGCGGCATCTGTGCCAAGCCACGCCACCACTATTTCCCCCGCTCCCACTACACTTCGGCAGGGTGGTCATGGCTGGGCGGCACCAGACCTGCGTGCCACCACTGTGCAAACAGTGGTGGGGAGCGGCGGTCGTGCCAAGCCGTGCCACCACTGTTTCCCTTGCTCCTCCTTTCCACTATTGATGTTGCTTCTGTAGCGTCGTCCATCGCCCCCCCATTTCACCTCCTGTCGCTCAGCAACATAAACAATTTTATGAAATTTGGCCTCCTCCGGTCTTTGCCACCCAAAACCTTGAAACATAAGGTTTTAGGGTTTTCTAGGTAGTTAATATTTGCATTTTTTTGTGGTTTTAGTTTTTTTTGAGCTAAACAAAACTTAGCATGCAATTATTTTTTTATGAAGGTTTTAAAATATTATAGTTTGTATATTAAGTAGTTTCTTTTTATTTAGATTTTTTTTTATTTGATAGATTTGATATTAAATTAGTAGATTTCCTTTAAAGATTAGATTTTTTTATTATAGTAGATTTTATTCTATTTGTTTTCTCTTGAAATTAATTAGACTTAGATTAGTTAATAAAATATCATTTTAATTAAGATTTCTACTTTTTAATAAAAAAATTATTCATGTTAGTTTCTCTTGTAGTGATTGAGAATAAAATTGGATATTTAATTAGATTATTAATATTGGATTCAGATTTTTAAACATTGCTTTTATATGGCCTAAATTAGATTAAATCCTATTTAATTTAGAGGATGTAATTTATTTAAATGATAAAGTTAGAATTATAGCTAATGTATATTCTTCTTTTACTAGATCAAATATAGTTGATTCTATTAATGTTACTATGTTGTTTCTAATCGAATTTCTTCTTTAGGAATTTGATTATGCATAGTATGTTAATTTATAAATAAAGAGGATTAAATTATACTTATTTAATTTGAAGTTATAAGGTTATAAGGTTGTATTTTTTTCTTTAAGTTAAATATTAGCATTGTATGACGTTCTTATCATTTATGGGTATAGACTACCTCTCATCATCACATCAACCCTTTTATTGGGATATTTGTGATGTCATTCACCTACAATGAGAACGGTTGAATTTTGGTCAGCCATGGTCAAACCATAATCATTCACCTCAATATTCGAACCATGTGTCTCCTGTAGTCTCTGGACCCTAGTTTTCCAATTTTGTGTTTTTCAGAGAGGGTTGACTTTTTGGTCAACTAGGGTTGAATTTTTGGTCAACTATCTAAATTTGTGCACCTTAGCCTTCCTAAGGGCTTAGCAAGTGCTAGTATCTTCCTTTCACGTATTTTGGGGTATAGTTGACTTTTGGTCAACTCTAGTTGACTTTTGGTCAACTAGCTTGATTTGCATGCCGGTTGAGGGTTCTAGTTTAGGGATCCCTGTAGGATAGTACTTAGAGCTATCCTACTTAGTTTTCCCCTTCTTAATGTTGTTTCACCCTTGTACCATTTTGTGTGCACTTTCTTAATCCTTAAGGTAGTATAGTCTTCCTTTGGTATGTTTTAAAATTTTTTTGTTTGGGTGTTTTTGCCCAACTTTTGGGCATGACACCTTTAATATTCATATCCTTGGGTACATAATGTGGCATACACCTTACTTAGAAGTTGTTTATAAATAGACAAGGAAATTGGTTTAACCTCACTATAGTTTACACATAAAAAGGATCGAGATATATGCAGTTATCCACTCATGTTGGAAGCTCTTACCATAAACATCCAAATTAGGTGAAACATATTAGATCATTGAAATAATCACCATACACAGAAAACCAATAAAATGTTATGCCCCCTATCCTTGTGACTCTTTTTCTTTTAATAGACGTCATAGAGTAACTTGGAAGACGTAACAAGCAACAATTGATGACCGGACAAAGAAAATTCATAACTATTTACATGTCCATAGTTTGAAACATCATTGGAACATGAAAAGAGTAATGATCAAATCAAGATCAGTCTATATGTGGTTAGGTGGTGTTGAGGAACACAATTGATTCATTTTTTAATCACAATAGAGAAATCATCAATTGCAACTTGGAATTAAGTCATGTATTTTCATGTGTGTGTTAATGAGATAAACAATATCAGCAATTGCAATCTAATGTAGTGTTGAGAAACACTGTTTGATTAAAGTGTTGAGAAACACTATTATGATGTCATTTATAGGTAGGTGGTGTTGAAGAAACACCCTTTTTTGTGATAGTGATGTTTTTATTTAAGTATTTAGAAATACTATTTGTAGTGGAAAACCTTCCTAGATAAGGACCTAGGATGACCTAGAAACCAACAAATGCCAATCGACCATGCTAGCATAGATGCCCCAGTGCAGAGTGACTATCCCTAAGACTCAAATACAGAAAAAATCCTAGGAAAGGATAGAACATTCGTGAGGAATTCAGATTCAACCGATAGGAAAGATATGATTATGAAGGATTGGTGTCAACAATGAATTGATAGATGGAGCACAAAATACAAGTGACGCCTGTTTGCCATGTTTTCGCCACTTGAGAAATTTTTATTTTTTCTACCAAGATGCTGTTTGCCACATTTTTGCCAAGGCACTTTTTATGTTTTTCAATTTTTTTGTACTTTTTTCTTTTTTCTCTTTTTTTGTTAGTATCAAGGTGCTTGTTTTCTAGGTTTTCACCAAAAATACCTTTTTTCAGGACTTTTTCCACTATGTTTTTTTTCTCTTTTCCATTGTTTTTGGCTTTCTTCATGATCAATTTTTTATTTTATTTTTTGGTATTTCTCAAGATCAATTTCACTGCACAAGCCCTTCGGATAGATATCAAGCATAGAACTACTTCAAGTGTAGGGTATTGATAGGATTAGGAAGGACATCTCCTTCATGTGTAACTAACTGATAAGCTCCTGTCCCAAAATTTGTGATAACAAAAGACCCCAGCCAGTTGGGTTCAAGCTTTCTTTTCTATTCTTTGTTAGGTTGATTCTTAGGATTCTCTCTTAGAACAAGATCCCCCACTTGAAACTATCATGGCTTTAATTTTTTATTGTACCCTTTTGACATCCATTTCTGATATATTTTGAGGTAATCAAACACTTGTTGTTTGCGCTCATCTAGCAGTTCTAGTGCGTGAACCCTATATATGTGGTATTGGTTGTCTGTGATAAGACCTTTGAGAGATACTCACAAGGAAGGAATTTCTACTTCAATTGGTAACACTGCTTCTATGCCATAGACTAGATAAAATGGTGTAGCTCATGTTGGTGTTCGGATAATTGTTCTATAGGCCCATAGTGCTAGATTTAATTGCAAATGCCAATCTCTGCTAGACTTACTCATAGTTATGTGTAGGAGTTTTAGAATGTTCTTATCTGAAGCCTCATCTTGTCCATTACCATGAGGATAATATATTGAAGAACAATGTTGAGTGATGTAAAACTATGTACAAAGCTCCTCGATATCTTGTTTCTTGAACTTCCCCCCATTGTTTGTTACAATAGATGAGGGTATCACATACCTACAAATGACGTAGTTCAAGATGAACATAGAAATTTTTTTTCCAGTGTCTTTGATCAGCGACACTGCTTCGACCCACTTTGTGAAATACTCAGTCGCTGTAATGATGTATTTGTGTCCACTTGAAGAATTAGGATAGATCTGTCCAACAACATCAAAGGCCCATTATTTGAATGACCAATGTGTTATAAATGGTATGATTTCTTTGGCTGGAGCATGGATAAGGTTTCCATGTGTTTGACATTTGTGACATGTTTTAGCATATTGCACTACATCTTTTTCCATTGTAGGCCAATAATATCCAACTCTTAGCATTTTCTTAGCCAATGATAAATCATTTGAATGTTATCCACATACACCTTCATGGACCTCTTTTAATGCATAATCAAAATCTTCTTGTTCTAAAAACCTAATTAGCATTCTGTCAAGACCTCATCTATATAAGTTAGTACTAATGAGAATATAATGCAATGTTATCCTAATTAAGGCTCATTTTTTTATTTTTGGACAGGCCATTAGGTAAGGTTTTATCTGTAAGATAGGAAGATATTTTAGTATATCTGGATTGGTCTTGGGTGTTTAGGGCACAAATAACTTTGGATTTAGGTGTGTCAAATGTGGGAAATGATAATTTTTCTACCAAGAAGTCATAGTGGAATTTAAGTTCCTCCAGTTGTAACATGGATGTGAGCGTTGATATAGCATGTGCAGCTCTATTTTATATTTTTGGAATTTGTTGGAATGTGATGAAGATAAAGTACTTTTTCAACTCTTCTACCATCTTCTTGTAAGGCATCAGCTTCTTATCTTTTGTTTGATATTCTCCATTTACTTGGTTGATGATGAATTGAGAGTCACCATATAAATGTAACTCTATGATTTTACATTAGTTGGCTAGCTTGAGACCATTTACCAATGCTTCATATTCTAAAATATTGTTGGTGCATGGAAACATCATTTTATACACCTTATGTATCTTTGAGCCTTAAGGAGTGATAAACAATATGCCTGCTTCAGATCCTTTTTGTGTGAGAGAACCATCAAAATACATCTTCCAAAGATATTTTTTTAAGTGCATGATTATCTCATCTAGAAACTCTATAATCAAAGGTGTTGCATCTTGCACTGGTGAATCAGCCAGTTGATTGGCTAGCACTTGTCCTTTGATATCCTTTCTATCTACATACTCGATATCAAATTCACTAAGTATTAAAACCATTTTTTCTAGTCTTCCTGTCAATGTTGTTTTACTCAAGAGATATTTGAGAGGATCAATATTTGTGATAATTTTTACTGTATGCAAAATCATGTAGTGTCTCAACTTCTGGGATGCAAAAACAACTGCCAAGAAAGCCTTTTCAATGATATTATAGTTTATTTCATAAGACACCAATGTCTTGCTGATATAATAAATCGCTCTTTCCTTTTTGTTTTCATCCTCTTACGCTAGCAATACTCCAAGTGATATAGTCGTAGATAAAATATAGAGTAACAATGGTTTTCCATGAATAGGCACCATGAGAATAGGAGGATTAGCTAGATATTCCTTTAATTCCTTGAAATTATTTTTACAATGTTCATCCAATTTGAAGGTTAATCCTTTATGTAACAATTTTTTGAAAGGTTGTGCTCTATCTGCTAGTTGAGACATGAATCTTCTGATTGACTGATGTCCTCCCTGGAGCATCCTCATTTGACTGATGTTATGAGGAGGTGACATTTCCATTATTTCTTTTACCCTTTTCTAGGTCCACCTCAATTCCTTTACCTAATATAATAAACCCTAAGAGCTTCCCTGATTGGACTCCAAATGTACATTTCTTAAGATTGAGCCGCAATTGAAATTGTTCCATTTGATCTAGTATCTTCCTCAAGTCTTCAATGTGAGTCATTATTATCTTTGACTTGGCTAAGGTATCATCCACATAGTCCTCCATGTTCTTATGTATCATCCCATGGAAGACTATTGTCATAGCTCATTGATATGTAGCTCCAGAATTCTTTAGCCCAAATGGCATTACATTCCAGCAAAATGTTCCCCATGCACATGTAAATGTCATCTTTTCCTAGTCTTCTAGAGCAATCTTTATTTGTTTATAGCCTTAAAATCCATCCATGAGTGAATAAATCTGATATCCTATTGTGAGATCTATAATCATATCAATATTCGGCAGTAGGAAGTCATCTTTAGGAAAAGATTTGTTTAGGTCCCTAAAGTCTATGCAAATTTTGATAGACTTGTCTATTTTAGAAACTAGGACTACATTATAAATCCATCCTACATAAGCGATGACCCTTATGAATCCAGCTTTTAAGAATTTTTCCAGCTCCTCTTTTACCAATAATGCCACATGTGGGTGCATCTTTCTTATTTTTTGTTTGACAGGATTTATTCTAGGAGCTATAGATAAGTGATGCACTATCAACTCAAGATCGAGACCAGACATATCAGTATAAGACCATGCGAAATTAATATTTTTCTCCTTAAGGAACTCAATAAATTGTGTCTTTTCTTCTTCAAATAATGATTCTACTAGATGAACAAATTGAGGACCTTCTGTTGTTCCAAATTAACTAGTTGTGTTGGTTCTTTCAGTACTGAAGATCTTTCTTGAAAGTATTCAGGGAGGATATCAATAATCTTATCTTTTTGTGCCTTTGAGAGGTTTTCACCATCAAATACATATTTTATTTTTACTATTTTAGAATTTGATACTGCTACAATGTGGTTTTCACCATCAGTTCTTTTTTTCTTCTACTTTTAAATTTGTGACTAAGAAACTTGATATCCTCCTCTATCATATTCATGCTCCTTGCATTGGTGGAAGAGGGATAGGGTTCACAAGAATTTAGATAACATACTAAAGTATAGTCATTGGAAAATTTCATGATAGGAGTAGGTTCTAAGTCTGTCCAATCATAAATTCAGGGTTTACCAAGGATAATGATTTAGGGAACATTAAGGAAAACATCATGTTAGCATCAAGACTATTAACTGACAATACATGTTCTATTAAGTGAGGTTCTATAGTGTTTATATCATTAAGAGTTGAATCGTCATTATTAGGGTCGTTGTTAGTGTTATGCGGACCTAACTCTAGTGACTCATTATTTGAGATTTCTCCTTATTCCCTTATCATATTGGAAATCATATCTTGTATTCTTTAAAGTTCTTCTAGTCCTAGTAATATGTGAGTGTCTTCATCAATTATCCTAGGCATCACCATCTCATCCAATTATGTGACAACATTGGTACTAGGGGTAGTGTTAGAACTTTCTCCTCTTTCCAATCAAAGTATAAATTTATGGATTACATCTACCTCAATATCCATGCTAGCATCAAACATCTGATCCCATTCATAATCATTAAATCAATTTAGAAACTCAGCAATAGTTATCTGATGTACCCTATTAGCCATTTGTGGGTCAAAGTGTGGTAGATCTAGGACATGTTAAACTGTCACCAATTTCCCCTAGTTAGGATGTGTATCTTGTTATTGTCTTATATGAGAGGATTCCTCAAGAGTGTTTGAGCCACTAACTTCCTCTTCTTTGTGTATGTCTTCTTGTTGTTGTTGATGGATTTATTCATGAGATTATTATGTTTGTTGAACTTCTAGAGAGTCTTCATCTTCCTCCTCCTCCAAACATTGGTTTGTGACAAAAAAGGAACATGATGTTCTAGTTGTTCTCCAAAAGTAGGTACATACCATTCTCCTTTGTATTTTGGGTTCTCAATACCAATATGAAATAATCTCTCATATGTCCAAGGTACAAGTTATGTTTCTTCCTCTTCTTCATCACTTCCTTTATCAAATATTGGACCATCTCTTGAGGTGGGGTGTTTTGATTTGTTTTTGAAACCCAACCCTATTTTGTCTTTGGTGTCTCTGAATTCCATATGGATAGGCTCAATGAATCCTTTTCCTTTATCTCCTAAAGGTCCCTTCCCTTTGTATCCCATTTTTTTAAGAAGGTCATAACCTTTTCCATACTTTTTGGAAGATATCTCAACATGTTTTACTTCATTTTCTCTCTTTTCCTCTTTATAGAGCCAAGCTAATACTGCTTTATCTTTTTTTCTTCCTCTTGGGACGTAGAGGCTCTAACCATGCCAATTGATTCATGAATGTCTTTTCCTTTTGATGCAAAAGGTGTGAAAGAGGAGGATGGTTTCCCATATGATCTTAGAGACAAGGTAATGTACACCAATGATGGCTTTGTCTCTAGTTTATATTCCCCCATGCTATTTTCTTCAATTTTAATGTCTTTCCAAATCTTCTCATCACCATGTCTTTAGAGGTTTCAGCTGGGAACTCTTTTGGAACTTCCTTATTGTGAGGAACCATACTATGTGCCTTGACATTGTTGCAAGTGTAGCTTGAATCTATAGGAATTATTACTTCCACCTCATTGTGTGGGAACTTGATACATTGGTGGTAAGTAGATGGCACTCCTTGTGTTTCATGTATCCAAGGTCTTCATAGTAATATGTTATAGGTCAATGGTAGAACAAGAACTTGAAAAATCACATTGTGTTCAATTGGTCCTATTCTTATTGGTAAAACAAATAGTCCTTTGGATGATCTCTCCTCTTCATCATAAGCCTTGATGGTTATCTTACTCCTTAAATCAATTGTTTGTTTGAAAACACCCAATGCTTTGACCATCTTGAGAGTACATATACTCAATCCCGTGTGTCCATCTATCAATACACATTTTACATGGTTTTTATGGATCAGAAATTCAATGTGAAGGGGTTGATAATGGGGATGAGTCAAAGATTTGTCATCTTCTTCTGAAAAAGAGAGATAATGTGGAGCTCATATGTCATTGACCATTGCCTAGAACTTGTCCACATCTATGTCTTTCAGAACCTTTTCATAATGTAGGGCTTGTTCAAGAATTTCCCTATGCACTGAAGAGATCTTTAATAACTCAAATATAGAAAATTTAGCCTAGGTTCTTTGCAATTGGTCTACCAAGTTATAGTTAGCATATGGTATAGGAACTATTTTTCTTGATGTGGTTGGTTTAGGAATTGTGAAAATGAGTGGTTTAGATGGTGTTGCCTATTTGGATGAGGAATTAACCCCTTTAATTATGATTTGTGCTTGGCTTCATGTTACCACATTTGAATGTGTTGATTTGTCCTTGACACCTTTGATAGTGATCATATTGATTGATTCGTGCTTTATGTCCAACATATTAATCACATTATCATTATGGGAATAGGTGTATTTGACTTCATTTCCTTTTCCTTTAGAGGCTTCTCCTTTTTCATAGTTGGGAAATTCTTTATTATATGTCATGTGATCTTCATTAGATGTATGTCCTTCCACTTTTATCTTTCCTCTGTCAATGAGATCTTGTATAATGTGTTTGAGTTTAACATAGTCATTAGTCTTGTGTCCTTTATTGTTATGGAACTCACAATAGGCATTATAATTCCACCACCTTGGTTTTACTTCTATTTCCAATGGTTTTGACTCTGATACAGTGATGATTGTTTTATCCAAGAGAGTCTTCAAAACTGTCTCAAGAGGTTCTCTCAATTGTGTAAATATTCATTGTGATCTAGACGTCCATGGCTTATTCTTATTGGTATCAGTGTTTGATCTTGGTATTGTTGTTGTTACCTTAGCTTATTTTCTTTCTTGTAGGTTGTTTGTGAGATTAAACATAGTTGGTTTAACATTTTAATTGGAGGCTTCAACCACTCCATCATTAACAACATTTTTGTTCTTTTTCCACCATTTAGGTTTGTTGTTATAGTTGTTAGAGGATTTATTTGTCACTATAGAGTGTGATCTCTCCTTTCTTGACCATAACTTCTTCAATATGAATAGCATTCTTTATCATTCTATTGAAACTAAGATAATCTTGCATCTGTAGGGCATAATTCATTTCAAGTACTAATTTGTTTATAAAGATCTCCATCTTTTCAGATTTAGGTATTGGTCTTGAGTACCGTGCAAATATTCTCCTCCACTGTTGCAAAAAGTAGTAAAGGATGTTAGAATGAATTCATAATAACTGAGAGGGGGGGTGAATCATTTATCCTTAGGTCTAGATGTGCCCATTAAAACTTTATACCAATTTGAACAATTCTAATCTGCTCGGCAGCAATAATATATGTCAATAACTTAAACATGCAGATTACTATTCAGATGTGATTAGCTTGCAGAAACTTAACAGTAAAACAAACCATAAATATTTACACAAGTTGACACTATTATTTAATGTGGAAACCCAATTTGGGAAAAACCACCAGTAACATGCTACCAAAATTTCACTCTTCTGAAGTGAGCTCTATTAGGAGCCAACCCTGTTAAAGGTTACAAAACACACTGTCAAATGTGACCTGGTTAAAGGATTTAATCACCCTTTTAGAAGTGGCCTTGTTAGAGGACTTAGAACATTCCAATCTGAATGTCACCTTACTCAAAGGATTTATACAATGACTGTTAGGTCAACTTGGTTAAAGGATTTAAACTGATACGATGGTTAGAAAGTAATTAACAGTTTTGATCTGATTCATACAACTTACTTTGTAATCCAGATCCAATTCTAGCTATAATGCTAACTTACTAAGTGGCCTCCATTCTCATCTCAAACTCCAGATCTTCTTGGAAATCCGTCAAGAAATCACTCATGCAATTCTTTGCTTTTCTGTTCAGCATTCTCTGCTAGGTCATGCCAATCAGTAAATTAACTATGCAACCCTCTTGCATAGACACACACACACACTACATGAATAAACCCTTGAGGTTATCTTATACCTCTTCATCTAGGGCAGATAAATCTTTGTCTCTTAATCAAGATTGTAGATCTTAGGTTAGGTCAGATCCAACGGATCATCCCATCATTACATTACCATTTACTTCTCCAAAGTAGTCTTTAATTAAATTGTCATGCCCAAAAATCTAAGCATTTAAACCTTAATCTACTGAGCTTATGTTTCCTTTAAACATGTAATATTAACAATAGAAGATAAAATCTTTCTATACCTTTTTAAATCTCACAAAATTAAATGAATTGAAAGATTATTCTATATTTAGTAAAACAATCATAAATTTCATTTTGGAATAACCATCATTTAAATAAGGGTCTGAATACTAATTTTATTAATAGAAATGAAATACACCAATTTTATAAGTGTCTTCAAAACAAGAAGGTTACAATTTCCAAAACCTTTCAAAATCTACAAGGCAGAAACTTGAACAGAAAAAGACTTTGAGGTAGAATTGCATCCAAGACACCAAGACTTTGGCTAATATTTTAGAAGCTCTCTTTGAACCTGAAAGAACATCAAGGTTCACCATGGAGGCTCACCTCCCAACCTAGGCCTTTACAAGGCCACCCCCGAGCTAGGGGATCTAGAACTGAACCAGGATACATACACACATAACAACCACAAATTTGAATATAGGAACACAAAAAAAATACCCAATACCCAAGGATAAACATAGGTCTCCAAAAGACCTGAAACAAAGGGGTGAAAGAGAACTACCACAAGAGGGGAAAGCCAATAATATAAAATACGTACACTAGGAATAGGCCACACATGGGCTCAACATTCCTAAGTACCACATATATAATCTTGTTCCATGGCCACACATGGACTCATGAACAAATTTCTACCCTTCACCTCCATGCCCTACAATGGAAACTGGAGTAAATTTACCTTTCTTTCTCAAAACAAGTTATGGCTTCAAGCCTTCCAATTTTTCTTATGAACCCCAAATTCCTTCAGAATTCTTGGCATCATGGGCACCCATATACCCATGTACATCCCTCCACACATGGGAGACTCTGCACTACTTGGGTAGATCACTAACTTTCACCCCATCAAGGTTACCCAACCCTCCCAAGGGTGAA
>MU226565.1:653027-687520 GCA_018584345.1 Thuja plicata
TACCCAACCCTCCCAAGGGTGAATAAGCCTTGAAGAACCCCATATACAATCAATTACAAAATAAAATACAAGACTCACATAAACTCCATGAAAACCCATGAAGCTGAAAACAATAACATAAACTCCATTCATAGATTTCTCAAGCTAAGTTCAAATATAAGCAAAGAATACTCTAACTATGATAATCAAAAAACTCACCTCAAATCCTAGCTATGGATAATGCAAGGTGGTTTGTGAAGAGCTTCTCCTTCTCATCCTTCCTCCTCTCAAGACTTACTCCTACAAAAATGAACCTGTCTCTAAAAATAGAGAGTGGGTGTGTACCCAAAACTCCCTCTAAGGCCTTCCTTATAAAGGCATTCTTCCTAAAATATTAGGAGTCATAAATGGAGGGAAGATTTTAATCCATCTACTCTCCCCACTTTCCTTCTTCATAAATGGACTTAAATGCTTGTAAGGAAAGAAGGGATGGCTTAACCAAAGTCTTCCAACTCTCCAAATTCGCCACTTCCCAAAATGGTGACTTTAGGGGAGTCATAAATGAGTTTAAAGACTCTTAATGGGCTGAAATTGACCCCTAACCCCTAAGGTACCAAGTGGGGTAGTAAGTTTTGACCCTAGTTACTCCCTAGGAGTCCAAATGACCCTCCTAAACTCCACCCAAGGTTAACTCTCGAAAATCCAACCATCAAGACTCAATCTAATCTCTCTTGACTCGTCCTTATCTCAATCTTATCTTCCTAAACCTTAGGGTAAGCATTGGGACTAAACTAGGTAACTCTTGGGTAAAGTTAAGCCTATGCTAGTCACATTCACTAGCCATGCCAACACATAGAGTGCACATGTGTCAAGTGACACAAAAATTTCACATGAGCATGACTTATTACACATTTACTTAATTAAATAAATTACAATCATACACCACACTTTTACGAATAAAAATACAATACAACGAGGTCCATGTCTCTTTATATAGATAGGGCCTTAGCATCATAATTTTCACATAGGTTCATTATTGAATCCCCGATTAGTACCATGGTCAACTTTCATGCACACTCATTGCACACATCAGTAGGTCCAATTAATCATTACTTTAAACATATCAAGATATATAATGTAAATTAAACACACATTCACTCACATTTGGATTAATGATTTAACAATATCTGCATCTAATCCATATGCATAAACATAAATCTTAATAAATTTGCATACTGATATTATCTAACATCCACTTACTAATCCAATATACAAAACCATTGAAACTAAGTCTTTAAATGGAAACTTGCATCACTCACACAAAGTATCTAATAGGTACATAATCATGCGTTGTATACAAGAAAAGGATTCAATAGATCCAAAAAGGTAATACATGTGTCCAAATAGTCCAACTATAACAAAAATTTTATCGACAGGAGAACATATAAATAAGAAATAGTGCTAATCTTATGTCATACCGGGGTAGGCCTCACATCAATCTTGAGTCCATGAATTAATTGTGGTTATCCATACAATAAATAACATGGATCAATCTTTAATTAACTTTACATATCCCAATAAAATCAACTATGTCGGCCAGAGATCTTAAATCTCATCATTAATCAAAATAATGGTGATCGGCCACCATTGTGTTCTCAATCAGCCAACACTAAACTTGCTCGACAATTTCACTGGTGCTCAGTCGTCACTAGAAATTTTTCTTGTCGGTGCTCAGCACAAACCAACCAGTAAAACTGTCATCAAAAGATAAACAACACATTGCTTTTCCAATGTGCCAACTGATCAGGTACCCTTGTTAATTTCCTTAACTAAACCATTCCACTTGGTCTTCTTGTTAAATCTTCTTCATCAATCAATAGATATGGTACTCAAATAGATATCAATAGTCTCACCAGTTAAAGTTTGACATCAATGACAAAACAACAATTGTTTCCATTGTATCTTTCTAAACAATCTTTCCAACAATCTCCCTCTTTGGCATTGATGGAAACACTAAACAATAAAATAATAATTTTCAACCATAGTTACCATACAATCCAAAAATTCTTCTTATGTTCCTTGATATGAAAAAATCTTCATTAATGTCTCTAGCTTTATTCTGATTCTCATCTTGTAAAAATTTTCTCCCTTTGTGTCTGTGATCACACTGATGTCTTTCTATTTATGTTCATCAATCTCTCTCTTTCTCTAAGTAGTAAATTCTCCCTCTTTCAGTAAACTTCTCCCTCTATCTTTCTCAGTATATTTCTCCCTCTTTGACAACAATGCCAAAGATGTTGACATCTTCATCATGCAGATTCTTCTGTTATCAACTCTATGTCATGCTATTCCTATCATCTTGCTTATGACTGATTTTCTTTTTCTTTCCTTGTCTGTCTTTTACAACTTTAGGTAGCATCCTAAAGTGTGACTGCCTGTGCATCAATGTGAAAAATATCCTGAATATAACATTTGATGCAACAGTACCATTCTGAACTAATTAGCCTTAGTTAGGGGAATCACCCCTAATTTACCTCGCAGATACTCATGAGCATCCTTGGGTAGTGCCCTTGTAAATATGTCCGCTAACTATTCCTTAGTGTTCACATACTCCAGTCTTACTTCCTTCTTCTAAACTAGCTCCCTCAAGGAATGATACTTGATAGCTATATGCTTTGTCTTAGAGTGCATTACAGGGTTCTTAGAAATATTAATGGCACTCATGTTATCACAATATATGACAACTAGTTCTGTGATCTCTTTTTTCATTCCTTTCAGTAGTATCTTCAACCACACAATATTAGAACAATTAACTGTTGCTACCACATACTCAACTTCAGCTGTAGATTGTGAGGTTTTGTTCTGTTTCTTTCTTTTCAATGAAACTAATCTTTCTCCAAAAAGAAATGCTCCTCTTATGGTTCTTTTTCTATCATCAACATTTCTAGCCCAATCAGAATCAGTGCAAACTCTAAGTTCAAATTTATCATTCCTTTTTTAATACATATCATATTCATCTGTTCCTTTCAAATATCTCAGAATCCTTTTTACTACCATTATATGAGTTTCCTTGGGATTGGAAGGAAATCTAGCAACAATTCCAATAGCTAATGCAATATCAGATCTACTGTGTACAACATATTGCAGTTTTCCAATCATTGATCTATACAATGTTTAATTTACTTCTTTTGTCTCATCATTTTTGGTTAACTTCTATCTAGTAGCCATGGGTGTACTCACTGGTTTTGAATCTTCCATTCCAAAATTTTTTAGTATCTCTTTGACATATTTTGATTGAGTAATATAGATACCATTCTTCATCTGATATATTTTTAAGCCAACACAATTTTTTATCTCACCAAACATAGATATCTCAAAATCAGTTTGCATTTCCTTTGCAAATGCTTGGCATAACATATCTTGTACAAAAAATATAATGTCATCAACAAAAATTTCAGCTAATAAAGTACCTTTACTTTGCTCTGTCTTCAAATACAAATTGTTGTTGTCATTGGTTCTTACAAATCCAATCTTCATCAGATAGTTGTGCAATCTCTCATACCATACTCTGGGTGCTTGCTTTAGTCCATATAGTGCTTTGTGTAATTTGGAAACCATATTTCTTTTTCTTGGGTCACCAAATCCATCAGCTTATTCAATGTATACTTCTTCTTCTAATATACCATTTAGAAATGTTGAATTTACATCCATTTGATAGACTTTAAATCCTTTGTAGACTGCATATGCAATTAAGGTTCTTACTCCTTCCAATCTTACAACTGGAGCGAATGTTTCTCCATAGTCAATTCCTTCCTCTTGTGCATAACCCTTGCATACCAGTCTATCTTTATTTCTTGTTATCTCTCCATGTTCATTCAACTTGTTTCTGAATACACACTTAGTACCAATTACATTTTTGTCATTCGACCTAGGTACAAGTGTCCAAGTATAGTTCTTTTCAATCTATTCAATTTATTCGTTCATGGCTTGAATCTAGTCTTCATTGTCTAAGGCATCTTTTACTGTTTTATGCTCAAAATCACATAATAAGCAGGTATCTTCTCTCAATTTTCTTCTTGTCATGACTACAGAATCCTTTGCTCCTATGATTTGATCAGGTTTATGGTGCCTTCTTACATAATTTTCCAAAGTAGGTTCTTTCTCTGCTTCAAATTGATCATTCATGTTTAATTTAGGTTGAAACTGTGACTCAGCATCTCCATCATATAGCTCGGCAGTCACCTCCTGTTGCCCAACAATTTCATTCTGTGACTCGGCAAGTGCGAACTATTGCTCAGCAACTTCATTCTCAATTTCAGGTAATTCATTAGAATCTTCCTCATTAGGATAGGTGAATGATTTGTAACTCTCAGGCTCATTCATGCTTTCAGCTTCATTTCTTTCTACATATTCATCAATTCTAACATTTGCACTTTCCACAATTTTGTTAGTGTTAGAATTCAAACACTTGTATGCTTTACTTTTAGTTGAATATCCAAGAAATATTCCTTCTTCACCTTTAGCATCAAGTTTTCCATTTCTTTTGTCCTTCAGTATGAAACATCTACTTTCAAAAAAATTAAAATAGCTTACACTAGGTGCATATCCATACCATAGCTCATAAGGTGTAGTATTTGTACCTTCCATGACTTGTACTATGTTCAGGGTATAGATTGCTATACTTATAGCTTCTCTCCAATATTTCTATGCAACATTTTTCTCCATAATTAGTGTTCTAGCACAATCCATGATATATCAATTTCTTGTTTCAGCTATAGCATTAAGTGGTGGTGTCCTAGGAGAGGACATCTGTCTTTTTATCCCTCTTTCATTGCAAAACTTGTTAAACTCATTAGAAATAAACTTGCCTCCTCTATCAGATCTTAGACATTTCAGACTTTTACCTGTCTCCTTTTCAACTTTTTCCAAGTACCACTTAAACAATAGGGATGCATCATATTTTTCCTTAAGAAACATAACAGTCATCATTGTAGAGTAATCATCAACAAATAAGATAAAATATTTGTCTCCCTAGTAACTTTTCTCACTAATAGGTCCACAAAGTTCAGTATGAACCAATCCTAGAATATCCTCAGAAGTATGAGTTTTACTCTTGAAACTAGATTTAGTCATCATTCCCAATTGACATTGCTTGCACATTGCATTTTTAGGTTTCTTTAACTTAGGTAGCCCTCTAACCTTTTTCAATTTTCTTATGCTTACCAAGTTATCAAAGTTGACATGACACAACCTTCTATGCCATAACCAAACATCACTATATTGTGCAATCAAGCATGTCTCAACAGTTAAATCCAGATAAAACAAGTTACCTTTTTTCTACTCACCACTTCCAACTAATTCTCCATTGGCATCATAGATTTTTGCTTTCCTGTGATGGAATTCAACTCTGTAACCAAAATTATTCAGCTATGAAACACTCAATAAGTTATACTTAAGATCATCAACCCAATATAAATCATTACATCTGATTTTTTCAGTCAATTGATTTGATCCTTTCCCTTTAACACGACATGGTGTATCATTTCCAAATTTAACATAACCACCTTTACACTGATATAAGGTTTCAAATTTATCTTTATCACTGGTCATGTGATGTGAACAACCACTATCAAGAATCCAATGATCACCTTTACTCATATAAGAAATTAGTGCAATTTTCTCATCATCATCAAAATCATCTTTCATTGCAACATACACAACTTCTATATCAGAATCATTGTTAGAAGCTTCTTCAGCTATATAGCAGGATTTCTTACCTTTGTCTTTGTGATCCTTGTACTTCTTGAAGTCTTGGTCATCCTTTCTATCTTTATACTTTTTGTCTCTTCTTTCATCTTTTCCAATCTTATCAGGACATATTGCAGCAATAAGACCAACTTTGTTACATGAAAAACAAATAATAGGAAGTTTACCTTTGAATTTTCCTTTTCCTCTAGATAGTCTTCTTGCCATAAGTGCCACAAGTTCTTCTAGATCATCATCAGAAGTGTCATTGTTTCTATCCACATATTTCTTTCCTTTGTTTGATTTGTTGAGGACCATCTGAGACTTGAATGAAGATTCAATGGCTTGTGGAGTATAGTTATCAAAATTTGACATCTCAAATGTAGTAAGTCTGCCTACCAAACTTTCTAGAGTCAAATTGTTGTTAGGAGTACATCTCAATTCTTGACTTGCAGATACTCTAATAGCATAAATAGGAATAAGTATTCTCAGTACCTTGCTCATGATGGTGTTATCATCAATGGTTCCTTTAGCTCCTCTAAAATAATTTACAACTTCCTTTATCCTACCATAATATTGAACTATATTTTCTCCTTCTTGCATTTTCATTTCATCAAACTTACCTCTCAAGCTTTCATATTTAGCTCTTAGCACATTTATGTCACCTCCATAGATGATTTCAAGGGCATCCCACATTTTATTTTCACTTGTACATTCCTTTATATCTTCAAACTCATGATATTTCAGGGATGATGTACTCTCCAACATTGCTTGATTATGTTCTTGCTTTTCTCTTAACTATGCAACATTGAGAACTCCTGCAGGGGCTACATATTCTTGATCAACATGACATTTAACAGAGTCACCAACACCAGAACAATCAAATTTCATCAAACTTTGCCATGCAGGAAAGTTATCCTTGTTCAACTTCAGTACCTCCCTTTTATACATCTAGATCTTTTGCTCCAAGTACCTTCAAACTATTTTCAAGAGAACTAAGCTCTAATACCTATTGTTAAAATGAATTCAGAATAACTGAGAGGGGGGGTAAATCAGTTATCCTTAGGTCTAGATGTTCCCATTAAACCTTTATACCAATTTGAACAATTCCGATTTGCTTGGCAGCAATAATAAATGTCAACAAATTAAACATGCAGTTTACTGTTCAGATGTAATTAGCTTGCAGAAAATTAACAATAAAACAAACCATAAATATTCACACAAGTTGACACAAGTATTTAAAGTGGATACCCAATTTGGGAAAAACCACCACTAACATGCTACCAAAATTTCACTCTTCTGAAGTGAGCTCTGTTAGGAGCCAACCCTGTTAAAGGTTACAAAACACACTGTCAAATGTGACCTGGTTAAAGGATTTAATCACCCTGTCAGAAGTGGCCTTGTTAGAGGACTTAGAAAATTCCAATCTGAATGTCACCTTTCTCAAAGGATTTATACAATGATTTTTAGGTCAACCTGGTTAAAGGATTTAAAATGATACAATGGTTAGAAAGTAATCAGCATGTTTGATCTGATTCATACAACTTACTTTGCAATCCAGATCCAATTCCATCTCTAATGCTAACTTATTGAGTGGCCTCCATTCTCATCTCAAACTCCAGATCTGCTTGGAAATCTATCAAGAAATCACTCATGCAATTCTTTTCTTCTTTATTCAGCCTTCTTTTCTAAGTCATGCCAATCAGTAAATTAACTATGCAATCCTTTTGCATACACACACACACACTACATGAATAATCCCTTGAGGTTATCTTATACCTCTTCATCTAGGTCAGATAAATCTTTGCCACTTAATCAAGATTGTAGATCTTAGGTTAGGTCAAATCCAATGGATCATCCCATCATTACATTACCATTTACTTCTCCAAAGTAGTCTTTAAATAAATCTTGAGTCCATGCATTAATTGCGGTTACCCATGCATTAAATAACATGGATCAATCTTTAATTAACTTTACATATCCCAATAAAATCAACTATGTCAGCCAAAGATCTTAAATCTCATCATTAATCAAAATACTGGCACTCGGCGACCATTGTGTTCTCATTCAGCCAACACTGAACTTGCTCGGCAATTTCACTGGTGCTCGGTCGTCACTAGAAATTTTTCTCGACATACTGGTGCTCGACACAAACTAACCAGTAAAATTGTCATCAAAAGATAAACAACACATTGCTTTACCAATGTTCCAACTAATCAAGTACCCTTGTTATTTTCCTTAACTCAACCATTCCACTTGGTCTTCTTGTTAAATCTTCTTCATCAATCAATAGATATGGTACTCAAACAGATAGCAATCATCTCACCAGTTAAGTTTTGACGTCAATGACAAAACAACAATTATTTCCATTGTAGCTTTCTAAACAATCTTTCCAACAAAGGATTCACCTATTCATTGTTTTGTATTGCAAAGATCCATCATGTTAATATTGTGTTTCATGTTGTAGGATTAATGTTGGATAAATCTTTGAATTAACTCCTTAAATGTTTGCACACTTGGTGTCACTTTAGAGAACCATTCCATAGCATTTCCACTTAGAATTCTTGGAAATAGTCTCATCAAGTATTTCAGTTCGTGCATGTATTCTATGCTTAAGGAAAAAAATTAATATTACATAGTCATGTGGATCTGTTTCTCCCATGTATTTTTCATATTTGGGTCATGCCATGTTAGGTGGGAACGAAACAATGTTTATGCTCTTCTCAAAAGCAAACAGACATATGTGCTCTAAGGAATATTTCTTTGTTGGTTTGGTCTTCTCTTTCTTGATCTTTGCAAGTTTCATTTGAATTTGATATAGTTGTTTTGAGAGTATGGAGATAGGTGTTTGTAACTCTTCTTCCTTCAATCTTTCAACATCATAGTCTTTGGGAATTTTAAGTCCAAGAGAAGCTAAGTGAATTAAAAATTTCTCTTTATCTTCCCCAATGATTTTCTCCAAGGTCCTTTGAAACTTCCTAGTTTGTTTAAGTTTATTGTATTCTTCTTCTGATATTTCCTCATCACTTTTTGAATCAAATAAAGGACGGTCATGATTTCTCTCTTCTTGAATTTCCCTTTGTCATGTTCTTGGTTATATTCTTCAAAGGCAACACTCCATTTGTGATTAGATTCCTCCATTTCAGGTGAGTCTTGATCAAAGAGGGTATTCATTTGAGATGTCTCTCCTTGTAGAAATTTAAGAAATCTTGGAGGTCTTTCTAAATCATCAACAAGGTATTGTTTACTTCTTGTGTTAACCATGAAATAAAGGTCTCAATTTTGTCAAAAGTTTTCCAATTGTGCCCATAGGATTTCCAAATTGTCCAAATGTGTTTTTCCAAATTGTGGTGATGGTGAGTTTTATTGTTTGAAGTGATTGATTCTATTGTTAGAGGGTTAGAATGCCCTGATAGTGAGCCGGGAACCAAGAAGATTTGTTGAGTGAGGTGAAAACACAATTTGGGATCAATTGCAACAACCCTAAATAACATGCAAGGTAGACTTCCAATTAGATTGAGAAATAATGATAGGCGGACCAGAAAGAACAACAGATTCTGACTAACAAGCAAAAAGGGTATAAAAAACTACAGAGTTTTTGATTCTCATACTGTGCTAGTACCCTCTGTCCTAGATGCGAGCCTAGATATATGGGATGCAAGCCTATTCTTCCTAATGGTGATCTTGTTTCCCAGATGTGAGCTAGGATTTACCAAATATGAGTCTTCTTCCTAGATGTGACTTGATTTCCCAAATGCGAGCCAAGATTTACCAAATGCGACTCTCTAATGGGTTTTCCTAATTTTTGCCACTTTGTCTTGAAGAACGTGAAATTTTCTCCAACTCCACAGTCTTTCTAATGAATTCTATAGTATTTTTGAGCAACATAAATGTATGTGATTGTCAAAATACTGATTTTTTGGGGGTGTTTATCTAGTTATTTCAATTTTGACACATCAAGAAAGTTGTTAAATGACCAAACACACCTATTCCCTAGAATCTATGTTGTATCATGAAAATATTTTCTCATAGACTCAACTACACACTCAAATGCTAATTAGAATATGGTCATCACAAAGCATGAAATGGCTCCAGTCATGATGTCGTATTACTCCAAATGCAAGTGAGGGCATGAAATGAAAAGTATCTTGGGGCAATTACTATTTTCCTTGCACAAAGATTATCACCTTTTGGAGATGAATCAGGTAGTCTTAACTACAAAGTATTTTATTTTAGGAATTTGTTCGCAAATGTCCGCCCATAGAATTGCACAAGGAAAAATTAAGGCATATAGCCCTATGAGTACCTAGAGGAGTGTAGTCTTGCAAGAGAGATTAAGGTGGTTCCACTCTACACACATCCAAGCATGTCTAAGGAATGATAGTCAAAATTCCAAGGACAAAACTGATTACGTCTTTTGAGACTTTGGCCTCAAGGAAGCATTTTGATTATAGTGAGATGGAAGGACTAGAATTTACCTGTCCTCACTTGGATCATTCATAAGGAAGAAGAGCATAATCTCCTATCCATGTCATTTTCTCCTATCAAACACATCATGCAAGTTCTTTCCCTTGAATTGTCAAACTCAAAACTTAGTCCCTCATATAGAGTTTCTGATTTTCCTACTTAGGAAAAGAGCATAATCCTCTAGTTGGAATAAGAATCATGTTCAAATTTGAAAACTTAGGTTCCTATTAAAGAAATCAATCAAAACACTTTTGAGAAATTTAAGTTTATTTCCCCAATTTATATTCAAATCTTAACTTGATGTTTGAGGTTCTGATTTTCCATGAAGGAAAAGAGCATACTTCTCTAATCAAACTACGAAGTGGATACAAATTATGTTAAGTTCCTATAATTTCAAAATAAGTTTGGTTGAAATGCATAAGGCAACCTAAAAAACCACTTTTTATTAGTTTCATTCCATCTTCTTAAAAACAAAAGTCTTCCAACAACGTCCTGCAATAACTCATTAGGCTGCTCAAACAATAAGATTCATCCAAAAACATGCAAAGTTAACTGATTAGTCATCAAATTTATCAATTATGCCAATAGACTAACCAAATGTGAATTTTTAATTTACTAGATGTGATCTTATTTCCTAAGTGCGATCGAGTAATGACTAAATGCAATCAAATATCCTAAATGTGAGATTTTACACTAAATATGATCTCAAATTAACAGAATGTGATCATTTACCATAAATGATTTAAGATTGACAGGATGCGATTCAGGATATATGGGATGTGATATTCTTTCTAGGATGTGATCCTTCACTCCTAAATGTGATTCTTTTCTTTGAAATGTGAGTCTACACCCAAAAATAGAGAAAAAAAAATGATCAATTGGCTCAAAATGGTGAGAAATCTAAGGCTCTACCCCACGGTGGGCACCAGAAATATGTGTGTGAATTATGTACCTACAAGCTACAACACAACACCTCAATATGTCAGTGCATCAATGGTTAGATATGTGGAAATAAATTTAAAATGATAAGGAAACCATTGAAATCAACATATTGCTTCCTATCTAAGAAGAGTATGATTTAAGCTATAATTTCCCTCAGATTATGCATTAAACTAGTGACACATTCAGTCTTAGAATGGAATATTTATTGAGAATTGAAGCTAAGTATCATGCATTTCATGCTTAGAAATGATGCAAAGATTCATTGAAGCATAAATGAAAGTTGTCTAATTAGCTATGTGAAATCATGAAACAAAAATGATAGCATAAGAGTGCTTTCAAAATTCTAAAATTGTGGGCCTATTGAGCTCAAAATTCAATCCTTTTATGGACGAATTTGAGAAATGAGTGGTTGAAATCAACTTGTGAGGAGAGGCGAGGATTGAATCTTTGGTGATCCATGTGAGTGATACATGTGAGTGAACTCTCATTGGTTCATGGATTGACTTTCCATGTGCAAGTGATGAATTGTATTTAGAGATTTTATTTAATTCCTTTTAATTAATTACTTTAGCCAGGGATTTAATTGGGTTGATTTGATTTAAATAGGCAAAGGTAATTAATGTGAGTTCGTGATGAGATTAATTTTATTTTAGGATATTAAATTGATTTTGATGAATTATGCCAATAATCAAATAGTTGGATTGACATAATTAGGGGTATGGTCACATTTAGGGCAAATAGGGTCTCTAGTTAGAGTAGACCAAATTAGGGTGGTTACAAATATTACTAGTTGTTATGCTCTGCATCCCCGTCCCTACATTTTGTGTGCAAAATGTTGGGTCCCGCTTTTTGCTTTTTCTTGCAGCTTTGCCTTGTCTTTTTCTTTTGTTTTCTTTCTCCGGGGTTTTTCTTCCCCGGTGTGTCATTTTGCTGTTTGGTTTTCTCCTCCGGGACTGCGGTCCCGGAGGTTGTCTTTTGTTGGGAATCGGATTCTGGACTCCAGGATTTTTCATCGTGATGTTCTTAGGGATATCATCATGAGGAATCCCCGGGCCTGGAGTCCGGAGTTTTTGCTTATCCGGAGATCGCCGGAAGGAGGAGGATTGCCTTTTACCGCGGGTATAAATAGAAATTATCTGTCATTTTCATGCTTACCGTGATTAAAACCTTCAAGCACTTAGAGAAAATTAAAGAGCAATTTCAAAGCGATTAACAGGGCATTTGCAGGAAGCTTATGGTAATCAGGGTTTAACGATTTTCAGCCATTCTCAGGCAGGTGCAAGCGCTTCGTGGTGGTGATTCTGATAGTTTGACAACTCGAGCTATTGCAGAGCTCACGTGGTAAAACCTCCCTTCCCTCTGCCTTCTACATTCTTATGTTGGTGTTTCTGCCTTCCCTCCTCTTTTTTTTGCTTCCGCTTTTTGGTTTTTCTTTGGTTTTGCTTGGTTTTGTTTATTTTTGCTTTGTTTTGCTTCCCTGTTTTGTCTGGTTTGGTCTTCTGGTTTTGCCGCCCGTTGGTGGGTTGGCTCTGCTAGAGGGTTGTCCACCCTCTGTGCAGAAGTTGTTTGTCTGTAAATAATGTAAATAGTGTAAGTAGTGGTTTGTTTGTAGGTAGTGTATACATTGTATATATCTGTTTCTGCCTTGTCTAGTTTTCCCGCGGGCGTCTTCCCGCGATGTATATCCAGGTATATATGTACATCATTGTGAATAGTCTATGTATATATCCCGTCATTTCTATGTATATATCCCTTGGCTTCATGTATATCCTTCCAGGTGACTTGATGAGCTGTTTGAGTCACCTCTGTGTCTAGTTTTTGCCTTCGAGTTCGCTTCAAGGCAGAAAACCACCTGTTTGAAACTCGGCCCCCAGCTGGTTTCAAATAGGTAGTTTTCTCTCTCCTCCATCAAATCTATTAGAACCTCATTTGTGTACCATGCGCACAATAAATTTTAGCCAAGTGGCTTTCCCTTTTCACGTGTTCAAACAGTTGGCTCCACCGTCATCGCCATCGCATCCATTTAATGCCGACGCACGTGGCGTCCACGTGGGTTTGGCAACTTGCCTTTTCATATTCTTTGCTAACGGTCATTTCTCTGGGCTTCAGGCCCCTTACCACCATCCATCCCACATCTTTGCTAAGTGTGACAAAATTTCCTAGACCTGGACATGTGTTAATGATATCTTCTATTTTCTGTGTTTTGCTTTCCGGGTATCTTCGCATAAAACTAACATTTTCAGGGAAGGAAAACACCACGGTGGTAAGATTTCTCGGCCCCCGAAATGATTATTCTATTGAAAATGTTCTGACGGTCACTTTTCCTTGCAGGTTCTTGGAATTCATCCTCCAAACATGTCTGAAGCTTCCACATCATCTCCTCCCGGAAGTCCGGAATTACCAACCACAACAGAAACCAGGGCAGCAGCAAAGTCAAAAATGGAGAAAGTCATGGAAAAACTTCCCCTCACCATGAAATATGTACAGGACAATTCCATTGTGGGCTCAAAGATTGAGTCTAAGGTAAAATAGATGACCGATACCAATGTCGAGACTTGTGAAGAAATGCAGGCCCTGGTAAAGATAATGCACATCTAGCGACAGGCTGGAGACCAGCTCACAATCAACGTCGGGGGTTTTGGAATTCTCCGGGCAGCTTGCTTCCCATGCTCCATATAATCTCCAGAGCTTATCTTAACACTGGCGACCCACTACAACTCTTCTGTCTGGGCCTTCATGCTCGCAGTTGCAGAGCCCACGGGATACCCCACCCCACTGGTGTCCCTCGACCCAGTCACATTTCAGGCAGGCCTGGGTATCCCGCAATTTGAAAGATCCACGGTGGTCACAAGGACTGATGCCTTGAAACAGTTTACACAACTGGAAGATGCGGCCCGGGTGTACATAAACACCCATTGGCTCAAGGCCCCGAAGAGGGACCCAAAGAGAATGAAGATAGATATCCCCCACTCTGAATTCAAGGAGAGTATCCAAATGGGGATAATAGCATTAGCCCAGGTATTTGGGAAACCTTCCGCCCAGGATTTTTCCAAGTGGATGTACTATTTCCTCCTTGGCATCTCCACTAAGGGAGAATTCTTCGACTGGGTGACAATAATCTCCAATCATGTCGACTCCCAGTTCTAGCAGTTGAACGAGAAGAAGAAGTTCTACATGTCTTCTTATGTTTTCTGGGCCCTGGCCCAGCAGAGGCCCCATTCCAACGGCCTACTTATAGATGGCGTTCTCAGGATTGGCCCAAGACAAAAATAACCATGGGACCATTTCCCATAAATTTAATGGGAGGCCAGCTTCCCCAGTTTCTACCGGGTGAACGATGCGTTTGTTTACTACCACCTGCTCACACCTGCCTGGGATGCTGGATACCGCCTATCTACTGAGGCGATGAAATTAGTTAGTAGTTATGGGTACTACTATATCCAATTCCAGTAGCATACATACATTAGGGTCGCTGGCTTCTCCGAGAAACCCTAGTTGTTGCCCAAACACTGTGGGGACAAGATCGTGATGCTGGAATATTGCCGACAAATGATGGAGTTGCATACCTTCTTTGCACTCAAGAAGGTCCCCAACATCTCGTTCCCAATCACCTGTGGGAACTACACATGCAGTCTGGCCACCGCGAAGGAGGCAGATAATGAACTAAAAATTTATAACTTGCAAAAATTTTATCTGGCGCGGAGAAATTTTGATCCGCATGGCCGAATTTCAACGGTAATGCCCCGGGCCTTAGAGCCCCATCATATACACATGGAAGACTTCTAGGATGGTTATCAGAATGACGTGGATGTCTGGAGCAAGCACTATGATAGAATGACAGCTAGATTGATGCAGGAACTGAAGCTCCAGAGATTCCCTCCGGGCTTCTCTGACACCGCCCCCACCATAGATCCCCAGTACAAAGAAAAGGGGATTGAGAAAATGGCATTGCCAGCAATGGATTGGGCTGCCCAAGAGGGGCCCATGATCGAGGACTTCACTCGAGAGGTGGTTGAGCGAAGTCATGCCTATTTCAAAAGGGTATGCCTTGGGAGTATGCGCCAAGCTTCCCGACTGGCGCCAAAATTAGCGCCACAACCGGTACATAAGATGACCCCGGGGGCCGGGACTTCTTCACAAGGCGCAGACAAAGGAAAGGGAATAGCTACAACCCCCTTGGTGCAAGAAGTCTCGATACAAGAACAGATCAAGAAGTTTGTGGCAGCCTCCCAGCAAATGAGGGAGCAGTTAATAACGAGGCTGGCCACTCCCCTGCTCATGGCCGGACCAATTCATCCTCCATCCTCCCCGTCGCTGGCAGCCTTAATGGTCAAGGCAACGGGGGTGGATCCCATGGAGGCAGCAGCTATAGCCAATGCGGGGCCACCTTTGGTCACCCAGAGGAAGAGGAAGCACATAAAACAGCCCAAGGCAGAACCAGTGCCAGGGGTGTCCCTCCCCCGAGAAGTAGAGATCCTTTCTTCTAGTTCTCCAGAACTGGAGAAAGAAACAGAGCCTACAGAGGTCCCAGCCAGTCCCCCTCTGCAAGAGGAATTTGATGATGTATTTGCAACCGATGAGTTCGAAAACTTGCAAGGGGATGATACACAAGCAGGGACAGAAGTCCCAGAGAAAGGAGCGGAGGCTGCAGACCAAGAAGACCTAGAACAGGAACCTGCGCAAGAGCAAGAGCAGAAGATAGAAAAGGAGCCGAACCAAAAATTATCTCTGGGGCTCAAGAGATGCAAGGTCTGGGAGTGGACCAATTAAAGTTGAGTGAACAAATGGCATCCGCTGGGGGAACTGGACCTCTGGGACTAATCATAAACCTAGCCGCCATGTTCCCAAGGCCACTTTTTGGGGCGACCTTCAGGCAGGTTATCATAGCAGCCCAAACTTTAAATCTTGGCCCGATACCTCCCCTACTGTCGACAAAGGAAGAAATCCCGACAGAAGAAGAAGAAGAAGAGAAGCAGCTTGAAGAGGAAATCCCTAAAGAAGCCTACCAAGGTCCAGACCCAGCAATAGACATACAGGACAGGGCTAAGGAGATGGAAGTTGACAAAGGAAATATTGCTGCAAAAGAAGTTGAGGCGGGGAGGACGGATGAAGTCCACATCAAAGAGGAGCAACAGCCACCGGACACTGGGAGAGAATCAGGAGAATAAATTCTGGCAAGAAGGCCACCTCTCCCACCTCAGCGGCTGGTAGAGAGAAAAAAGAGAAAAGCTTAGTCCGCTCTGGTGATTCCTCTCTCCCTGGCCGAAATGATGGCCCAAGTTTAGGCCCCACCGAAGGCGAAGAAAGCCTGGAAAGTTCATACTCTGTGAACTGGGATGAGCGGAGAAACCATTGCCGTTGTAGAAACACCTCCCTGAGACGTCGATGAAGCAACCACAGAACCCGCAGATTACAATGTTGTAGAGGTATCCCTGGGTAAAAGAGGAAAGCAAGGCGAGGTAGACTTTCTTAAGGAGGCAGCAAGGGCAGTTGAAGCCCGATACGAAAAGGAGGCCCAGAGGCTCAAGGCCAAAAAAGAGAAGAATGCAAACCTTATGGGGCTGCTTACCGAGCTGGCCAGACCCATCAATGCCGCCCCTCCAGAGACCTCCACATCAGAGGAATTACCGCAGAGTGACATAGACTCCCTGCGAGTAATGAAAAAGAAGGCCCAAGCAGTAGATGAATAGGTCGCCCTACAGATAGGAAACACCCGACATTTCCTGGCGTCCACCCTCCCATATTTATGCACAGCCCGACAAATTATTCATCAGGCCGAAGCACTCATTGAACAGTGGGAGAGTAACGCTGAAAATTACCAAGCATGGAAGGTGGAGCTCGAAGAGCTCCTCACCTTAGGAGAAGACATAATTTCTGAATCTGGAATTCTAGGTGAGGAATCATTTGATTTCGTGAGAACTCAGCACTCCAGACTTGACCTCACATTGGAGGTGACCAAGAAACTAGTAGAGTCCTTGCAGGAAAAGGTAAATGCTATGAAATATTCTTCTAATTTATATAAGTCTTTTGTAATAAAGGCTTCCGGGGCTGATCCCCTTAGTACAGATACTTATACCCCCGAAGATTTAGTTTTGGGGAGTTTTGATGAAATAATGAAATCCCGGTATAAATCTCTGGAGGGAATGGATGGGGCCCGGATGAAAAAACTAACCAAGATGATACTTAAGGTCCATGACACTAAAAAAATGGTAGATGAATTTAAAGGGAATGTTCTCGACCTGGGGGAACAAGTTGAAGTGGCCAGACACAGAAGGGCCAGCCTAAAAGAGATAGACGAGGATGGCATTTTCTGCCTCCTCCAGGCCTTCAGTGATAACAAGCAACCATGAGCTTTCTCCGGAGGCCGGGGAAAAACTCACATTGAGTATTCTTTATTATTTTTGGGATGTAAGTTCCCAAATCCCAGAGTTTCGAATCCAACAATTTTGTATTCTTTAAAGTGATCCGTGTCCCGGTCCCCGAGGCCGACTGGTCACTTTCAGAAGCAGTTAATAAAGACTGTCAGAAGGTGGTTGGCCACATCAAGAGGCGTCAGCTTGGCAGTTGGTCTTCTAATAGGGTGGTCTTCTCTAGGTGCTGCTCAGAAGTACATCTGGCACATTGGAGACAGGGTGCCACATTTTCCATTTATGAGGCATGTAGCCTCGGTCCTCGAGGGACCTACTTCCTTCTTTCTCCTTTTTGGCTCTCTTCTTGAGACCGATTCTTCTGATGTATATTATTATCTTATTCCTCTGACATGACAGACCTATTCCTTCTCCAGGTCTTTTGTAGGGTGGCGCAGGTAGTACCGGCCCCCGGATATTGTATTTTATTAATGTATAAAATAGGGTTAGGGTTAGAGAGTTTTATAAATAGGCAAATCGGCCCATTTCCAAGGGTCGACGAAATTGATGATTTTGTTGTCCATAGAAATAGCAAAGTAATTTCTCTTTAGTTGCAGATCTCAATGCTCCATGATTCTATTCTTGATAGTTAGATGCTCCCCTGGAGCCACCATTATATTACGCACCAGTGCTTGCTGGACTGAATATTAATGAAGAAGGAAGAATTCTTAGCAATGACGTTGTTGGTATTCCTGCTTCTGAGTTAATGGTATTTCATGTTTTAATATTCTTCATGTATTTTACTCTGGTATGTTAAAGTAGATTAACGACCTCTTTATTCCCGCTACTGATAAAATGCTAACTGATGGTTATGTATTTCTTCGGTATTTAGTGTTGTTTACCAGAGTATTATTGATGTTCCAGATATTTTAGCATGACTGTAGTTAGATGAAATGCTTCTAACCCTGCAGGATCTTTTTCGCTTTATTTGCTAAGTATAGAACGCTCGAAAAAACCCTACTTTGATCGAATCTCCAGAGAAGATGAGTTGAAGAAACCAGCTATCCCGCTCGAAAAAAGTCACCTCTCCTGACCGAGCCCCCGCACCGTCGTGACCCGACACCTAGGTGCTTCAAGGCCCAGAGGATTTGTTTCTCTCGGATAACCTTTGCAGGCAGAGTTGGCTGATTTCCCCGGAACGCGGTGACAACTTATGACTATTGGCGGACCCGATCAGCAAAACCCCGTCAACACAAACTGGCACTAGAAGGAGGGAATGAACTCATCCCCCTCCCAAGATTATGATTTTATACCTTTTGAGGGTTCCCCGAGTTGTAGTTGTAGGAGGAAAGCCTTCACTGGGATTGGATCTTTCTCCCCAGTGAAATTTGGAAGAGTCCTTAGGTCCGCCCCGAATCCCAGAAAGTTTGTCGAAATCGAGCCCCCTGCTCGAAAGAAACAGACCTTTAAAGTCCTACCAGCCACTATTGCCTGGGGATCTACCATACCCCTGAATAGTAAAACTCCTCAGACGATCCTAGGAACCAATACCCAAGCTACCCAACATATAGTTCCCCCAATGGCTGCATATTTCAGAAATACTGGGTCCCTAATGGGCACTTTTTCGGGCACAACCAATGATTTACCCTCTCACCCAGAGAAAATCTGCCCGCGATATGAGCACTTAGGCTCACGGACCGCAGAAGAATACTTACAGACATACAAAGATGCCATGAATCGACACCAGATCCAGCATGAAGATGTCGTAACCTGCATGTTCCCCTTGTCCTTAGGACAAAGCGAGTTGAACTGGTACCTTAACCTGTCTACCAACTCCATAAACACCTAGCAGGATATGGAGGATGCCTTCTTGGCCACCTTTCGCATGCATGTGGACCCAGCCTGGTCCCACAGCCAGTTCATCTCCATCAGAAAGGAACCTAGTGAACCCCTTGCAGCATTCAACCATAGGTTCCAACGCGCCCTGAAGCGGTGTACGGGCCCTTTTATCCCATCTCCAGATGTAACCATACAGACTTATCTTAACGCAATGGACCCCTTCTTTGCCACTCTCCTCTGGAGAACCATCGCCGTGGGTGACCGAGACACTTTGGAAAAAGTCTACAACCTAGCCCTAGAGCTGTCCCGCGGTCTCAACAAATCCTCGAGCAGGATTGGGTAGAGCATGCCTTTCGATATGATCCCTGGTGAAACTGCATATACCAGGGGATACAACCCCAACCATGAAATAGGTGCCCCATCGATGGCAATGAATCCCCTGCCACCCTTGATAGACCAACAGGCACAGTACGTTTACCCAGCCCAGACCCAAATGACACCGGGTCTAGAAGTCTTCCCTTGGAATCAGCCGCAGCAGACACAACAGACTCAGACACAACCGTCTGGAGTACCATTCTTCCAATCGTCCGCGACTGGAGGATCGCTGCCCTCAACTCCGGCTAACACTGCTACCTTCCCGGGAAGCCAACAACAGCAACAGCCATCACATTGTGACGCTAACACTCAGTTGACCGCCGAGGTTGAATCCCTCCGGCGAATGCTGTCCACTTTGACTATGGACATGGGCCAACTGAAGGCGGGGTCCTACGCGCCCCAGAACTTGAATTCTCAGAGGGGAAATATTTTCTCCGGCCAACGAAATAACAATTCCAGAGGAAGAAACTTTAACAACGGGCCTAGGCCCAATCAACAGTAATGGAATAACAACGCAAATACTGAAGGCCCGCCTCCGAACCAAAACACCAACCAAAATGGTGCTGGACCATCACACTTTACACCTGTCACAGACTTCTAGCCCATGATGAACTGGTGTAGATTACATGACACGGGTTCCCACAATGAGGTGAATTGTGCCACTTTGGAGAAGGTTATCATGATCTCCTAGCTAGACAGACAGTAGTCACACGATGCTCCCCCTCCAGAGCCTCCTGTCCAGGAAACAACCCACAGTGCCTTCACCTGTGACACCATCTTCTTCGGGACTTCTAGGGAAGATGAAGAAGAATCTAAACTACAAGGATTCTTTGATGAATCTATCTCGCCCTTTGAGGCCAACACCTTAACTAACCCGCGGGCTCCATACAACACTCAGAGTCAGGTTGGTAAAGGACCAGCTTACACGACCACACCTCCTATTAAAGATACTCCTCCTCTCTAGAATAACATGACTGATCGACCCGTCCCTCTAAAAGGTCCTAGCTCTAACCAAGCAAAAGATCTCACGGAGGAAAATCATCAGTTCATGGGAGGAACATTCGACATTATGAAGGCGTTAGAGCAGACCACTACATCCATGACCCTGATGGAGGTTTTGTTAAACTATCCCGAGAAAAAGAAGTCTCTTCTGAAGCTCCTAGGGAACTCGAAAGCCGTTAGCCGCCCACCCAAGACTATTTCATTCGAAGATGCTAATGCGGCTGTCTTCCACGGGAACAATGAGGATCCTCCCTTCTTGCTAGGCCTGAATATACATGGTAAGAACATACACAATTGCCTAGTAGATTCTGGAGCTTCAGGTAACATCATGCCCTTATCCATTTGTCAGAAGCTCAGATTCCACCCCACCCCATCTAATGGTGCACTAATCCAGCTGGATAAGACAACTATAAAAATGGTGGGGGAATTGAAGAACGTCCGGATACAACTTATCCAGGACCCCAGGATAGCCAGCATCATTGACATCCAAGTGGTGGACATCCCAGAGACTTACGGGATGTTACTAAGTCAAAATTGGTCTGTGTCCTTGAATGGATACTTTTCGACCAACTTTACCCACTTGTGGCTTCCATGGGAAGGAGAATCCAATAAGATCCAGGTCAAAAGTGAACCCCGGATGAAATAGGACTGAGACTTCTCTGGGGGTGTACCACCCTCTTGAAATCTTAACATTTGATTTCATCCCCGGAGAAGATCCCGCCATATTACAGAGAGCCCAAGACCTCGAAGAAAAGATGAGAGTTGAAGTCATCTCTCAAGGTGCCACAGCAACCCTTGCCACACTCCTATCCGGCACTTGGTGCCGAGTGCACTACCAAAAATATTCAGAGCTTGAGTGTGAGCCATGTCTCTCGATCACTAACCGGCACCTCGATACCATCCGGAACAAGCAACATTTAGAGGATTCCCCGGGACCCAGTACTCCTAGGGGAGATGCTCCTTTGGTGTCATCTCCCTGGGAATCCCAAATTCCAAGAACTCTAGAGGAAAATTCCACTCTCACACCGGCAGTCTAGGAGACACCTCCTAAATCCCCCAGCAAGAATCTGAAGACTACTCTGCCCCAGCCCCAAGTTACAAACGATGACTTATGGACCCTTAAGTTTGATGGGTCACGATCCAAATAGGATTATGGGGCCGGGGTAGAATTAATCAACCCACAAGGGAAATCCTTCCTCACATCCTACAGGCTGTAGTTTAACTATACAAACAATGTCACAGAGTACGAGGATTTGGTCCTTGGACTTTTATTTGCACTAAGAAAAATTATCACCCGCCTCCGGGCTCTGGGTGATTCAGAATTGGTTGTTAAGCAAGTCCGGAGTCAATACATATGTCATGACAAAAGGCTGGCCGCTTACCGCAACTGGGCTTGGAGCCTTATCGAATATTTTGATGCCTTTGGCATTAACCTCATTCCCCGGTGATGGAACTACGTCCCGAACACCCTTGCCGTTTCTACCAGCACACTTGAGCCAATGGCCGGCTCATGACTCCAGATATTTTCAGTTGAGATGGTTCCCACCCCCTCCAGCCCAGACAATGTCACCCACTTTCAGGTTTTTGAGGACGATAAACATATCTTGGCCTTCATGGCAAATGTTTGTGTTTTTGAGGATCAGATAGTGGAGGAACAAGACCATGACGATACCGGGCAGGGCGATGAAGATGATGGGATCATGGACCTACCCACCAACACCATCCCTAAGGGGATGGTTGCACTAGAATGAATTTTTGACTCAGACCCTCGGGCCCACGAGAAGGTGTCATATTCCCCTAAGGGAGGAAAGTTTGAAAAGGTTAACATCGGCCAGCCCGGTGAAGAAAAGATCATCCACATTGGTACCTCCTGTTCCCCTGAGGAAAAGGAGGAGATTCTCGCAGTTCTCTGAGAATACATTGACGTGATCGCTTGGGGATATGAAGACTTGAAAATGTATGATACATCTATCATGACCCACACTATTCCCCTGAAACTAGATGCTAAGCCCTTTCGGCAAAAGCAAAGACCAGTCAACCCCCTGATAGAACCGCTGATTCGACAAGAAGTAGAAAAACTACTGTCGACCTGGATAATCTTCCCAATCTGGCATACTACATGGGTTTCCAACCTCGTCCCTATAAGGAAAAAGAATGGCGAGATCTGCCTTTGTGTGGATTTCCAGAATTTAAACAAGGCATCTAAAAAAGATAATCACCCTCTCCCCTCGTTGGATGAGGTGTTGCAAATAGTAAATGGATCTCAGATGATGTCTTTCTTGGATGGATATTTGGGGTACAACCAGGTCATGGTCAAATATGAGGACAGAGAGAAAACAACGTTTACCACCAAGTGGGGAACGTTTGTGTACAGAAGAATGCCCTTCGGCCTAATCAACGTAGGGGCTACATTTCAAAAGGCCACAGACATTGCATTCGAGGGCCTCATAAATCAGTGCATAATCATCTAGATGGATGATTTGACCATCTTTTTCCGGGATAGGCGTGATCATCCCACCCACCTCGCTCAGATCTGCGAGAGATGTCACGGGTATGGAATATCCCTCAACCCTAAGAAGTGCATATTCAGGGTCACCGAGGGGAAGTTGCTCGGGCATATTGTCTCTGAGAAGGGTATATCCATTGACCCTGATAGAGTTGAAGCATTGCTAAATCTACAGATGCCTGGCAGCAAGAAAGAAATGCGATCCTTTTTCAGAAAAATCAACTTTGTGTGACGATTCATTACGGGATTTGCAGAAATAGTTAAACCACTCAATGAAATGATGAAGAAAGATACCAAGATTGAGTGGAGTCCTGAAGAAAAGTAGGCATTCACCCAGATCAAACAAACCATAACGGAGGCACTGGTCCTGGCTAGTCCAGACTATTCCCTTCCATTTTACATTTATTCGTTTGCTTTGCCGCATTCCGCTGCGGCAGTGTTGACCAAAAAAGTTGAAGGGGAGGAACGACCAATAGCTTTCATGAGTTCCCCCTTTAAAAATGCCGAAGTCCGATATTCACCACTAGAAAAATAGGCCTTTGCTCTAGTTCACACCGTGAAGAAATTCTGGCATTACATTCTCTGGAGCAAAGTGCATGCTATCATCCTGGACCAGGCTGTCAAATCCCTGCTGATGCAGAGTGAATTGGGCGAAAGACAGGGGAAATGGATGGCCATCCTCTAGGAATATGACTTAGAAATGCAGCCCATGAGGATAGTTCGAGGCCAAGGACTAAGTTGGGCGATAGCAGAAGAGACTCCCCGCATAGAATGCCAAACTTACACAGTGGAGTCCATTACCCAAGATCCGTGGTATACTGATTTGGTATACTCATTGCTAAACAACAAATGCCCGGAGGGGTTGCCTCCCCATAAACACCGCGCTCTATGGATGAAAAGTGCACACTTTATGATAAAAGATTATGCGCTTTACTGCAGAAACTATGAGGGAGTGTACCTCCGGTGCATTGATAGAGACCAAGCTATAAGAATAATCGACGAATTCCACGGACAGTTTGGAACTAGGCATGGCTCAGCCGATGCCACTGCCCATCAGATCCTTCGGGCCAGATACTATTAGCCCTGTATCTTCAAGGATGTTTACACTCACGTTAGAAAATGTCATACTTGTCAAACTGCAATGCATCGAGAGCGTAACCCCGCTATGCCTCTACAACCAGTCTACGAGGCTAGACCCTTCGCCCAATGGGAATTTGACTTCATCGGAGAGATTAACCCCAACTTGTCTGCCAACCACTGATACATCCTTACTGCTACTGAATATTGCACTCGGTGGTCTGAGGCTATACCTTGTAAAAACAACACGGCGGACGTAGTTATCAAGTTCTTGGAAGAAAACATCGTCACAAGATTTGGGATGCCCTTTTCTTTGGTATGTGACAATGGTCCGGCGTTCTCGTCGGCACAGTTACTTGAATGGACCTACAATCGAAAGATCACACTCAAGTTCTCCAACAACTATTACCCCCAGGGAAATGGCATTGTTGAATCCACAAACAAGAATCTGCTTGAAGTGATCAAACATCTGTTAGAAAAAAATCCCCAGGATTGGCATCAAAAGCTTAAATTCGCCCTCTGGGCGGATTGCATTTGTGTCAAGGCTGCCCTGGGAACATCCCCATTCCATCTGGTTTATGGTCAAAACCCTATATTCCCAGTCAACTTACAGATCCCAGTTTTATAGTTCACACAGGAATTCAGCAACAAGGACAATATCGTGGAGGTTCGGCTCTTGAATCTGGTGCAGATGGAAGAACAAAGAGACGCAGCCCTTGAACATTTCACGCATCATCAAGCAGTGGTAAAATGATGGTTTGACAGAAGAGCCCAATACAAGGCTTTTCAGATCTCAGATCTGGTCCTACTGTGGGACAAGGCCCGGGAGAAGAAAGGAAAGCATACCAAGTTCTAGCGACTCTAGCTCGGACCATACTTGATCTCAGAAATCTGCGGGGCAAATACTTACCGCCACAACACCTTGACTGGGGAACCTGTCGCATTGCCTATTAATGGACAGTTTCTCAAACACTATTTTGAGTAGGGTAATTTCGTCCTAAATTTTATTATATGTAAAGCCTTTTGCTTGTAAATATCTCTTCCGGGTGCCTCGTTGCGAGGTACCCTGCCTTGTAAATAGCCTTGTTGGCTGTCTTCCGAGACAGTCCCCCTTTTGTCATTTTTGTTTTCATTTTTAGTTTTCTTTTGGTCCCGACATTTTGTTTCGTCTTGTAAGAATTGGAATGCTTCGCATAACTTTGGCCTCCGGTACAATGTCTACGGTATGGCTGAACTTTGGAATCTATCTTTAGCATGGTGGAACTCCAGTCTCTAGGGTTCATTTCACGGGTTATGGCACATTTTGAAGGAATATCCATTGGGTGTTCTCTCAGGAAATCTGGAAATCAGTGAACAAAATAATAACACAAGGAACAAGTAATCGAACATGCCGAGGGTAGATCGGTTGTACTCTTTGATTGACCCAAGTCTGAAAATCTTAAGAGATTCTTTTCGGGTCCAGAGTTTCTGTCCCCTTTTCAAACAATCTAAATATTGGTGGATAGGTGAAAGAAGTACCACCATTAAGATTAGCTAATCTTAAGCTCAATGGTGAAAGAAGTACCACCTTCCCCACCCAGAAATAAGAAAAATAACAAAAGAAAAAGCGGGACAGAACTCCGGTCTCCGGGGAAACGAGCAAATTGATGACTGATTCGATGTAATTAGTGCCTCTTCTCTACTCCCAAAGGTCATCGGCTTGATTTCTTTCCAAAGCACACACGACACCACTAATGAAGGACTATGGACTGACTCTTGCATGGTTGGATACTCTCGGATATGCTACTTTTTGCCTATCAGACGCTTCGGGAAGCGGTTTGTTCTAGTTTTGCTAACCAGAGATTCTTTGGTTCTCAAATGTGCTATAGCATTTGTCCCAGATAGTCACCATTTTTTATGCCCTGCATCCCCATCCCTACATTTTGTGTATAAAATTTTGGGTCCCCCTTTTTTCTTTTTCTTGCGGCTTTGCCTTGTCTTTTTCTTTTGTTTTCTTTCTCCGCGGTTTTTCTTCCCCGGTGTGTCATTTTGCTGTTTGGTTTTCTCCTCCAGGACTCTGGTCCTGGAGGTTGTCTTTTGTTGGGAACCGGATTCCGGACTCTGGGATTTTTTGTCGTGATTTTCTTAGGGATATCATCACGAGGAATCCCTGGGCCCGGAGTCCGAAGATTTTTCCTATCCGGAGATCACCGAAAGGAGGAGGATTGCCTTTTACCGTGGGTATAAATAGAAATTATCTGTCATTTTCACGCTTACCGAGATTAAAACCTTCGAGCACTTAGAGAAAATTAAAGAGCAATTTCAAAGAGATTAACAGGGCGTTTGCAGGAAGCTTATGGTAATCAGGGCTTAACGATTTTCAGCCATTCTCAGGCAGGTGCAAGCGCTTCGTGGTGGTGATTTTGATAGTTTGACAACTCGAGCTATTACAGAGCTTGTGTGGTAAAACCTCCCTTCCCTCCACCTTCTGTGTTCTCAGGTTGGTGTTTCTGCCCTTCCCTCCTCTTTGTTTTGCTTCCGCTTTTTGGTTTTTCTTTGGGTTTGCTTAGTTTTTTTTGTTTTTTCTTTGTTTTGCTTCCCTGTTTTGTCTGGTTTGGTCTTCTGGTTTTGCCGCCCGTTGGTGGGTCGGCTCTGCCAGAGGGTTGTCCACCCTCTGTGCAGAAGTTGTTTGTCTGTAAATAATGTAAATAGTGTAAGTAGTGGTTTGTTTGTAGGTAGTGTATACATTGTATATATCTATTTCTGCCTTGTCTGGTTTTCCCGCGGGCGTCATCCCGTGATGTATATCCAGGTATATATGTACATCATTGTGAATAGTCTATGTATATATCCCCTCATTTCTATGTATATATCCCTCAGCTTCATGTATATCCTTCCAGGTGAATTGACGAGCTGGTTAAGTCACCTCTGTGTCTGGTTTTCACCTTCGAGTTTGCTTCAAGGCAGAAAACCACCTGTTTGAAACTTGGCCCCCGGCTGGTTTCAAACAGGTAGTTTTCTCTCTCCTCCATCAAATCTATTAGAACCTCATTTGCATCTCATGCACACAATCAATTTCATCCAAGTGGCTTTCCCTTTTCGCATGTTTGAACAGTTGGCTCCGCCGTCATCGCCATCGCATCCATTTAATGCCGACGCATGTGGCATCCACGTGGGTTTGGCAACTTGCCTTTTCATATTCTTTGCTAACGGTCATTTCTCTGGGCTTCGGGCCCCTTACCACCATCTGTCCCGCGTCTTTCCTAAGTGTGACAAAATTTCCCAAACCCAAACATGTGTTAATGATATCTTCTATTTTATGTGTTTTGCTTTCCAGGTATCTTCGCATAAAACTAACATTTTCAGGGAAGGCAAACACCACGGTGGTAAGATTTCCCAAACCCTGGAATGATTATTCTGTTGAAAATGTTCTGACGGTCGCTTTGCCTTGCAGGTTCCTAGACTTCATCCTCCAAATATGTCTGAAGCTTCCGCATCATCTCCTCTCGAAAGTCCGAAATTACCAACCACAACAGAAACCAGGGCAGCAGCAAAGAAAAAAATGGAGAAAGCCCTGGAAAAACTTTCCCTCACCATGAAATATGTATAGGAAAATGCCATTGTGGGCTCAAAGATTGAGTCCAAGGTAAAACTGATGACCGACGCCAATGTCGGGACTTGGGCAGAAATGCAGGCCCTGGTAAAGATAATGCACATCCAGCAACAGGCTAGAGACCAGCTCGCAATCAACGTCGGGGGTTCCAGAATTCTCCAGGCAGCTTGCTTCCCATGCTCTGTACAATCTCTGAAGGTTATCTTAACACTGGCGACCCACTACAACTCTTCTGTCTGGGCCGTCATGCTCGCAGCTGCAAAGCCCATGAGATACCCCACCCCGCTAGTGTCCCTCGACCCAGTCACATTTTAGGCAGGCCTGGGTATCCCGCAATTTGAAAGATCCATGGTGGTCACAAGGACTGATGCCTTGAAATAGTTTACACAAATGGAAGATGCGGCCCGGGTGTACATGAACACCCATTGGCTCAAGGCCCTGAAGAGGGACCCAAAGAGAATGAAGATAGATATCCCCCGCTCTGAATTCAAGGAGAGCATCCAAATGGGGATAATAGCATTAGCCCAGGTATTTGGGCAACCTTCTGCCCAGGATTTTTCCAAGTGGATGTACTATTTCCTCCTCGGCATCTCCACTAAGGGAGAATTCTTTGACTGGGCGACAATAATCTCCAATCATGTTGACTCCCAGTTCTAGTAGTTGAACGAGAAGAAGAAGTCCTACATGTCTTCTTATGTTTTCTGGGCCTTGGCCCAGCAGAGGGCCCATTCCAATGACCTACTTACAGATGGCATTCTTGGGATTGGCCCAAGACAAAAAGCACCGTGGGACCATTTCCCACAAATTCAATGGGAGGCCAGCTTCCCCAGTTTCTGTCGGGTGAACAATGTGTTCGTTTACTACCACCTGCTCACACCTGCCCGGGATTCTGGATACCACCTACCTACTAAGGTGATGAAATTAGTTAGTAGTTATGGGCACTACTATATCCAATTCCAGTAGCATACATACATTAGGGTCACTGGCTTCTCCAGGAAACCCTACTTGTTTCCCAAACACTGTGGGGAGAAGATCGTGGTGCTGGAATATTGCCAAAAAATGATGGAGTTGCATACCTTCTTTGCACTCAAGAAGGTCCCCAACATCTCATTCCCAATCACCTGTGGGAACTACACATGCAGTCTGGCCACCGCGAAGGAGGCAGATAATGAACTAAAAGTTATAACTTGCAAGAATTTTATCTGGCGCGAAGAAATTTTGATCCGCACGGCCGAATTGCGACGGTAATGCCCCGAGCCTCAGAGCCCCATCATATACACATGGAAGACTTCTCGGCTGGTTTCCAGGATGACGTGGATGTCTGGAGCAGGTACTATCATAGAATGACAGCCGGATTGATGCAAGAACTGAAGCTCCAGAGATTCCCTCCGGGCTTCTCTGACACCGCCCCCACCATAGATCCCCAGTACAAAGAAAAGGGGATCCATAAAATGGCATTGCCAGCAATGGATTGGGCTGCCCAAGAGGGGCCCATGATCGAGGACTTCACTCAAGAGGTGGTCGAGTGAAGTCATGCCTATTTCAAAAGGGTATGCCTTGGGAGTATGCGCCAAGCTTCCCGACCGGCGCCAAAATTAGCGCCACAGCCAGTACCTAAGATGACCCCAGGGGCTGGGACTTCTTCACAAGGTGTAGACAAAGGAAAGGGAATAGCTACAACCCCCTCGGTGCAAGAAGTCCTGATACAAGAATAGATCAAGCAGTCTGTGGCAGCCTCCTAGAAAATGAGGGAGCAGTTAATAACGAGGCTGGCCACTCCCCCGCTCATGGCCGGACCAATTCATCCTCCATCCTCCCCATCGCTGGCAGCCTTAATGGTCAAGGCAACGGGGGTGGATCCCATGGAGGCAGCAGCTATAGCCGATGCAGGGCCACCTTTGGTCACCCAGAGGAAGAGGAAGCACATAAAATAGCACAAGGCAGAACCAGCGCCAGCGGCATCCCTCCCCCAAGAAGTAGAGATCCTTTCTTCTAGTTCTCCGGAACCAGAGAAAGAAACATAGCCTGCAGAGGTCCCAGCCAGTCCCCCTCTGCAAGAGAAATTTGATGATGTATTTGCAACCGATGAGTTCGGAAACATTTAAGGGGATGATACACAAGTAGGGACAGAAGTCCCAGAGAAAGAAGTGGAGGCTGTGGACCAAGAAGACCCAGAACAGGAACCTGTGCAAGAGCAAGAGCAGGAGATAGAAAAGGAGCTGGAACCAGAAATTATCTCTGGGGCTCAAGAGATGCAAGGTCTGGGAGTGGACCAACTAAAGCCAAGCAAAAAAATGGCATCCACTAAGGGAACCAGACCTCCGGGAGTAACCGTAAACCCAGCTGCCACATTCACAAGGCCACTCCCAGGGGCGACCTTCGGGCAGGTTATCACAGGGGCTAAAACTTTAAATCTTGGCCCGATACCTCCCCTACTGCCAATAGAAGAAGAAATCCCGGTAGAAGAAGAAGAAGAAGAGAAGTAGCTTGATGAGGAAATCCCCAAAGAATCCTACGAAGGTCTAGACCCAGTAATAGACATACAGGACAGGGCTGAGGAGATGGAAGTTGACAAAGGAAATATTGCTGGAGAAGAAGTTGAGGCAGGGAGGATGGATGAAGTCCATGTCGAAGAGGAGAAATAGCCACCGAACACCGGGAGAGAATCAGGAGAAAAAATTCTGGCAGGAAGGCCACCTCTCCCACCTCAGTGGCTGGTAGAGAGCAAAAAGAGAAAAGCTCAGTCCACTTCGGTGATTCCTCTCTCCCTGGCTGAAATGATGGCCCAAGTTCAGGCCCCGCTGAAGGTGAAGAAATCTCGGACAGTTCATACTCTGCGAACTAGGCTAAGCGGAGAAACCGTTGCCATTGTAGCAACACCTCCCACAGACGCCGATGAAGCAACCACAGACCCTACAGATTACAATGTTGTAGAGGTATCCCTAGGTAAAAGAGGAAAGCAAGGCGAGGTAGACTTGCTTAAGGAGGCAGCAAGGGCAGTTGAAGCCCGATACGAAAAGGAGGCCCAGAGGCTCAAGGCCGAAAAAGAGAAGAATGCAAACCTTATGGGGTTGCTTACCGAGCTGGCCAGACCCATCAATGTCGCCCCTCTAGAGACCTCCACATCAGAGGAATTACCGTAGAGTGACATAGAATCCCTACGAGTAATGAAAAAGAAGGCCCAAGTAGTAGATGAATGGGTCACCCTACAGATAGGAAACACCCAACGTTTCCTAGCGTCCACCCTCTCGGACTTATGCACAGCCCAGAAAATTATTCATTAGGCCAAAGCACTCATTGAACAGTGGGAGAGTGACGCTGAAAATTACCAAGCATGGAAGGTGGAGCTCGAAGTGCTCCTCACCTTAGGAGAAGACATAATTTCTGAATCTGGAATTCTGGATGAGGAATCATTTGATTTCGTGAGAACTCAACACTTCAGAATTGACCTCACATTGGAGGTGACCAAGCAACTGGTAGAGTCCTTGCAGGAAAAGGTAAATGCTGTGAAATATTCTTCTAATTTATATAAGTCTTTTGTAATAAAGGCTTCCAGGTCTGATCCCCTTAGTACAGATACTTATACCCCCAAAGATTTTGTTTTGGGGAGTTTTGATGAAATAATAAAATTCCGGTATCAATCTCTGGAGGGAATGGATGGGGCCCAGATGAAAAAACTAACCAAGATGATACTTAAGGGCCATGACGCTGCAAAAATGGTAGATGAATTCAAAGGGAATGTTCTGGACCTGGGGGAACAAGTTGAAGTGGCCAGACACAGAAGGGCCAGCCTAAAAGAGATAGACAAGGATGGCATTTTCCACCTCCTCCAGGCCTTCAGCGATAACAAGAAACCATGAGCTTTCTCTGAAGGCCAGGGAAAAAATCACATTGAGTATTCTTTATTCTTTTTGGGACGTAAGTTCCCGGATCCTGGAGTTCCAGATCCAACAATTTTGTATTCTTTAAAGTGATCCGTGTCCCGGTCCCCGAGGCCGACTGGTCACTTTTAGAAGCGATTAATAAAGACTGTCAGAAGGTGGTTGGCCACATCAAGAGGCATCGGCTTGGCAGTTGGTCTTCTGACAAGGTGGTCTTCTCGAGGTGCCACTCAGAAGTACATCTGGCACATTGGAGATAGGGCACCGCATTTCCCATTTATGAGGCATGTAGCCTCGGTCCTCGACGGACCTACTTCCTTCTTTCTCCTTTCCAGTTCTCTTCTCGAGACTGATTCTTTTGATGTATATTCTTATCTTATTCCTCTTACATGATAGACCTATTCCTTCTCTAGGTCTTTTGTAGGGTGGCGCAGGTAGTACCGGCCCCCGGATTTTGTATTTTATTAATGTTTAAAATAGGGTTAGGGTTAGAGAGTTTTATAAATAGGCAAATCGGCCCATTTCCAAGGGTCAAAAAAATTGATGATTTTGTTGTCCATAGCAATAGCAAAGTAATTTCTCTTTAGTTGCAGAGCTCAATGTTCCATGATTCTGTTCTTGATAGTTAGATGCTCTCCTGGAGCCACCATTGTATTACGCACCAGTGCTTGCTGGACTGAATATTAATGAAGAAGGAAGAATTCTTAGCAATGACATTGTTGGCATTCCTGCTTCTGAGTTAATGGTATTTCATGTTTTAATGTTCTTCATGTCTTTTACTCTGGTATGTTAAAGTAGATTAACGACCTCTTTATTCCCACTACTGATAAAATGCTAACTGATGGTTATGTGTTTCTTCGGTATTTAGTGTAGTTTACCAGAGTATTATTGATGTTCCAGACATTTTAGCATGACTGTAGTTAGATGAAATTCTTCTAACCTTGCAGGATCTTTTTTGCTTTATTTGCTAAGTATAGAACGCTCAAAAAAACCCTACTTTGATCGAATCTCCGGAGAAGATGAGTTAAAGAAACCAGCTATCCCCCTCAAAAATAGTCACCTCTCCCGATCGGGCCCCCACACCGTCATGACCTGACACCTAGGTGCTTGAAGGCCCGAAGGATTTATTTCCCCCGGATAACCTTTGCAGGCGGAGTTGGCCGATTTTCCCGGAACCTGGTGACAACTTATGACTGTTGGCGGACCCGGTCAGCAAAACCCCGTCAACACTAGTATAGATATGTGGTAGCATTATTAGAGGAAAAAAAAGAAAAGGAATAACTATAATGGAAGTGTTACACAATATTACTATAAGGCTACAAGGACATGACAATGTAAAAATTGGAAAATGGACCAAAGTGTAAAAAATGTCAAAGATACAATTCAATAATGAGAAAATATGCAAACCCGGGTGCTATAAATAAACCAAGCATAGAACAAATATATTTAATTAGTGAGTAGATAATGGATCAATTAGAGGCTTGGGAATAATGATATTTAGAGGTATTAACAACGATGTATCATCAATTAAAGACCCCTTATGGTTATTCCAACCATCAAGGAGAACTTTGGGCCCACAAGCAGCAATTATTCTTTGGTTTTTACCCCTTTTGGGGGGATTTTCTCTTTTTCTCGACCCAAGGAAGATATCATGCCTTTGAAGAACCATTCAAGAATCGAAACACTAGTTGAAGCATCATTCAAGAAAATTAGTTTGATCTTTTCTTCATCTCTCCTTGGAATTTGTGGAAGAAATTTTCTATAATAATTTTTGTTATCTCTTTTCTTCCTTAGTTATGTTGGAAAGTGACATTTCAAGCAATTGTTATTTTGTCATTGATGTCAAACCTTAACTGGTGAGACTATTCGTATCTATTTGAGTACCATATATATTGTTGATGAAGAAGATTTAACAAGAAGACCAAGTGAATGGTTGAGTTAAGCAAAATTAAAGGGTACTTGATCAACTGGCACTCTGGCAAAGTAATTAGTTGTTTATCTTTCAAAGATAGTTTTTCTGGTTGTTTTGTGTCGAGCAAGTTTGGCTTGTGCTGAGCAAAGTTGTTTGTGCTAAGCGAAGTTGTTTGTGATGAGAAAGTTTGTTCAGTGTTGAACACCAGTGAAATTGCCGAGTGAAAATAGTGATGTTGGCCGACTTACAGTAATTGGATTAATGATGAGATTTGAGATCTCTAGCCGACTTAGTTAATTTTATTGGGATATGTAATGTTAATTAAAGATTGATCCACATCATTTAAATGTATGGGTAACCATAATTAATGCATGGTTTTAATATTTAATTAGAGACTACTTTGGAGAAGTAAATGTAATGAAATGATGGAATGGTCCATTGGATCTGACCCAACCTAAGATCTACGATCTTGATTAAGCGGAAAAGATTTATCTAACCTAGACAAAGAGGTATATGATAACCTAAAGGGGTTATTAATTAAGTGTGGAAGTGGATGTATGTATGCAAGAGGTTTGCATAGTTGATTTACTGATTGGCATGACCTAGCAGAGAAGGCTGAATACAGAAGCAGAGAGTTGCATGTGTGATTGCTTGACGGATTTCCAAGTAGATCAAAAGATTGAAATGACAATGCAGGCCATCCAGTAAGTTAGCATCAAAGTTGTAATTGGATCTGAATTTGCAAAGTAAGTTGTATGTATCAGATCACAACTGCTGATTACTTTCTAACCATTGTATCAGTTAAAATCCTTTAACAAGGTTGACCTAA
>MU226565.1:687570-714216 GCA_018584345.1 Thuja plicata
GTGGAATGTTCTAAGTCCTCTAACAAGGCCACTCCTGATAGGGTGATTAAATCCTTTAACCAGGTCACACCTAATAGTGTGTTATTGTAACCTTTAATAGGGTTGGCTCCTCACAGAGCTCACTTCAAAAGAGTGAAATTTGGTAGCATGTTATTGGTGGTTTTTCCCATATTGGGTTTCCACGTTAAATACTTGTGTCAACTTGTGTGAATGCTTATGGTTTGTTTTACTGTTATGTTTCTACAAGCTAATAAATTTAGATAGTAAACTACATGATTAAGTTGCTGACATATGCTACTGTTGCCGAGTAGATCTGAAATACATAAAGTTTTATTTGCTACATCTAGACCTGAGGATAACTGATTCACCCCTCCCCTCTCAGTTATTCTAAATTCATTCTAACAAGTTATTTCTTTTTATATTTTTGCACCTACAAGGGAAGACTGTATTGAACTCATTTTTTGAAAATTTAGAGCAGTTTTTTCAAGATTTGTAACAGAAAAAGACTCCATTCAATTCAATAAAAGCTTCCATTTTCTCTTGTCTCTTATCATATGACTGGTTTTTGGAGAATGATTGTGTTTTTATATAAAATCCTTTATACCTCTTTCTTTTAGCAATGGTGGAAATAATAAATCTCATTAGAATTGTTGATGTCATTTTGTGTTTGGTCATTTTCAGAAAGTTGAAGTTGTGAAACATTCATTTCCTTCAAACAATGTTGAAAACCAAAACATTCGTGAAAACATTTTTTCATTATGTGAATTGAATCAAGTTGTGAACAAAGCTAAACTTTCATTGAGTTAGATTGTGAGTCATAGCAGCTATTAGGGATCTTGAAATTTTTTAATTTGGTGCATCACTTGTTAGTCATATAAAATTTCATTTCAAAACATATCCCTCTCCCCTTTTCCAAGGCAAATTTATTTTTTAGGTGAGTACCACAAGTAGGAAGTCGGTATTCTCTAGAGGTTCATCTCCATTATAGGTTACCCACAACCTGGAGATGTTCCCATATTTCACTAGTAAGTTGAGTCTTACTTAGAAAGGGTTCATTATTAGGTGAGAACAGTAATCTTTGCATCATTTTTAGTTCCTAAATTATGTACTAGTCATGTTGGGATAACTTTGATAATGGTTTATGTTGATTTACTATTTGAGTGTTTTGATAATTTTGGATAGCGAGATTTTTATTGTTGTGGTATTATAGTTGGAGTTTGGTTGGGATGAGATTGATTGTGTATCTATACCAAATTTTGTTGGAGATAGATCTATAAGTTTTGAATATTGTATAGGAGTTCTGAAGATTTGTTTTTAATGGAAAGATTAAGGAACCTACTCTTAAAGCTATAATTTGTTTTATCATGAGCATGATGAGGAGGTTGTTCTTTAAAGGTGTAAATTTTTCATAACCCACTCTTCTAGTCCACTTGGTAATGAATGATCTAATAGTTATTGTTTTCCCAATTGTTAGATGTATTTCTTCTTTGTGCCTTGTCTTCTTGTGTAGTTTGAGTCTTGAGATATATATTTCATTTATAAGGGCTTATTTAAGGACTATATAAATGATAATGGGTTGTGAGGTATGTCTTGAGTAAAATATATTTTAAAGAGAACACAAGAAATATAATTAGTGACTCTGGATGTATTCCCTTATTGTAAAATATTTGTTTGTTTGATCTTGGACTAAATTCAAGAGGCTCACATCTAGATGCTATTTTTTAAAATTAGAATGATTAGATTTTTCTAATAAGGATTTGATACTATATCTTACTCATGAGAGCTTGATAAAGTGTGTGTTATAAGAAATATTTTTTTGATTTTCTAGTTTTCTCTCTCGATGGTTTGTTATGTATTTGGTTCAATTCATGTTAGAGTTTACATTTATGTAGAGTTGATTATTTACTATTGTAGATACCTAAATCTTATTACTAACTTCATAATCTAATTTAGTTCTCTCTTAGGAATTATTAATTAAATATTTATTATTTAATTAACTTATGTCAACCCTCTAATTAATTATAGTCCACTTAACTAAATAAGCGATAAATGGTTATTTGATTAAATCATCTTTTTCTATTACTTAAACAAATAATCCTATTTGTTCTAATTTATTTATTTACCCCATTTTCCTCTATTTGTGAATTAAATAAATATACTTAATTCATTTGAGCACATGGCTCCTAACTTTAACACCTACCTAGCCATGTTATAAAAATTACCTAACCTAGGGTTCTAACTCAACCCAACCTCTTATACATACTAATCCACTCTAAATTAGTTAAACACCCTACTTTAACTAATCAACCCTCTACTCATTGATGCAGAGCCCTTCAATATAGAAGCTTTATCCTTTGTAAGATAGGATCTTTAGCCCTCCAAATGGGGTATGACTATATACAAGGGTCTCCACACCTTTAAATCTCCTTCTACTCTCCTTCTATAAATCATTCACAATGAAAAACCGTCATGGTTCATTCCCATGTCAAGACCAAACAATACTCTTGACCTTTCCTTACCAGAGTGAGCCAGGAGTAAAATATTCATGTTAAGGAGTGGTATGGTTTCCTATTTCTCCTTATACCTTAATTGAACATATTTGGGACTCTCAAAGTCACCAAGAACCCTAAATACAAAGAAATAATATTTTAAGCCCTTTTGGGCCTACCTGGCTAGTAGCCCTAACCAAAGGGTTTTCTGAGGATAACTCTTAAAAATTCCAAAGGAACTCTTGAACAAACCACATATATATATATACTCTTTATGTAGATACTCCAAACCTCAAACTCTCACACCTTGACTCCAAGTTCATATGCCCAAACACTACAAGGTACCTACTAGGCCTAATAGCCCTATTAGGTCATTTTTACAAACAAAGTGCTCTAAAAGGGAACAGTCTAACAACCAAACCACTTGGGAAATCAAGGATGATATACAAATAGATAAAATATAATGAATCACCCATTTGTTGAAGTTACACATTCTGGTGTTCTTGACTGGACAGTCACATACAGATGCATGTCCCACACATTCAAATGCATCACTCCTTGATCATCTCCTGCTCTAAAACCACCAAAAAATCAAAGTACACTCTAATACCTTGAAAACACCTAAGTTTCAGATTTTTCCCATAATGGATTTTCAAGATACGAGTTGATCTCTGCAAAACCCTAGGTATGGTAGGGTTTCTCGCCTATTACCACTAAAACAAAGACAACTTTCATTTCTCTACACCAAATTACCTCAAACAAAAACAAAATAAAATTTAATACATTTATTCTACTTATCCAACATGTCTTTCTTAAAGATGCCACTATACAAAACCATATAAAATAAAAACATAGATAATTTGCAGGAAAATCACTGAATTTCTTATTGTTTCATCATAAAAACTTCACCAAAATTGACCAACAACCCCTGGATTCAAGTTTGTTATCCTTTTACATGTTTTCCCAATGGTTCATAACTAGATATGAAATGTCACGACCTTCGGTCTGTTAGAATAACTAAGAGGAGGGGGTGAATTGGTGGCCTCAAAAATTAATTCAATAAACCATCCAAAACTTTATATCTCAAATATAAACCTCTAGTTATCTTTAGTCCTACAATATGTATGCCTTTAAATAATCTTATCAAATAAATACTGCTCAAATTTCAACGTTAATCCTTATTCTTAAGCTTTACTGATTATTAGTCTAGCCTTTACTGAAATACAGTAAATAACTTAGTGTTTACCGATCATCCTATTTTAGTAATGTGTAAAGAAAAACATCAAAGAAATGAATCATAAACACATTTGACACATGGATTTTTAACGTGGAAACCTTGTTAGGGGAAAACTACTTGGGATCGGTAACCCAAAATTTTCACTCTTCTGAAGTGAGCCCAGTAAAGAGCCAACCTAGTTAAAGGTTACAAACATGCTGTTAAGTGTGACCTTGTTAGAGGGTTTGAATATAATAGTTTGTCACTTGATATCTGACATTCACTATGCTATCTTCATGACCAAACTTTTTGATACTCATTGGGATGTATCTCTATATAGAAAGGATTTTTAAGTCCTGCTCACTTAAGATACTTTATGATCCAATGGTTAAATTGAAATAGTAAATGATCTGTTCATAAATACAACTTAGACTTGCAGATGTTCAGATCTATTGTAAGCTCATAATACCTTTATGATCAATTTTTCCCTTCAATTATTCAATACCTTTTCTCCACTTCTTTCTACTCCGTGATGTTGTTTCTCTATTGCTCGGTGTTTGCAGAAATATTAGCTCTATTCTTCAGCTTGTTTGATCAGGACTGTATGAAGACTTCTTTCTTCATCAATATTCTCTTCAACATATTCTTCTCTATTCACTCCCTAATTCATAATGAATTAGCTTGTCTCTTTATAGACATGATTTTACCATTTCTAGGTCTTTGTCTTTCTTTTTCTTGATGTGATCTATAAATCTCGCCATTATTTCTTTAAAGCTTGCTTTAGTTTTATCCCACAGATTTATCCTTGACAACTGGAATAAAACTAACTTTAAAACTCTAGCTTATCTCAAACTTTTAACTTGTAGATGAAAACAATGTAATCAACTAGTTAAATCCATGTTTAGCTCCTATCAGCTAAGTTTTTTGTCATTTCTGAACTTTGGTTCTTATCGGTGTTTAACTCCTTGTTTTCTCATTCTTGACTTGAGTTGTCCTCGGGCATCTCTTTTTGTCAGGGTTGTCTATCCTTCAAGTTTTTTTTCTGTCAAGCAACACTGTGAAATTTAGTTCCTCTCAGGTATCACTTAGGTTCTACTCGTCGATAATGCTTGCTCGGGTATCACTATGACTCTTCTCTTGGGGTTCTCTATCTTTCGGTGTGCACTGTCTATGAGTGTTTGTTTTCACTTGGTGTATACTGAACTTTTATGCATTACTAATAACATAACCTTTATTTATTTTTTTCTTTGAAGTCTTTGAGAATATGTATATAACCAATCAGATTATATCAAGTTGACATCAATGACAATACAATACATTAACTGATTTAATGTCTTGCATTAACTTTCTTCATCTCGGTGATCATCAACTTAACATCTTCAAACATTCAATCACTTATAGTTCATCAATCTCTCCCTTTGGAATTGATGGAAACACACTACATTACTCCTAATATAATATGAAATATATCAGTTGTAGTTCATCAATCTCTACCAAACTTATTGTTCTATAACCAATACAAATGTCTGATTTTCTGTAAGCTCTTCTAGCTTAGGTTTTATTCTTGCAGAGTACGTTCTTCAATTTTTATTCCCTTCACTAGATAGATGTAGCAACTTTTGATTCTATCTCTCCCTTTTTTGTAGAATTTCTTCTCTAATGTTCTCTCTCCCTTTGATTTTTCCTCTCCTTAATGGATATCTCTTTTTCCTTTGACAAAAATAGATTATACTTTCTCTTTGAGTTATCTCTCCCTTGAGTCATCTCTCCCTTAGGATAATCATGCTGGATATTTCATATGTATATATAATCTCTCTCTTTGGATATTCTCTCCCTTTGACAACAATTCCAAACTATATTTCTTCCCTTTTTTTATAATATATTCCTTGAATTTCCCTTTCCATTAGCAATATAATAACTCTGGTGTTTGGTGCAGATAAGTACCTTTTTGTGAACTGATAAATCTTTGCAGTCCATCTCTTTTCTTGCATCAACATAAATGATCTCCTGACTATGTGTAGGCTGATGCAGCCTCCTAGTTAGCTTAGTGACCAATAGACAAGGGTCAGACCCCTAGTCTTTGTCTCAGGTACTCAAATATATCTTTAGGCAATGGATTTGTGAATATGTTTGCTGATTGTTCCTTGGATTGAACATATTCTAGTATCACCTCTTTCTCTTGCACTTGTTCTCTTAAGTAATGATACTTGATAGCAATATGCTTTGTCTTAGCATGCATGAGAGGGTTCTTGGAAATGTTTATTTCACTTGTATTGTCACAATAGATAATCATTGGTTCAAGAATTTTCATATTCATACCTTCTAGTAATTGTTTGATCCATGCAATATTTGAGCAGTTTATAGCAACAACAACATATTCTACTTCTGCAGTATATTTTGAGATGCATCATTTCTTTTTACTGATCCATTTGACAATTATGTCACCCATAAATATTTCTCCTCCAGTTGTGCTCTTTCTTTCATCTAAGTTTCCATCCCAATTAGCATTTGTATAGACTTGAAGCTCAAATTTTCCTTCTCTTTTATACCATAAGCCATACTCTTCGATATTCTTTAGATATGTCATAATTCTTTTGAGAGAAGTCATGTGTGATTCCTTAGGATTAGCAAAGAATCTTGTAACTATTCCAACTGCATGTGCAATATCTGGTCTAGTATGAACAACATACATTAGTTTTCCAATCATCGATCTATATAGGGTCTGATTTACCTCATTTGACTTATCTTCCTTTGTCAACTTGCATCTGGTTTCCAGAGGTGTTCCAACTAGCTTGGAATCTTCCATCTTGAATATCTTGAGAACTTCCTTTATGTATTTGGATTGTGTGATATATATGCCTGCATCCTGTTGAAGAATATATAGACCAAGAAAGAATTTGATCTCCCCAAACATTGACATTTCAAACTCTTTTCTCATTTCATTAGAAAATGATTTGCATAACATATCATTACCTCTAAATATGATATCAACAACAGATATTTCAGAAATCAAAATGTTATCATTGGTGTCTTCTTTTAAATATAGATTACAGTTTTCACTTGTTCTTACACATCTAATGCTTATGAGATAGGAGTGAAGTCTTTCATACCATGCTCTAGGTGCTTGTTTCAATCCATACAAGGATTTTTGTAGTCTTCATACCATGTTTCTCTTGTCAGGATCAACAAACCCTTCTGGTTGTTCAATGTATACTACTTCTTCTAGTATTCCATTTAGGAATGGATATTTGACATCTATTTGGTATACCTTAAATCCTTTGTATGTAGCATAAGCAAGTATAATTATAACTCCTTCTAGTCTAGCAACGGGTGCAAAGGTTTCTCCATAGTCAATACCTTCTTCTTGTACATATCCCTTGCATACTAATCTTGCTTTGTTCCTTGTGACTTCTCCGTTCTCATTTAGCTTGTTTCTAAATATCCATTTGGTACCGATGAAATTTTTTCATCTGATCTAGGTACTAATGTCCATGTTCTATTCTTCTCAATATTTTCTACCTCTTCATTCATAGCACTAACCCATTCTTCATTTTCAAGTGCAGTATTAACATATTTAGGCTCAAAATCACAAATTAAACATCTAGTGTTCAGTGACTTACTTCTTGTTCTCATACCAACCTTCTTGTCTCCTATGATATGGTTTGGTGGATGGTGTCTTCTGACATATTTGGCAAGTTTTGGTTCAGCTCTTTTTTCATCATTCTGATCATCATCTTGACCTTCATTCTGATCTCCATTGCTTGGTACATCATCTTGAGAAATTTCTTGATTTTCGGTGTTTACAGCCTGATGCTCGGGTGAATTATTCTGTCACTCGGGAGTGATACACTATTGCTCGGGTAGAGTGCTAGGTTTTTCACTATAAACAAACATGTTGTATTCTTCTAGTTCTTTTTTTCTTTCCTCATCATTTTTCTCTACAAATTCATCCATTTTTATATTTTCACTTTCAATGATTCTGTTAGAGGATTTTTTAAGACATTTATAAGTCTTTCTTTTGGTAGAATACCCTAGAAATATTCCTACTTCACCTTTGGATTCAAGATTTCCATTTCTATCATCTTTCAAAATATAACATTGAATTCCAAAAATTCTAAAGTAACTTACATTGGTTGTGTATCCATACCGTAGCTCATAGGGTGTCTTATTTGTGTCCCTTTTCAATTGAACTGTGTTCAATGTATAGAGAGCAGTACTGACAGCTTCCCTCCAGAATGTTTGAGTGATGCCTTTCTCAATCATCAGTGTTCTGGCACAATAAAAAATGTAGGTTATTAAATATTACATCAATTTGATAAATTTGGAACATATCAAATATTATTTACATTCATCTCCTCTTGGGAGGTTACATCAATAAAATACCATTACATTGCTAACAACAAGGAACATTAAGGAAGTCTTCTTCTTCTGCAAATCTGGAGAAAGCTCAAGCAAGGTTCATCCATAACTCTACAAGCAGTACCTCAATAAAAATATTCACCACTAAACCACATGGATACCCAAAAAGGATCCACTACCCCATGCTAGGAGATAAACACCATGATCCATGCAAGAAGGTGATGACTAGGCCATTCCTAAGGAGAGGATAGTGCTTTTCCCAAAACATGATTTGAAAACACAAGAAGAACACAAAGACATGAATCACATTGGTAGGAACTCTAAGACATGCTAGGTGAGTGTCATCACATAGCCCTCACCCCTTGGGTTACCCTGGTAAGCCACTCTGGGCCCCGGCCCCTAAGTAGGCACATGCGGAACTGAACATCTCTCATGGGGACAAGACTGTCCAATTGTGCTATCACAATAGAACCTTCTCCCACTCCAATTTGTATCCTATACTAGCACTACTAGCATAGGCGAGGCTTATCTTAGTTTTTGTGTAGTTCCCTTCCCATAAAGTATTATTTTTATCACTGGATTAAACAACTCCACAGTGGGTTACCCTAGTACAAGCCACTTAGGGCCCTGACCCCCACTATGAGCCACTCAACTAGTGCTCCTAGGCTTCCTAAATCAAACAATCTCATAAAAACACATAAATATAAGTATCATACGTGCATAAGAGTTCATAACATCAATATGGAAACATAGAAGAAGTTACACAAGGTTCATATGGCACTAAACAACCCTAACCCTAATTAGGGTTCCCAAACTAGTCTAGAACTTATGATAATTTTCCAAAATATCATAAAAATAATAAAATATGAAAATTAAGTACCCTGTAAGTTTGAACAACACCTAGGGCCAACCTTGGGTCAACACCAAACCCTAAACCCTTCTGAAAACCATAAAAATCAAACTAGAAAAGTCCTGTGCAAGTGGTACCTCAAGCTACGCAGATGGTAGGCCAAGCTACGTAGGTGGTATCTCAAGTTGTGTAGGTGGTTACAACCTACACAAATGGGGCTGCATCTTGTGAAAGTTGTCACACATCTTGCGCATATGGTCAGGATTGTGTTTACTAATGACACCAACCTCCAGATTTGACCTTTCGGGTAAAACTGGGTAAGATGGAGGTCTGGAAAGAAGAATCAGAGGGATACCCAGTTGGGATACCTCTATTCTCCTTCCAAGATAGCCCTCAAACCCATCCTATCTTTGAGGTAAACCTATTTAATTCCTGCCTATAGGCACAAGGTGAATAAAGATGACATCAAGAGAACACTATTCTAATAAGGGGAAAGTCTGTATAACATCAACTGAAGAAGGTTCCAAATAAAATCCAATAAATTCTAAGATGACAACTCATAAAGAGGGACATATAAATGAATATTCCATAAACATTATCTATAATTAAATTATTCATTCATTATTCAAATCATAGAAGAAGGCATTGTATCAAAATAACCATTAAAGGCTTCCTTTGATCACAAAACTATAGCAAACAGTGAAACAAACACATCAAACATAGCATGCACATGAAATAGCATTCTCTTTCTATGTAGAGCCTACCTAGAGTCCTGCGGGGAAACCTTTGAAAGAAATTCCAAATCCACTCCAGCCAATCCCAATCTCCTCAAGCCTTCCAATCACAGAGATATCTTCAAAATGCCACCACTAACTTTTCTAATAGATTCATACTAAGAGTTTCCATATATAATATCTCCTTTTTCTTCCTAACTTTTCAATTTCCAAATCTCCTTTCATATATATGTTGTAGGATTGGTTGCATGAGAATTTTCAACTAATGCAACCATCCACAACTATATTTTGGTTATTAGTTTGGACTTTATTAGTTTTTAGATAAATTTATTAGGTAAATTGTTTCCTGTGAATCCTTTTAGTTTATTTACCACCTTTGTTACCTTTGTTTAATTCCATGTTTTAAGTAATTTCTTTTATTTATCCTTACTTTCACTTTAGATAAAGGATTAGTTACTTTTCCTCTTAAAAGGATAATTAGTAATTACCTTTATTACAATCAAAAGGGCATATAAATAAATAAATGAATAAACACACATATTAAAACATTTATATAAACATATATATAGACATATGTATATGTGTTCACCCATATGCCTATGTGTATATATATCCATGTTAATATTATTATAAATCATGAATTAATGAATACCTTTGAAAAGCTTATTATCATGTATTTAATTCCATAATACAATCCTATTATTACTAATAGATAGTCCTTCAACAAAACAATATTCACCTAGTCCTAGGGACTACAAAGAATATCCATAATAATCAACTTTAAAATACCAGGAAAAAATAATCGGACATTAATCCACAATCAAAGGACAAATTTAAAAATACCCAACCCAGGAGAAAGGATCAGGGCTAGTATTATTCTTGCAGGACCTGGTGTTATCTCATTCACAACAATCATGATCAAGGATTTTGAGAGCACACTCAGACCTATGGAGCTAGGTGGAGATGATGCTCGATACCTACAATCTTACATCACCAATAAGAGATACATCTACATAGAAACATATATATATATATATATATATATATATATATATATATATACTACATAAGGCATTGCAGACAAATGACCAGGATTGATACATCGTGTGGACCTCAGCTATGTGAGTAACTACAACTTCACCCCGAGTCATGGAATACATCAGACATATATACAAGTATGAAGCATCATAGATAAATCATGAAAACACATTAGTCATATAGAGCATCATAAATGGGAAAGATTAGAATTCAATTTCTTGGATCCATTCCTTATTACATAACCAAGAAAAAGATAAATAATTCTTTCATAAGGATATTAATCATGAATGCATATATCAAAACATTTATCTAAGCATATCATCATCTAGATCTATCAAAGTGTAAGCAACTATTATCACATAGTTCCTGATAGAATGTCCAATCTAAAATAATAGTATAGTCATCTGAGAGGGTATTACATCCTCCCTCCCTATAATTAGGCTTACTCCTAGAAGCCTACAAACAAATAAGGATAGTGAACTCTAAGTTTAGAAGCATCCTCCCAAGTTGTCGAGGCCTCGTAATTAGGATCTGATTGGAACCTTGCCTAATCTATAGTATGACCCCTGAGGGTTAGAGTCCGTTGTTGTAGGATATGCACAAGATACAAAGCCAGCTGCCCATTTGCTACCTATAATGCATTCCAGTCCAGCACATGAGTCAAATCAGGAATATATCTTCTAAGTACAGAAACATGAAATACATCATGAATACGAGCGAGGCTAGGTGGCAAGGCAAGTCAATAAGAAGCCAGTCCTATCCTCTCAAGTATTTCAAAAGGACCAACAAATTAGGATGCTATCTTAGAGCCTTTTCTGTAACAGATTGAACTCTTTCGCGAGTGCACCCTAAGAAAATATTTGTCTTTATGAGAGAAATGTACATCATTTTTGTGAGCATCTGCATATTTATTTTTCCTGTCCTCTTCTACAATAATGTGTTCCTTGATCTTCTCCACTTGTTGTTCCATATCTTGCAACATTTCTGGACCAAGAAGTACCTTGTCTTCTAATCGATCCCAGCTCAAAGGGGTGCGGCATAGATGACCATACAAGGCCTAAAATGGGGACATACCAATGGAGCTATGGTATCTATTATTATAAGAAAACTCCACCAAGTATAAGTAATCCTCCCAAAGGGTCTGCCTATCCATAACATACATCCTGAGTATATCTCCAAGAACCAGATTAACCTGCTTGGTCTGCCCGTCAGTTTCTGGATGATAGGCTAAATTAAAGTTGAGCTGAGTCCCTAATGCTTGCTGAAGGGAAGTCCAAAAAGAGGATGTGAAAATTGGAACTCGATCAGAAATAATCTTTCTAGGAATTCCATGAAGTCTCACTACACCCTTCAAATATACTCTGGCTACTGATGTTGCTGTGTATGAGGACTACATGGGAGAGAAATGGGCTACCTTTGTAAGTCTTTCAACTATAATTATGATAGCATCATGCCTTCATGGGGTAACAGGAAGTCCTACAATGAAATCCATAGAGATAATGTCCCATTTCCATTCTGGAACAAGATGGGGTTGCAAGAGACCTGTCAAATGTTGATGCTCAGCCTTCACTCTCTGACACTATAGGCACCTTGCCACATAATCTACTATATCCCTCTTCATCCCTGACCAATAGTACAACTCGCATAGGTCAAAGAACATTTTCTTCACTCCCGGAGGTGCTAAATAGGGCGCTCTGTGGCTTTCTGCTAAGATAATGGTGTGAAGGTCACCAGATAAAGTTACATAGATTTGACCCTAATGTTGTAGCAGCCCATTGGGATCTAATAAATACCCTATGAAGTTCCCCTCTAGGGGTCATCCTAATTCCAATTCTTCCTTAGCCTCTTTATACCATGAGTCGAGAGTGAGGGTTTTTTGGATTCGGCTTCCCAATTCCATGCTAAGGGAGAGCGCTGATAAGGAATGCCTGCACCGGCTCAGGGCATCGGCCATGAAATTCATTTTCCCCTAGATATACTTAACCTCAAAATAATATTTACATAAGAATTACATCCACTTTTTTTGTCTACCATTGAGGTTAGGTTGATTGAAAATATATTGAAGACTACGGTGATTTGTATGGAGTTCAAAATTGTGCCCCAACAAGAAGTGTCTCCATTTTACTAAGGCATGAACAACTGCTGCCAATTCAAGGTCGTGGGTGGGGTAGTCAAGTTCATGGTCTTTTATCTTTCAAGACTCATAAGTGATAACTTTCCCTTTCTACATAAGGACTTCCCCAATCTCTTCTAGAGAAGCATCAGTACAAACCACAAAGGTTCCTGAGGTTTTCGGAACTATCAAGAAGAGTGCACTGGTCAAATTTTCTTTCAAACATTGGAAGGAAGCCTCACACTTCTCTAACCAAATAAATTTCTTCCCTTTTCTCTGCAAGGAAGTGATAGGGTGAGCTATCTGGGAAAATCCCTTGACAAAACGCTGGTAATCCCCTTCCAGACCCATAAAGGGTCAGACCTCAGAGACATTATTTAGATTTGACCATTCCACTATGGCCTGAATCTTTGTTGGGTCAACTGGAATACCACTCCCTGAGATGACATGACCTAGATATTTTACCTTTGTCTAGAAAAACTCACATTTTTTGGGATTAGCATAAAGTTGGTTTTCTCTTAAACATTGCAACACTTGGTGAAGATGATCTTCATGCTCCTCAATTATTTTGGAGAACACTAATATGTCATCCAAGAACACTATCACAAATTTATCCAAATAGGTTCTGAACACCCCGTTCATCAATCTCTAATAATATACAGAGGGAGCATTAGTTATCCCAAATGGTACTACCATGAATTCGTAGTGACTATACCTGGTATGAAAAGATATACGGTGAATATCAACCTCGTGAATCCTTAGTTGGTGGTAGCTTGATTTAAGGTCAATCTTTGAAAAGACTTTTTCCCCTTTCATTTTATCAAATAGGTTGTGGATGCGAGGCAAAGGATACTGATTCTTAATGGTGACTTTATAGAGATGGTGGTAATCAATGCACAATTGGAGAGACCCATCCTTCTTAACAAAGATTACTGGGGCACCCCATGGGGATAAACTGGGTCTAATGAGCCCCTTTCCCAAAATTTCTTCTAACTGCAACTTTAGCTCCTCAAGTTCTTGTGTGGTCATGCAGTATGGAGCCTTAGAGATTGGTTCTGCTCCTGGCACAAGCTCTATTCAGAAATCAATGTCCCTTTTAGGAGGCATTCTAGGAATTTATTTGGGGAAAATGTCTATGAATTTTTTAAGTAAGGGGTGATCAAGAGTTACATTCTTACTTTCCCCTTCTTCCAAGAATTAACTAAGACAACAAATAACTGGCATCCTTTACGCATACACTGCTTGAGTTGCATTGCAGATTTCATGGGGAGGGAGATGGGTTGCTGAAACCCAACAATCTTCCTCTTTTGTCCTACATCATCAGAACACTATATGTTTTTCTCCTTAAAATCTATGATGGTTGTGTGAGCCTCTAACCAGTCCATTCCCAAGACTACCAGTACATTGAACTCTTATGCACCTATGATACTTATATTTATAAGAGCCTAAGGGAATCACTCAAAGATCTACAAGGGTGGAAAAAGGTCTGAGTGCTAACTCACAATTCTGGACACAATATTCAGAGTCTATCCTTGCCCTGGAGGCTAGCTCAACCTGCCACTTATCTTCCTGCCTTACTGTTGTCAGCCCACATTTCTTAACTAGAGAAGGTGAAATAAAGGAATCGATAGCTCCAAAATCAAACAGAATAGTGATAGAAATACCCCCTAACAAACTTGAAGTTTTGATGACTGAACCTTAATGTTCCACTTTCTTTTGATCCAACATGGAAAACACCCTATGAGATTTACTTGCATCCCCTACAGTGGGTTTCAAGGTGGCCTATTTATAACTAGCAGTCGGTGTTGATTTTTGAAGATAGTTTACTGCAATATGACCATGTTGTCCACAAGAGTAACATCCTGTATTTCTAACAAAACTCTTCCCAGAGCCATGAGCACTTGACTGTTGAAAACTACCTTGGCTACCATTCTGTTGTGTACTTTGTGCTAGTTGAGAATTTTAATGGCACCTGTTACACTACTTGTTGTGGGAGTTTCCTAACTAAGACCCTCCATTTTTGGATTTATAAGCAAATTTCTTTTTATGTGGGTTTTGACTACCCTTAAATGAGGGAGGATAGTTTTTAGGACCGGATGCTCCCTGATACTAATTCCCTTTGTACCCTATCCCAGATTAAGGGGCATTACCCCCTTGGGTATTCATTTGACCTCCCAAATCTAAGGCTAAATTCTATTCAACAATACAAGCTTTAATGACTGCTTCATTAATGGTCTAAGGCTCGAAGGCCCGTACTTGGCCGAAAAATCAACTATTGAGTCCTCTAAGGAAGTTTTGTGTAAGCATGGCTTCATCATCCTTATATCTGGAATAAGGCTTGAGCTCAAAGAACCATCATTCATAATCATCAAATGACATGGTTAACTTCCTTAAATTATGAAATTATTTTTCCCTCTCACGCCTCCAATGGTCAGACAGAAATCGAGCTCTGAAGAGTTCTAGGAATAGTTCCCAAGACAAGGTGGCTATGTCAATGTGCAATTTCTCTTTCTCTATTTCCCACCAAGTAGAGGCAAAGTCCCTAAGGTGAATAACTTCAAAATGAGCCTTGGTATTACTATGGTACAGATGCATGGAAAATAACCTTTCCAAATCAAGTAACCATGTTTCAGTGGCGGCACAGCTCTACATTCCCCAAAATGGGGGAGGGTTTTCCCTAAGGAGATCCCTCATGTGAGAAGCTCACAAAGCGTCCTCCTCTATAGCTGGATTCCTTCTCCTAGGGATCCTTTCCCTTTGCCTCTCATAGTGGTGAGAGACATTAGAGTCATCCTGATGATCCCTATCTTGGCCTGCATCCAGTCTTTGCAATTTTTGTTGCAACAATTCCTGCATCTGAGCTCCCTGAAAATCCCCTATGTGGCTATTAGATTGTTCCCAACTTCCTTCCTCCTCAAATTTCCCTTCCTCCTAAGACCCTTCCTAGTGAGGTCTTAGAGGAGTGTTCTGGGCACCCCTTCTACCATGGGTAACTGGAGGCATCCTAGAATATACAAGGAAAGAGATAAGTCTAAAGGTTCTAATCCCAACTCTAGGTTCATGGTTTAATGATAGTTGCAAATATGTAAACACTAAGCTTAATGAGCCAATATTCCCTAGGTTCCAGTGTGGAAACCTAGGGCTCTAATACCAAGATGTTATGCCCTGCCAAGGGACCAAGAATAAACTTAAAAGATTACTAAGCTAGGAATCTTTGCAGAGTTGTAAACATTTTTTTTAAAAAACCTATGCAGTTCTAAAGTTACAAATTTCAATTACAAATTCTTCCTAGGTTCCCCAATGAACAAGACTTAACCACTACTTTATTTTTAAGGAAATAAATAATGATACCTAAATTTCATCATATCACATTTAACTAACATATCTATTCTCATGAGTATCTACCCATCTAACTCATTTTAACATTAACTTCTAAGATTCAAGATTTCTTTTCTCTTCAAACTTTAAAGGAAACATGCATAAAGAAATGAGGTTTCCTAATAATGATTCCATGCCATTTAGAAATAAATAATAATTTCATTTACAATATCAATATATATCAAGTTCTTTCATTCTCTTTTATAACCATGACGTATCATAAATCTGACATGTTTTCCAAGTTACATAAACATAAATCGTTTCTTTTCTAATTAAATACATTCTTTATATTGAAAGATAATTCATCCCTTTTTCCCTTTCCTAAAACTACCCATCCCATTACATCAATTTGGAACATATCAAATATTATTTACATTCATCTCCTCTTGGGAGGTTACATCAATAAAATACCATTACATTGCTAACAACAAGGAACATTAAGGAAGTCTTCTTCTGCAGATATGGAGAAAGCACAAGCAAGGTTCATCCATAACTCTATGAGTAGTACCTTGATAAAATATTCACCACCAAACCACGTGGATACCCAAAAAGGATCCACTCCCCCGTGCTAGGAGATAAACACCATGATCCATGCAAGAAGGTGATGACTAGGCCATTCCTAAGGAGAGGATAGTGTTTTTCCCAAAACATAATTTAAAAAAATGAGAAGAAAACAAAGACATGAATAAAATCAGTAGGAATTCTAACACATGCTAGGTGAGTGGCATTGCATATCCCTCACCCCTTGGGTTACCTAGGTAAGCCACTCTGGGCATCAGCCCCCAAGTAGGCACATGCAGAACCGAACATCTCTCATGGGGACGAGACTATCTAATTGTGCTATCATAATAGCACCTTCTCCCACTCCCATCCATAGCCTATACTAGCACTACTAGAATGGGTGAGGCTTATCTTAGTTAATGTGTAGTTCCCTTCCCATAAATTATTATTTTTATCACTGGATTAAACAACTCCACATTGGGTTACACTGGTACTAGCCACTTAGGGCCCTGGTCCCCACTGTGAGCCACTCACCTAGTGCTCCTAGGTTTCCTACCTCTAAAAATCTCATCAAAACACATAAATATATGTATCATAGGTGTACAAGAGTTCATAACATCAATATGGAAACATAGAAGAAGTTACACAAGGTTCATAGGGCACTAAACAACCCTAACCCTAATCAAGGTTCCCAAACTGGTCCAAAACTTATGATAAGTTTCCAAAAGATCATAAATATAATAACATATGTAAATTAAGTACCCTGTATGTTTTAGCAACCCCTAGGGCCAACCCCGGGTCAAAAAATAACCCTAAACCCTTCCGGAAACCCTAAAAATTAAATTGGAAGAGTCCTGTGCGGGTGATACCTCAAGCTGCGTAGATGGTAGGCCAAGCTGCGAAGATGGTAGGCCAAGTTGTGCAGGTTGTATCTCAAGCTATGGTAGTGGATATAACCTTCACATATGGGGCTGCATCATGTGTAGGTGGTCACGCATCCTATGTAGGTGGTTTCCAATTCTACGCAGATAGTCAAGATTGTGTGCACTAAGGACAGCAACCTCCAGATTTGACCTTTCGGGTAAAACTGGGTAAGATGGAGGTCTGGAAAGAAGAATTGGATGGATACCCAGTTGAGATCCCTCTATTCTCCTTCCAAGACAGCCCTCAAACCCATCCTATCTTTGAGGTAAACCTATTTAATTCCTACCTATAGGCACAAGGTGTAGAAAGATGACATCAAGAAAACACTATTCTAATAAGGCAAAAGTCTGTATAACAACGACTGAAGAAGGTTCCAAATAAAACCCAATACATTCTAAGGTGAAAAATCACAAAAAGGGATAGATAAATTAAAATTCCATAAACATTATCTATCATTAAATTATTCATTCATTATTCAAATCATATAAGAAGGCATTGTATCAAAACAACCATTAAAGGTTTCCTTTGATCACAAAACTATAGCAAATAGTGAAACAAACACATCAAACATAGTATACATATGAAACAGGATTCTCTTTATGGGTAGATCCTATCTAGAGTCCTATGGAGAAACCTTTGAAAGCAATTCCAAATCCACTCTAGCCAATCCCAATCTCCGCAAGCCTTCCAATCACAAAGATATCTTCCAAATGCCACCACTAACTTTTCTAATAGATTCAGACTTAGAGTTTCTGTATATAATATCTCCTTTTTCTTCCTAACTTTTCACTTTCCAAATCTCCTTTCATATATATGTTGGAGGATTGGTTGCACGAGAAGTTTCAACTGATGCAACCATCCACAACTATCTTTTGGTTATTAGTTTGGACTTTATTAGTTCTTAGATAAATTTATTAGGTAAACTGTTTCCTGTGAATCCTTTTAGTTTATTTACCACCTTTTTTACCTTTGTTTAATTTCATGTTTTAAGTAATTTCTTTTATTTATCCTTACTTTCACTTTAGATTAAGGATTAGTTACTTTTCCTCTTAAAAGGATAATTAGTAATTACCTTTATTACAATTAAAAGGGCATATAAATAAATAAATGCATAAACACACATATTAAAAAATTTATATAAACATATATATAGACATATGCATATGTGTGCACCCATATGCCTATGTGTATATATATCCATGTAAATATTATTATAAACCATGCATTAATGAATACCTTTGAAAAGCTTATTATCATGTATCTAATTCCATAATACAATCCTATTATTACTAATAGATAGTCCTTCAACAAAAAAATATTCACCTAGTCCTAGGGACTACAAAGAATATCCATAATAATCAACTTTAAAATACCAAGAAAACATAATCGGACATCAATCCACAATCAATGGACAAATTCAAAAAGACCCAACCCAAGAGAAAGGATCAGGGCTAGGCTTAGTCTTGTGGGACCTGGTGTTATCTCCGTCACAAAAATGATCAAGGATTTTGAGAGCACACTCACACGTGTGGAGCCAGGTGGAGACGATGCTTGGTACTTGCAATCTTGCATCATCAATAAGAGATACATGTGCATAGAAACATATATATATATATACACATATATATATATGTATATATATACATATATATACATATATATATATATGTATATATATATGTATATATACATGTATATATATATATGTATATATATATTTACTACATAAGGCATTGTAGACAAATGACCAGGATCGATACATCGTGTGGACCTCAGCTACGCAAGTAACTAAAACTTCATCCTGAGTCATGAAACACATTAGACATATATACAATCATGAAGCATCATAGATAAATCATGAAAACACATCTGTCATATAGAGCATCATAAATGGGAAAGATTAGAATTCAATTTCTTGGATCCATTCCTTATTACATAACCAAGCAGAAGAAAAATAATTCTTTCATAAGGGTATTAATCATGAATGCATATATCAAAACATTTAGCTAAGCATATCATCATCTAGATCTATCAAAGTGTAAGAAGATGTAATCACATAGTTCCTGACAGAATGTCCAATCTAAAATAATAGTATAGTCATCTAAGAGGGTATTACATCATGGGTCCACATAGATTAGTATGGACTAATTCTAGAATGGCATTAGGTGTGTAGGTTTTTCTCTTGAAAATAGACTTTTTCATTTTACCTTTTTGACAATTCTTACACATCACATGGTCGCGCTTTGACATTCTCAGTAAGCCTCTTACTTTCCTTTTGTTGCTTATCCTAACCATGTTGTCAAAATTCACATGACGTAACCTTTTATGCCACAACCATATGTTTTTGTTTCTATCCATTAAACAAGTGGTGCTAATATCATCAAGATAGAATAGGTTACCTTTTTCTATTAGCCAGTTCCGATCAACCTTCCTAATTCATTGAAGATTTTTTCCTTTTTGTTCTCAAATGCAACTCGGTGACCTATGTTATTTAGCCATGAAATACTCAATAGGTTATAGTTAATTCCTTTTACCTAGTATGCATTTTCACATCTGATCAGATTATTCAACATTATGGTTCCTTTACCTTTAACTAGACAAGGTAAGTCGTTACCCATTCTTACTTATCCACCATTATAGTATTCAAAAGTTTCAAAATTTTCCTTATCTCCAGTCATGTGGCGAGTATAGTCACTATCAATAATCTAGACATCATTCTTACTAACCTTAGATATGAGTGTAGTTTCTACATACCCTTCCTCTTTGTCTGAATCATCTTTCATAGAAACAATTACCACCTTAATATCTTCATCAGATTTGGTGTGAGTATTGTTAGCTTTGTTCTCAGCCAAGTAACAAGCTTTCTTCACTTTGTCCTTGTAGTGTTAGTTGTCTCTTATGTCAGATTGTCATTTTCTTTGGTAATCTTTGTCATCACCTCTGTCAAACTTCTTTTCATATGGTCTTTCACTGTTTCTATCTTCTTTTCTTTTGTTTGGACATCTAGCAACAAAGTGTCCAATCTCTTTACAATTAAAACATACAAGTGGTAATTTACCTTTGTATCTACCTTTTCCTCTCTACAATATTCTTTCCATTAGTGCTTCAATCTCATTAATTTCTTGGTCATCACTATCACTTTCACTATCATTTATCATAGTGTGTTTATGACTTGATTTACTTATCTTTAGAGAATATTTGAATGCAGACTCTATAGATGGTAAGACACTATTGTCAAAGTTATTCATCTCAAATGAAATAATTCTACCAATCAAACTATCTAGAGTTACATTTTTGTTTGTTGCTACTCTCATTTCTTATATAGCAGATACTCTAATAGCATATACAGGCAGTAAGGTTCTTAGGATTTTATTGACCATTGTTTCTTCTTCAAGTACACCTCCTACTCCTCAGATAGAACTAACTACCTCTTTGATTCTATAGCTATATTGAGTGATATTTTTTCCTTCTTTCATTCTTAGGTCGTCAAACCTTCCTCTTAGGCTTTCTACCTTAGCTCATAGCATATTTTCATCTCCTCCATGTACTAGCTTCAATTTATCCCACATTTTCTTTGTAGTGGTGCATGTTTTGACATCTTCAAATTCAGCATCAGAGAGTGAGGAAGTAAGTTCTATCATCATACAATTGTGTTCACACTTTTCTCTCAATTGATCAAGTGTGTGAGGTCCTGTAGGAAACACATGTTTAGTATCCAAGTATTGAGTAACATCATTTCCAATACTTGATAGGTGGATTCATTTCCAATACTTGATAGGTGGATTCTTATCCTGCTTTGCCATGATGCAAAGTTGTCTTTGTTCAACTTAGGCACATCCATTTTTCTCATATTGTGATCTTTTTCTTGAGTCTTTAAAATTCCTTTCTAAGCACACAAGCTCTGATACCAATTTTTAGAATAACTGAGAGAGGTGGGTGAATCAATGGCCTTAAAAATTAATTCAATAAACCAGCCAAACCTTTATATCTCAAATATAAACCTCTAGTTATCTTCAGTCCTACAAGATTTAAGCATTTAAATAATCTTATCAAATAACTACTGCTTAGAGTTCATTGTTAATCCTTATTCTGAAGCTTTACCGATTAGCAGTCAAGCCTTTACCGAAATACAATAAATAAATTAGTGTTTATCAATCATCCTATTTTAGTAATGTGTAATAAAAAACATCAAAGCAATGAATCATAAACACATTTGACACATGGATTTTTAATGTGGAAACCCTATTAGGGGAAAAACCTTTTGGGACCGGTAACCCAAAATTTTCACTCTTCTGAAGTGAGCTCGGCGAAGATTTAACCATGTTAAAGGTTACAAGCACACTATTAAGTGCGACCTTGTTAGAGGATTTGATTATAATAGTTTGTCACTTGATATCTGGCATTCACTAGGATATCTTCATGACCAAACTTTTTGATACTCGTTGGGATGTATCTCAATATAGAAAGGATTGTTAACTCCTGCTCAGTTAAGAGACTTTCTGATGCAATGGTTAAATTGAAACAGTAAATTATTTGTTCATAAATAAAAATTAGACTTGCAGATGTTTAGATCTATTGTAAGCTCATAATACCTTTTTTATCAATGTTTCCCCTCAATACCTTTTCTCCACTTATTTCTGATCAGTGATGTTGTTTCTCTCTTGCTCAGTGTCCGCAGAAATATTAGCTCTATTCTTCATCTTGTTTGATCAGGACTGTATGAAGACCTCTTTCTTCACCAGTATTCTATTCAGCATCTTCTTCTCTATTCACTCTCATATTTTATAATGAATTAGCTTGTCTCTTTATAGACATGATTTTTCCATTTCTAGGTCTTTGTCTTTCTTATTCTTGATGTGATTCATAAATCTCACCATTCTTTCTTTAAAGCTTGCTTTAGTTTTATCCCACAGATTTCTCCTTGACAACTAGAATGAAACTAACATTAAAACTCTATCTTATCTCAAGCTTTTAACTTGTTAATGAAAACAATGTAATCAACTAGTTAACTCCATTTTTATCTCTTTCCAACTAAGTCTTTTTTCATTTCTAAGCTTTAGTTCTTATCGGTGGTTAACTCCTTGTTTTCTTGTTCTTGACTTGAGTTATCCTCGGGCATCTCTATTTGTCGGGGTTGTCTATCTGTCAGGGTTGTCTGTTTTTCAGGAAACACTATGAAATTTAGTTCCACTTAGGTATCACTTAGGTTCTGCTCATCAGTAATTTTTTCTCAGGTTTCTTGCTTGGGTAGCACTATGACTCTTCTCTCAAGGTTCTCTATCCGTCGGTGTGCACTCTCCATCGGTGTTTCTTGTCACTTTGTGTATATAGAACTTTTATTCATTAGTGATAACATCAATGAAATGTAACTGATTGAATGTTTGATGATGTTAAGTTGATGATCTTGCAAGGCATTAAATCAATGAATGTATTGTGTTGTCATTGATGTCAACTTGATATAATCTGTATGGTCATGGAAATACTGCCAAAGACTTCAAAGAACCAATGAATCAAGGCTATGCTATCAATAATGCATATAGGTCAAGTATTCACTAAGTGACTATATACACTGAAAGAGTGCACACTGAAGGACAAAGTAAAATAGTAGAGTCATAGTGTTACCCGATGAGCCAATGTACAACATTATCGATGAGCAAAGTCATAGTGTTGCCCGACAAGAAAAACACAGAGTAACATAATGGAAAGAATTTTAGTTTTGCCCGACAGAAAAGACAAGGACAGAGATCCTAATGAAAATTGAAGTCACACTGACATAACAGTTAGTTATCACTGATGAATAACTAAAGTGTTGACTGATAGAACAGAGAGTTTGGAAATGACAAAATGCTTAGCTGTCAAGAACCTATAAATAGACTTAACAGATACTTATTATTGTTTTAATCATCCAGATTGTTAGCACTGTATTGAAAAAATTTGAATTTCTTGGTCTTTTACTTTTCCCGCGCTTTCTGGTTTCAAATTCCATGCTTTACCGTGCAAAAATGGTTAATTTCCTTTTTGATGTCATATTTTATGTTTATCGCTTTGTCGCGTCACTCTTTTCCTTAAGTCTTTAAGTTGTGCGACTACGCGATGAGCTGTCAAAGAAGAGAATCGTGCAGTCGCAATCTGCTTATGAGTAGCTGTATTTTGTGTGCGAGTGAGCGAGTTCTATGTTTTTAAGTCCTAAATCGCGCAGTCGCGATAAGCCCATGTCAAGTTATCATTTGTCTGTGAGTGAGTGGGTCTTATGTTTTAAAAGGGTTAATCACACAGTCGCGATGCCTTATTGAAGTTAAGTCACAGGTCAGCGAGTCAACGACGCGTTAAAAATATGTATGTCACACAGTCACTGTGAAATCATTCTGTCTATCTCATGCTCCGCGACTGAGTGAGTCATGTCTAAAACTGAAGCAGACGCATACCCGCATCAAACTTTTATGTCAGTATCCAAGGTCGGCGAGTGTGCGATGAGCTCATGTCATGAAGGTTTCTCACTCGCTCATGTTTTAACTTGCTTGTCTTTTGCAGTGCGAGTGCACGGCGAAGAGGTGGAGTGTTAATGTGAAGATGCCATCGCTCAGTCGCACAAGTCATTTTCAGTAGTCATAGCAGTCTGCGACCAAGCAACTAAAGGACTATTAAATGTCTCGCTCACTCGCTGATGGTCAGGTGACATCAAAAATCAGCTCGCGGGTGTGCGATGAGTGAAAAATGAAGGATGTCGCGCACTCACCGATCAATGAAGGTAAAAGAAAAATAGCTCGTGAGGGTGCGACGAGTCATAAGATGAAAAGAATCGCTTAGTTGCCAATCAACAGAAGTGGAAAGAAAAGAGCTCGCGACCGAGTGACTAAGGGAAAAATGAAGCAGTTGCGCACTAGCAGTCCGGTATAAAGTGAAATTTCTGAGTTCGCGAGTGTGCGACTAGACAAAGCAATCAGTAAAGAAATGAATCATCGCTCACCTGCTCATATCCAAAAGTTAAAGTTTGAATAGTCAACTAGTGTGCGATTAGGGAGTAGCTAAAGGATAAGAGGCATTGTCGCTCAGTCGCCCAAACTCAGTTAAAATGAAAAGTTAGCTCGCGAGCGTGCGATGAGCTGTCAGTGAAGGAAGCATTGCTCACTCGCATGAATCAAAAAGTAAAGCATAAAAGTAGCACGAGGGTGTGACAAACATGAAAAGAGGTTCAGAATTTGGTCATCACTCACAGAAGATGAAAAGTGGAGAAAAAAAGGATGGCAAGTATGCGACCAAGTGAATAGCAGGAGTGCGTCGTTCACTCACAAGGGTCTTTCCAGAAATGAATAAAGTGCAAAGTCTTGGCTATTTTCAATACTAACGATGTATAATTTAAGGGTCTCCTATTCAAATTTCCTTGCTCCAGCTAAAGATTTACTTGCATGAAACAGAAAACAGAGCACAAAATGGTGCAAAACATAAAAGAGATGTGGTAAAATTCATGTCTGAAGCCAGAGCTGCCATGGATGCTAGGTAAAGTGGAAGTTGTTGCCTTTTGATTGGCCTACCGTCAAAGAAGGATAGATGGGAAGAAAAAAAGGATGAATCAAATATGGTTAAGCCACAAAAAAAAAACCTTGTTAATTAGCTGCCACCTATGTTCGGTTGCAGAATTTTGTTACGTGCAGTTGTGTAATTCTTCCAGTTTGTCGGTAGCTTGTTGCATCCTTGTGCTATAAAAGGATTCCAAGACAACTGGGAGGATGATGGTCATTTTTATGTCCAAAAATAATACTAAGTCAATTGCAATATATCTGGTCTTTTCTGGAGAAATCTCTGTTGAATGTAGTAATTGATGATGACTTATGAATGAAATCCAGTTCACAGTTTCTGAAGCATTTATTGGATTTTATGTCTTCATTTTAGCATTCTGAATTTTGTTTAAATTGAATGTTCAAGGAGCATTTTAAATGTATATATCTGTAAGGCAGTTATATGAAATACTTCTAGGGCTCTTTCAAGGAGAGAATATACCTTAGATATATTTCAACAAAGTTTAGGGTAGCAAATGAATCTGATCGATTAGTCTGGCTAAATGTACTGAGGTAGATATATAAGGTATATCTATTTTTGTGTCGGATCCTGTAATTGCCTTAAGTTTAGTCTTCAATCATGCTGGTTAAAATTATTCACAGATGACTCCATGCCCTAAGATTCAGCACTGGTCTATTTTTGTGCAGTTTAATGATTATCACCATTAAAAATCAATTTTCCCTTTCTATTGATAAGTTTGGAAGATATATTGAGCATGTGGGTAGGCTTCCCATATCAGAGATTCATCTCAGTTATGAATCCTGTTGCAGGACATGTTTGTTCTATTTTAATCCACTAGTGAATCTACTTATTGGGTGTTTGCATTAGTTTGCATAAGTAGAGTAGTAAGGTATACCCGCCTGGGTCTATGGAGCCCGAAGAGTAGAAGGTATTTTATGCCTTGTTGATGTTGGGTTTTGTCTGGTTGAGTCAGTTTGTGAACTGGTAAAATATGATATGTTTTGGCCAACAAGAAAAATAGCAACAAAATGGTGACTCTACTGGGAATAGTTTAGTATTCAGACAAGTATTCATAAGTACCCGAGAAAGAGTTTTGCCCATCCGAGTACGCCAACACAAAATGGTGACTCTGTTGGGGAGCATGGTTGTAATCAGGCATGTTTGCATCTATCCTAGAATCTCTAGTTTTGAAAGAAAGAGTCAAGCTAATAGAATCTGGAAGTAGTTTCAGATCTGTATCAGGATACCTTGGAAGTATTTTATTGCAGTGAACATAAAAAGAATTTTGCGGCTTTGCTGGTTGGAGAGAACCCAGAAATAATTATATATGTCAAATGGCTCTTGCTGTTTGAAGATTTTCCTCTGCAAGGAGGTGGTGACTCTATGTTGAAATGAACCTGATGGAGCTATCAAGAAGGCTCTAGATCTGCCAGATTTCCAGTCAAAGAAATAAGAGCAGCAACTGCAATTCCTTTAAGGTAATCCTTATATTTTCATATGAAAGAAAAGTTCCTTATGAAGTGAAG
>MU226565.1:739097-758741 GCA_018584345.1 Thuja plicata
TGCATGTTATCATGGAAGATTATGTGGATGATCTTTTAGGAAAATCCAAAACAAGGGAATCTCATATCCCTATCCTTACCACTATCTTTGAGTGACTGGAGAAATATAAGCTTAGGCTAAATCCCAAGAAGTGTGTCTTCAGAGTGCAATCTGGTAAGCTACTGGGATACATTGTATCACGTCGAGGAATAGAAGTGGATCCAAAGAAAGTGAAAGAAATTTTGGAAATGCCACCACCCAAAACATTGAAGCAATTACGTAGTTTACAAGGCAAACTACAATCAATCAAAAGGTTCATGTCGCAGCTGGCTGACAAGGTGCATCCGTTCTCTCATCTTCTACGCAAGAATGTCAAATTTCAATGGGATTGTTTGTGTCAGAAGGAATTTGAGAAACTAAAAGCTTATCTGGCTAATCCAGACAGAGGAACTGCAGCAGTGTAGAGGAATCCTTGATGAGGATATTGAGAAGATTTTAAAAAGAAAGAAGACAACATGTGCTGAAGATGTTTTTAATATCATATGTTTCCACCAATGTCAAAGGGGGAGATTGTTGGAGATTTACTTATGGCAGCTACTTGATTGTATGTTTGTCATTGATGACAACATATAATATACAATAGTTTTCTATATGTACTTATCAAAATAATGTTATCAAGCCTTACACAGTTATATTCATGTTGTAGACATGTTGTTTATATTTTTTTCATACACGCAGACTCAGATATGAAGTTACAATTGTGTTGTGTAATTCTGGTAGATGGTAGTTATAGTTTCTGGAGTTTGTCTGTACAAAGCTGATGTATTGAATTAGTTCTTGAGTTGCATCTATCTTCGGGATATGTGTGTGTATATTCAAGTTTAGTTATGAGTTGATGATAGTTATCTAAAGGCACCAAACATGTTTCAACAAGATTGTAATGCTAGATTTAATTTTGTGAGGCCGACTTAGTGAAGCGTCGCGTCTATTTAGTTTATATTGTGTGGTTGTAATTATTCTTGCATTGTTAGTTAAGCTAACAAGGATTTTATGAAGATTTTCCTAATAGGTCCCATGATCTCATACTTTGAGGAAGATACTTATAGTAGTTCATTTGTGGAACGCTAAGTGTGAATGATAAGATAAGAGACAAAAAATATACAGAGCAGAATATCAGTTGTGTTTCATTCATCAAGGATCTATGTGAAGAAGAAGTGAAAGATTACAATACACTAGAACTGATCAAGAAAACAGGTCTACTCTATAGTTCATCATCATACATAGTTCATATGTGTTCTACAGAAGGTTGTAGCCTTCACCATTGAAGCAGTGAGCTTTTGGATAGTGAGTCCTCACCCTTAACCGAGTTATTTGTAAAATACTCCTAATAGGGTCAGACCCTTAACTAGGTCACTATACTTATTGCATTCTAAAGAACAACTCCTAACAGGGTTGCAAGATCTTCTAATAGGGGTTATTATAAACAAGTATAGTTCATTGTGGGTGTTAATTCCCACCGGCATTTTTACCATTTGGTTTCCCCATAACTAAATTGTGGTGTTGTCTATTGTTTTATCTAAATGTGCATTTAATTTAGTGTATTCTGGAGTTAATAAAAGAAAATAATTAAATTAGCTGATAACCGATTCACCCCACCTCCCTCTCAGTTATCCTTTGGGACTATTCTAATAGAAATCATGTTTGTTTGGCATTGCTATCAAAGGGAGAGAGATATCTCATTATCATACTGATAAAGGGAGAGATTATATCCATTATCAACTCAGGAAGAGATCATATCCATCAAAGTATCTGAAGGGAAAGATGTAACAAGAAAGGAAGAGTACACACAAAGAGAAAAGATGTAACAAGAAAGGGAGAGTACACACAAAGAGAAAGAATTGCTGACAAGAGATATCAAAAGAAAGGAGAACAGTCAAAGGGAGAGAGTTTGAAATAGAAGGAGAACACATCACATCAGAGAAATAAATATTCTACATCCATCCAATGAAGGGATTGAAGACAGAAAGAAAGCTGCAAGAATCAAATCAAAGCTATTTGAGCTTACTAAAAGCCAAAAATTTGTAATTATTTACATTAGGAAAGCTTGATGAAAATTTATATTTCATATTGTATTAGTAATAGTATAGTATGATAATGTAGTATGTTTCCATCATTGCCAAAGGGAAAGATTTATGACATGTAACTGAGTGAATGTTTGAAGATGTTAAGTTGATGATCATGCAAGGCATTAAATCAATTAATTTATTGTATTCTCATTGATGTCAACTTGATATAATCTGTATGGTCATGGAAATACTTCCAAAGACTTCAAAGAACTGATGAATCAAGGCTATGCTATTAGTAATGCATATAATTCAATTATTCACTAAGTGACTATATACTCTGACGGAGTGCACACCGACAGACAAAGTGAAAGAGCAGAGTCACAGTGTTACCTGATGAGCCAACGCACAGCATTACCGACAAGAAAAGTCATAGTATTGCCCGACAAGAAAAACACAGAGTAACCCAACAAAAAAAAATTAGTGTTACCAGATGGAAAAGATAAGGATGGAGATCCTGATGACAACTGAAGTCACACTGACGGAATAATCAGTTATCACCAATGACTAACTAAGTGTTGACCGACAAAACAGAGAGTTCAGAACTGATAAAATGCTTAGCTGTCAAGAAGCTATTAATAGACTTAATGAATATTTATCATTGTTTTAATCATCCAGATAAAGCCAAAGATAAGTAATTGATTTAAATCTGATTTGTCTAGTTGGAAAGAAGATCTCTTTGAGATAAAATTGGATTTTTCTTTAAATCTATTGGCAAGAATTGTGGATCATGCCAAGAATCAAGAAAGCCAAGAAAAGGTAAAACATGTCTATAAAGAGACAAACCCAATTCATTACGAAAGAGTGTGTGGGGTGAAAAAGAGAAGAGGAAAGATGATAAATAAAACCTGAAGGAGAAGAAAGTCTTCATTCAGTCCTGGTCAACAAGCTAAAGAAAGAGCTAGATTCTGCAGACATCAACAGATAGTGAGACATCATCACATAGAAGAACAGTGTGGAGAAAAGGTATAGAATTGATTATATTGATCAGAGAGGTAATGCACTTACAATAGATCAAAAAATCTTCAATTGAGTTGTATTTATGAATAGATCATTAATGTTTTAGTTTAACCATTGAAGCATCAAGTCTCTTAACTAAGCATGACTTAAAAGTCTTTTACAATTGAGATAAATCCAAAGGAGTATCAAAAAGTTTGATCATGAAAGTAGCATTGGATATGCCTAATACCTATTGATAGGCCAAGTGAGTGTTTGATCAAGGATGGTAGCATTAGATGCCAATTACTAGGTGAAAAACTATCTTTTAAATCCTCAAACAAGGTCACACCTAACAGTGTGTTTTGTAACCTTTAATAGGGTTGGCTCCTAATAGAGCTCACTTTAGAAGAGTGAAAATTTGGGGTACCAGTCCCAGTGGTTTTTCCCTTAACAGGGTTTCCACGTTAAAAATCCATGTGCTATGTGTTTATGTTTCATTATTTTACTATTTTACATTTCACATATGCAATTCTAGATTGATCTGTATACTCTACATATTTACTGTGTTTTGGTAAATAGTTGACTGCTTATCGGTAATCATACAGAAGAGAGATTCACAAAGCAATCCGACAAGAAGAAAATTGATATAAGTATTTCAAGGCATTCATCTTGTAGGATAGAAGATAACTAGAGACATAATTTGTGGTTATAAGTTTTAAGGGTTTATTTAAGGATTAATTTTTGAGGCCACTGATTCACCCCCCCCCCTCTTAGTTATTACTAACAAACATAACCTTTATTTCTTTGGTTCTTTGAAGTCTTTGACAATAAGTATATAACCAATCAGATTATATCAAGTTGACATCAATGACAATACAATACATTAACTGATTTAATGTCTTGTATTAACTTTCTGCATCTCGGTGATCATCAACTTAACATTTTCAAACATTCAATCAGTTATAGTTCATCACAGTCTTCCAACTTCCACAATTTTGCAACATTTTTGAAAAGTTACATTATGCAACTTTGACAGTAGTTGCAAGTTTTGCAATTTCAACAAAATAGTGAAAATCCAATGCATGGATTTGACCCTTCAACCAAAATCAAAATAAAAACACCTAAGGAATACTAGAAAAATCCTAGGACCCACATGGACCCCTAGTGCCCATATGTCTAGTGTGGCTTATAATTCACCTACCCAGGACTTTGGGTTACAAAATGGGGTGTCTTATTATAATTTGAAATCAAATTTATTGAAACCACTTCATACTCTAAACATTGTGATTTTGGATCTAAAGATCCCCTGTGGCCTCCATGTCCTGCTTGGTAGATGCCCCTCCATCACACTCCCCTGGAAAATAAATCTTAAGTCCACTTGAGATGATTTGGTGCAAATAAATACCATGTGCTTCTATTTGCTTCTCATCCATCCAAATTGTTTCACTATCAGGTTTTCCTGTCCATTTAACCAGTTACTTCTTGTATTCTATGTTTCTATTCTTCTATACCTCTTTAGTGTCTAAGATCCTCTCCAAGGTGGGTGATTCATGTTTGGAAAGGTTCTCCTCTACCACTTGTTCCATGTCTAATGTGTCTTGATCTACATTCAAATCCCCTTTATATGGAATTAATTCACATACATTGAAGATTGGTGACAACCCCAAACCATCAGGAAATTCAACTTCATATGAATTTGGACCACATTTCTTTAAGATGGGACAAGGACCTATCTTATTTTTCATTATCTTTGTGTACTACACTTTAGGCAATCTTTCTTTCTTCAGGTACACCCACACAAGGTCTCCACATTCAAACTGCAAGTCCCTCCTTTTCTAATCTGCATGCTTCTTATACTTATCACTGGACTTTTAAAGGTTCTCTCTTTGACTTTTTCATGTACTTCTCTGATTGCTTCTACAAATGCTTCCCCTTCTGCACTAATAGGACTAGTAGAAGGAAATATCCTTAGTTCCAGAACCTCTCTAGGATTCAATCCATACACAGTTTGGAAAGGATATTTTTCAGTACTCTTATTTACAGTGTCATTATAAGAGAATTCTCCTTGGGATAGGATGGCATCCCACTTTTCTCCATGCTCCCTTGTTAGGATTCTAATAATATTTCCAAGGGTCCTATTGACCACTTTTGTTTGTCCATCTATTTGGGGATGGTATGAAAATGAGAAAGACAAATTTGTCCCTAACTTCCAAAGAGTCCTCCAAAACTGACCAATTAATTTTACATCTCTATCAAATACTATGTTTAAGGGAAACCCATGGATTCTTACCACTTCATTGAATAATTTACCTACATTGTATGAAGCATCATTTGTTGACTTGCATGTCAAAAAGTGAGCCATGTTGTTGAATCTGTCCACCACTTCAAATATTCTATCATACCCTCTTTGAGTTATTGATGGCCCCATAATAAATTCCTTGCTAATGCTCTCCCATGGCCTAGTTGGAATTGGGAGTGGTTGGTACAAGCCTGCATTTGTAGAATTTCCTTTTGATTTCTAACATACAACACATGTTTCCACATATCTCCTTACATCAACCTACATCCTAGGTCAATAATAGTGTCTTCTAACTAACTCAAGCTTTTTTCCAACCCAAAACTCCCTATCATGGCTCCATTATGTTTTTACTTGATGATGTTCATCCTCATTGAACACTTTGGTACACATAGTTGCCCCCCTTTTGAGAGTAAGCCTTCCAACAAAAAAAATATAGAAAATTCCACATTGTATATGTCATCAAGGTTAGAACAAGACTTATACACCTCACCAAAGTATTCATCATTTTCATGCTTATTCTTGAGAGAATCTAAACCCACACTTTCCAACTATATCTTATACAAAGTAAGCACTCTTCTACTTAGTGCATCTACAACCTTATTGGATACCCTTTTTTGTGTTTCAATGAAAAGGTTAATTCTTGTAGGGTCTCTACCCACTTCATGTGCCTATGACTCAATTTTTATTGGTTATTGATGAAGCTTATGGTTTTTTTATTAGTGAGCACCACAAACTTCTTAGGAAGTAGGTAATGCCTCTATTTTTCAGTGATTGAACCAGTGCATACATTTCAAGATCATAGGATGAGTACTTTGTTTAGCTTCATTCAATTTCTCACTAAATAAGGTTATGGGTCTTCCCTCTTTTCTCAACACATCCCCTATGGAAACATAACTATCATCACACTCTATTTAGAAATTTTTATTGAAATCTAGTAGGGCTATGATTGGTTGTTCTTCTACCTTCTTCTTAAGGACTTCAAAAGACTCATATATTGCTTGTGTCCACATGAACTTACATTTTTGTCCCCCCTCGATAGTATTCAACATAGGTGCACAAATTTGACTAAATCCTCTTATGAATTTCCTATAAAAGGTTGCAAGACCATGAAAGAATCTAACATCATTCAAACTTCTAGGTGTAGGCTAAGTTAAGATATCTTTTACTTTATATTGATCCATCTTGAGTTTACCTTGTGAGATAACAAACCCTAGGTAAGTGATCTCCTCCTGCATGAACAAACACTTGTCCAAATTGATCATCAATTTCTCCTTATGTAACCTCCTCAAAACCATCTCTAGGTGTTGTACGTGTTCTTCTTTTGTCCTGCTAAATATCAGTATATCATCTAGGTACACAATGACAACCTTCCCAATGAAATCACTGAGAACCTCAATCATTAACCTCATAAATGTACTTGGTCCATTTGACAAGCCAAAGGGAATAACTTTCCACTCATATAAGCCCTCATTAGTCTTAAAATAACTCTTCCATTCATCATCGAGCCTTATCCTAATCTGATGGTACCTACTTTTAAGATCAATATTTGAAAATTATTTAGCACCCCCCAAACAATCCAAAATATTTTCTATTCTAGGGATCAAGAACCTATACCTAATTGTGATTTTTTTATTTTTGTTGAATCTGTACAGAGCCTCCAAGTAACCTCCTTCTTTGGTGCAAGGATTGATGGTATTGCACATGGACTGAGACTCTTGCCAATCAATCCTAAATCAATAAATTATACAATCTATCTAGAAATCTCCTAATTTTGTTGTGGAATAAGTTTATATGCAGATTTATTAGGTAATGTTTCTCCTGGGATCAAATCAATACAATGACTTATGTTTCTGATAGTAGGAAGTGATTTGGGCATACCTTGAGAAATGACCCCTTTGTATTTTTCTAGAAGCTATTGGACTTCATATGGAACTAAACTTTCTCTATTTTGTCTTTCATTTGCATCTTCATCTACAACTTCTATCTTGGGAACAATTATTAATGAAAAACATAACCCTCCTTCTTTCACCTCTTTTAGGAACTCCTTTCTCTCCATTAGCATTGGTGTAACCCAGATTTTCAAGCTGATTTAAATGGATAAGGTGTATATCTTAACGGTCAATGACATCTCTAATCCAATGGTAGTTACTTTTTCTTCAAATGATATTAGGGTTTACTTGAAATGTTTTTGACTTCACGACTACATAGTCGCTTTATCTCATAGTGTGAAACCCTAATTCATTGGCGTGGTTACCATTTCCTTTTGTTAGAGTATCACTTAATATATCAGGGGTTAAGTGAATAGTCTCAAGACTATGAGACTACATAGTCGTGAAGTCTCCTAATCGGACCAAGAATTAAGCCTTAGTCAAAGTTTTGACAGAATTTGAATAAGCACTAACAGATGAATGAAAAGGTTACATGTGGCACTAAGCGGGCCCAGGTATTATCTACTTAGTCGCTAAGTCTCTAAATATTTTGATGACCTCATCAGAAATCATGAGATTAAATAACGATCATAGATGACAGTGAAGATCTAACGATAGTCATTTTATCTCTTGATAAACCCTGAGCTAGCAAAATCATCTAGCGATCTTGAGACCAATGAAAATGGGTAACCATGGATGTCACTTTGGTTTGTGATGAGTTAAGTCAATATCACTTCAATCTCTAGATCTCATGATGAAATCGAGGGTAAAGGAAATCTGAAGAGATGAAGAGACTTAATAGTCGTAGGGTCGCTGGATTAGAGCAAGGTTAAAGTTGGACGATATTTGAACTGTGTTTAATCTATGATCGACACCATGTCACAAATAAGAAGATGCCATATGTCAAAGACATTCAACAATTAGAAAATTCAATGGGCCTAAGTGGTGGATGACTAGGATATATCTCTTTTGTCTCATATGTCTCATTAATATTATTTTATCATGTATATCAACTTAGGGTTTCGAACAAGAATCTAATAAGTCGACATGGGTTTTCTGCAGGTTTTTACAAGGAAATAAAGAAGATTGATTGTCCAGAATGAAAATATGGAAGATACACAGACATGCATACATGTATTTCAAATCCATGCAGAGGATTTAAAGTTGCCAAAGATATATTTTGAGTGAAGATAAACTGATTATTATTATCTATTATTAGATAATTATGTTTAATGGATGAATTATCATTCATATTTGTAATTTACTGGTTGTTCAGTTGTGGTCCTAGGAATAGGATTAGTTAGAGATGAACCATTGCAATGCTTTGAAACTTGTTTTGCATCCTTTCAAACACATATAAATAAGGGTACTAGGAATATTGCAAAGAGATTCCTCTAGGACAGTCTAAATGGATATTTTTTTCATTTCAGATAAGTTTTAGTGGTCGATCACAACTGGGCATGAATTCTTGTGTAACCATTTTTAAGTAATCAATAAAGATAAGTATTTTCTATCTATAGGCTTTCAGTTTTAGTTCCATTCAATTAGTCCTCTATAATTATTGAAGTAAGTTCAATAGCTACCTTTGAGTTGCTTGTGCAAGAGATTCATTGTTTAATATCTTTGTTTGATCATCAAGAAGCTATGAATACTTAAATTGTTTCCAACTTCTTGTTCGTTTGGCCTCCCAACCATAGGAGTTAAATTTATCTAAAATAATAAAGATATAGCATAAACCTTATCTCTCTTTGCATCCAAAGTAGACAAATAGTTGATAGTTTGATACTGTCTTGTGGAGTTGTACATAGGATTGGATGATTGAATTGATTCTATTTCTCATATTGACAAAGGCACTGATCTAAGTTGTTATTGAGGATAGTCACTTGGTTTATTGTTTCATGTTGTTGAAAGATTCTAAGACTTCATTTATATATATATATATATATATATATATATATATATATAACATTCTATTGCTCTCATAATATTTGCAGTTTTTCAGTTATAATCAGTTTTTAACCCTTCAAGGTATTTTGTCCTAGTTGTGAAGGAAGATTTCAATTATCATCATCTACTATAAAAATCCTTGGAATACAAGGTAAAAGCCCGCTAGTCTAGGTCCTTCAGAGCCTAAATTGTAGAGGTTTTAACCTTCCCCCAAAGGTTAACCTATTAATTGGCCAAGTCAAGAGGATTTCCCAAGATTGGATAGGAAAAATCCATAGGATTTCCAATCTGTTGATTTGAGTACCAATAGATTGGTGACTCTACTAGGGACTATTCACATTTTATGTACAATTTTTTAGGATTTCAGATTTGCAGACTAAAGAGTTAAAGTGTACTCTGCTGAAGATCAAAATCCAGAAGACCAGTGAAAGTGATTTTCCTTCTGGCAAAGGAGGTGGCGACTCTACCAATCAAGATTGAAATAATTCATGTTGGGTAGGAGATCTTTGAATCCAGACCAATTTGAATTAGACTTGTAGAAAATTTTGAAGAAAAGTAAGCAAGAAATTGCTGAGAAGATGAACACCAGACATAGAAGGTTTCCTGATAGGGAGGCTACTGGTTTTAATTCTAGAAATAACCATAATTCAGAAGAATTTGTAAATCCTTTTGGTTATGAGAATGATTCTAGTTTATCCCATGAAATAGAAGAAGAGTATGATGAGGAAGATGATTTCCTTTATGCCACATTGAGCAATTTAACTGAATATGGAAATAAAAATCAAAAAATGCTAAAGGCCATGAAAAGATTATCTGATGAATCCTTAGAAAAATTGGAAATAAGGAGAAGTGAATTGGCATCTATATTTGTAGAGGAAGGGGAAAAGGAGGCACCACAAGAAAATAGACCACCAATATACAATCCTCCTCATAGACAGAATAGAGAACCAATTTTCAACAATGATCACACAAATCCATTGTTTGAACCCGGTGATGGAGGTAGATTCAAAAGAAGTCATAATAAAAATGAAAGGAATGATTATTGGAGGCAACCAAGAAATCATTACCAAGGTAACCATGACCAAGGTAACCCAAGACAGCAAAGAAGGGATGATGGTCACAGAAACAGATATAACTATCAAGGCCAAAATCATCAAGACAGAAATCACCAAGATAGAAATCATCAGAATTTCAAAGGCCGGCATGGAAATCAACATGAAATGGGACATCAGAGAAGAGCTCCCATGGTGGTGGAAAGATACAAACAACTTGAATTTACTAGAATAGTTGGGTATCCTAATGACATATCAAAGGATTTGATGAAATCTATTCCAAGATTCTCAGGAAATGGAGTAGAATCTGCAGAGAAACATACCATAAACTTGAAGAATACTATTTAAGAGTTGGATGGGAGTCATGAAGATGTATTCATGAAGCTATTTGTCTAATCACTAATTGAAGATGCTTAAAGATGGTATAGAGCATTGCCTGACGGATCCATTTCAAGCTGGTGTGATTTTTTAAATCAGTTCATTGAACAATTTGGTGACCATAATGACACATCATTTGCATCTCATGAAATAACCAACATTAAAAATAACTTTAATGAGACAGTTGCATAATTTAAAAAAATATTTAATAAAGTTCTAAATAGAATCCCAAGAGACATTAGGTCTATGGATTATTTCCTGATTGATTTCTATTCGACTGCATTTGATAGTAAAACTCATTATGAAATCAAATCACAAGGCCTTGCCACATTGCAGCAAGCTTTCAAAATAGCCTCTACTATTGAAAATAATAGAAGAGCTACTGCTAGGGTAGATAAAAGGAGTGATACTAAGTTGCACAATCTAAGAGCTTCTGAGAAGAATGATTTAAAATAAATTATGGATATGCTAAAGAATTTAAATGCTAAACAAGGTAGGGATGATAGACCAGAATTTTCTAAGAATGATAGACCAACATTTTCCAAAAATGACAGGCCACCTTTTTATAAAAATGATAGGCCTAGATTACAAGACATGCCATATAAGACTGCATGGAAAGATGGAAAGCCTAAAAACTAGTCTTATGCTAAGGAGACACTGGATCCATTGAAGATAAGTAATCATCTAGTGGAGGAGTATCCTTGGTGTGATGCCTGCAATTTACCCCATTCCCCTAATGGTTGTTTGGTGGCCCAAAGGTTCCAAGAAGAAGAAGATTATAATGATGAGTAGCCCACAATGAATAATGTCTCATCAAAGCCAATGTGGGGAGAAGATGATTATAGTTCTTTTGAGGAAGAACATGTTTACCATGAAGATTTGAAAAAAATATACCATTGTAATAAAAAGGGAGGTGAATTACTAGTTATCGGAAGATTGACAAATGAGGAAAAGGAAGCATATAATGTTGCAGCCATTGAAGAGGCAAGAAACAACTACAAACTGAGGAATAGAATAGTGAATATCGATCAGGGAAAAATTACAGGAGTACCTACCAAAACACCAAAGAAAAAGGTAAATCCACCTGATCCAAAAACAACCAAAGATGATGCAGAAAAAAGCCAGCAAGTAGACTCTCAGCAAATACCTAAAGTAGCAAAGGAGAAAAACACGGTCAGTAAATCTATCCCAAGTAATAATTCTTTCATTTCCAATGCGTTATCTCAGGTAAAGATTTTTGTTCCATTATTTGAAATGATGAAAGTTCCTGAGTATAAGGATGAAACCATAAAAGTACTATCTGCCTTAGGTAATGTTTCTGATGAGGATTTAAATCAAAAAGTAGTAAATGAAGATCCTCCTATTGTTTATTTAGGAACATCTATTTCTCATAAGGTTGCACATGTTGATCCTTTTTATTTAACTCTGATAATTAACAATAAGTTTCTCAAGAATTGCATGATAGACTCAGAGGCAGCAGTGAACATCATGCCTGCAGAGCTCATGAAGGAACTTGGAATGAAAGTGGACACTACTTATGGAAGATGTTATGCCATGGAAAATAGGTCTATCCCTGTTGTGGGTATCATGAAGGATGTAGAATTTAAGTTTCCTTCTTGACCTAAAATGTCTTCTAAAACTAATATCACTTTTGTTGAAGTGCCTGCATATTATGGAATGCTTCTATCTAGGAAATGGTCTAACCTTGTAGGTAGTCATATTCAATTGGATTTATCTTATGCCACCATCCCAATGAATGGTAGGGAAGTAAAAATTTGCAGAGAGCCTAGGTCTCAATACATCATTAACAAGGAAATTGGGATTGAAAAGATAAAAATTTTCCATTTAGACATGGACAACTTTCAGGTAAGTATTGCTAAACCAATATTGAAAATTGATAGTCCTATTGAAGTATATTTATAGGAAAACCAAGATAAGCTTTGGAAAATGACTTTTGATGGAGCATGCAGAAAGGAAGGTAATGGTGCTGGGATCACTTTTGTGTCCCCATGTGGTAAGAGTCTAAAATTTTCTTTCCTTCTTAATTTTGAATGCGCTAATAATGTTTCAAAATATGAAGCATTGATTCTTGGCCTTAATATTGCAAAATCTCATGGTATTAAAATTCTCTCATCCTATGGTGATTCTAAATTAATTGTTTCTCAGGTTAGAAATAAGTTCACCACCAAGAATCCAAAATTAAAACAATACAGAAATCTAGTGTGGGACTTAATTGAATTCTTTGATGCCTTTGGAATTAAATGGATAGAGAGATCAGAGAATTTTCTTGCAAACTTGATGGCTAATATAGCCATCAAGCATATTGATATCCCTTTTGATGAGATTGTGCAGGTGGAGATGAAAAATAGGCCATCAATCCCTGACAAAGTGCAAAATTGGCAGATATTTGAAGATGACAGAGACCTCCTGAAATTTCTAATCAATGAGGATAATTATGAATATCAGTGCATTGACTGGAATGGGTATGTTGAAAATCAAGATGGAAAAGAAACCTTGTTTGATAAGAAAATTATTCAATTAAAAACCAACAAAATTCACAGAGGTCTGGTTGCATTGGAAGGAGTGTTTGATGACCAAGAAACTTTCAAAAGGGGTAAAGTTGTTAATGAATCTGAGGATATTTAGAAGATTAATTTAGGAAATGACCTTACCCCTAAGGAAGTTTGTATAGGAAAAAAACTTACTCCTAATGTCAGAGATAATTTGATGAATCTATTAAGAAAGTATAGGCACATATTTGCATGGTCATATGATGAATTTAAAGCTTATAGAGAGGACCTATTTCAGCATGAAATTCCTCTAAAATCAGATGCAAAACCTTTTAGAGAGAGGCAGCATCCCATCAACCCAATGCTGGATCCCAAGATGAGAGAAGAACTTGTCAAGATGAGGGATGTAGGTATAATTGTGCCTATTAGACATTCTACTTGGGTATCAAACTTAGTCCCTATTAGGAAAATTAATGGAGACATAAGGTTGTGCGTGGAATTTAGAAATCTAAATATATCATCTTTAAAAGATAATTATGCATTGCCAAATATTGAAGCTCTCCTACAAAAGGTCACTGGAAATGAATTGTTATCAATGATGGATGGGTTTTTAGGGTATAACCAAGTGAAGGTTAAAGAATCAGAATAGTATAAGATAGCATTCACCACACCTTGGGGAGCCTATCTATATGCAAGAATTCCTTTTGGGCTAACCAATGCAGGAGTAACCTTTCAAAGGGAAGCGAATGTGGCATTTGATGGTTTGATTGACCTTATTATGGCAATGTATCAGGATGATTTGACGGCTTACTCTAAGAAGGCAGATGATCATAGCAGTCACTTGGAGCGGATTTTCAAAATAGCTTTAGAGTATGGTATATCTTTAAACCTGAAGAAGTGTCATTTTGGGATTACATAAGGAAAGCTTCTTGGCCATATTGTATCCAAGGATGGTGTAAGGATAGATCCTGAATGGATTGCAGCCATTGACAAGATTCAAATTCCTAAAAATATCAAAGGTATCCAGTCATTTTTTGGGCAAATAAATTTTGTAAGAAGGTTTGTCCCTAATTTTGCTGAAATTATCAAACCCATTGCTAAGATTCTTAAAAAAGGTTTGGAAATCAAATGTTCTAATGAGGCTATAGAGGCATTTCTAACATTAAGAAGGCTATTAAGGAAGCCCCAGTTCTTAAGACACCAGATTTTTCAAAGCCTTTCCAAATATTTTCTTTTGCATCATATCACACTATTGCTGCAGTCATATTGCAAAAAAATGATGACGAATATGAGCAGCCTATAACATTCTTCAGTAAAACCCTCCAAGCAGTAGAATTGAACTATGACATAAATGAAAAGCAAGCCTATACTTTAGTCAAGGAAGAAAAATCTTTTAGGCCCTATCTAGTGGGAGCTAAGGTGATAGCCTATGTACCAAATGCAGCGATCAAAGAAATATTTAAGCAATCTAAAGTGACAGGAAGAAGATGCAGATGGGTAAACCAAATTCAAGAATTTGACATGGAGATCAAGATAACAAAATTGGTCAAAGGACGGGGTCTTCAAAAGATGATGGCAGAATCAAACCTTGAGGCAGTTTAGATAAATCAAGTAAGAATTGAGGAATCAGTGGTAAGCATTGAAAGATGTCCATGGTATACTGATATAGTACATTTTCTTAAACATATGAAATGCAAAGAAGGTTTAACTGAAAATCAGAACAGGACAATAAAGTTGCAAGCTTCCAAATATGTTTTAATTCAATGTGATTTATATTGGAGAAATAGAGAAGGTATTCTATTATTATGCTTAGATATGTACCAAGTAGAAGCAGTTTTGAAAGAATTACATGATGGAGTATGTGGGTGTCACTTCTCAACAAGAACCACTGCCCATAAAATTCTTCATGCTAGGTATTATTGTGTGCATAAATGTTGACACGCTTCTATTAATCATTCCATTCAAGGTCACTCAAGAATGAGGCCTCAAATATCGATCCATAGCTCTCTATTCACGGAGTGTAAAGATATGAAATAGAGGCCCTCAGATTGACCTAATTGTGCCTATGCAAGTACACCATGAAATGAGAGATTCAAATGCATGAAAATGAGATCTACTCTATATGATTGCAATGCTTGAAATTAAATTAATCTAAATGATAACAATGCATGGCTAAATCTATAAAAGGAAATACAAATGCAAATCTAATCTATGAAAAGAAACATGATTCTAATCTATATGAGTAGCCATGAATGCAAGAAGAAGAGACAAGAAGAGATAAGTTGCAATATCCATGCTCAAATGCTCAAATGCTCCTCCAAAATTGCTCTCCAAACCTACAACATAACAATACTATGAAAAAGATGTGTGTTGAATGAGAAGGAGAGGCCTCCTTTTAAAGAAAAGAGAACGATTGAGATTAAGAGGCAAAAATCAAAGGCTATGATTAAGAGACAAAAACCCACCACTTAGGAAGATGTGATGAAAAAGGGATTTTATTTAACTTAATTCATTTCCTTTTTCAACAAATAAAGTGTTTTAAGTGGGGATTTTTATTTATTTAATTAAAAGAGGGGTTTTCTTTATAATTAAATAAATTAGAAGAATTTTATTTAATTAAATGGGAGGAATTTAATTTAATTAAATAAGAGGAGTTTAATTAAAAGGGAGATTAAATCTTTTAATTAAATAAGATGAATTTTATTTAATTAAAAGGGAGATTAAATATTTTAATTAAATAAAAATGATCAAACCTTACGAAATATTGAAATAATTGAATAATTGAATTAATTACAATTTGATCAAGGAAATTGATTTGAATTGAAAATGTTCCAAAGCATTGATTCAGGAAAATGATAAAATGATAAAATGGGGCCCAAAGTCTAGGCGACCATTTTAGGGTGCATACATTTTCCCCTCTTTGACAAATGTGTGGTCGACATGGGAACACATGTAGTCAAATAATGCAGTTGAAGTGTGAGCTCAAAATGGGATCAAAAAACAACCTAGACGTGTGGTCGAAACGGGAACACATTAGGACAAAAATAAACACAATTGAAAAAGACAAAGTCAACACCGAAATAAGTAATTGACATGTCAGAGATAAGAATCTCAAGAAATACTGATATAATTGATAAATCTGAATCAAAGATTGAAGATTGATAGGTACTACACCCTCATGATCGAAATCGAAATGAGATAGAGGAGAAACAACAAATTGATAAATTTTGATCAAATCGAACTAAAGATAAGGTTCTTGATGTAAGATGAAAGATATAAGGATCACAGAACCAAGGTAGATTAAGCACAAAAGATTATTCCCCAAGATTGAATTAGAAGAAAAGAAGTGGGGTGAAATCAAATGGAAGATAGAAGTTTGGAAGAGGCGGAAAGAAATGGAGAGAAGAAAGAGAATTTGCCTTAAAAAAAGAGAATGCCCCAAAATCAATCAACTGTTTAAGATAGAAAATTTTGATTGAGATCATGAAAGAAGATAAGGAAATGAAGATTAGAATGTGATCACAATTGATTAAAAGTCCACAAGAAAGATGAAGGAAAAGCCTCTCAAACTCATAATGCAGCCTAAAAATGCAAACTAACATGAAGTCTAACAATGCAAGCTACATGAAAATGCAAAGGTGTATTTGCAATAGAGCAACAAACATAGGATCTTTTGTTCATCATTCATAAGAGAATGTTAAGGAACTTATTTTCATCATTGGGCCATTATTAACGGACATCGGAAAATCACACAATCATCACTAGTCACAAGCGCAACTATGAAGCTATGAATGTGATTTATATCGGAAACATCACACAACCATCACTAGTCACGAGTGCAACTATGAAGATATGAATGTGATGTATATCGGATTTGAAATGTGGAAATATTCTAACATAAGCATCAAAGACATAAAGGTCAAGATGACTGTGATGTTAGCTTACCCAATTTAATATAGAAAAACCATGCTCGCATCAAGGCATAGAGGCCAGGATGACCAGCAGAAGAGTTGTGCAAAACAATGAAGCATAAAGAAGGAAGAAAATAAAAATATGTCCCATGCCCCAAGTCCTCTAGCTACACATCACGGAGAGACTTATTAGACAAGGACACTCAACAAAAATCAATAATAGTCAGCACACAAAGAAAAGATCATGACATAGCTCAAGTATTAAGTGTTGCATTTAAAAATTTAAGTGTGTTAACTGATACTAAGTTCCGAGGATAAGGATCAAATGCTTACAAGCAGGTAAGACCACAAGACAAAATGGGATAAGACCAAACTGATAAGTTTTGAAAAACACTCGATGTCAAGGGTTGTATTGAAAAATACAGTTGGGGTGGTATTTAAAAACACCATTTGTGAGGTGTCCTAAAGACAAACGCACCCAAGAGACCAAAGCTAACATAGTTATGCCCCCTAGACAAAGACAAAGACCAATTCCATACCAAGGCAACAAGGACAAGGCATGATGGAGAAAGGCTAAGTGTCAAGGATACACGCTAAGAAATAGGGGTGCAAAGGCCTCAAGTAGCGCCTATTTCTAGGTTTTCACCACTTGGATTTATTACAATTTTTTCATTTTCACTTTTTTCATTTTTTTCTTCTTTTTTCAGGACTTTTTATAATTTTTTTAAAATTTTTGCTTCCAAGGCGCCTGTTTCTAGGTTTTCACTGAGGCACTTTTTCCATTTTTTTGAATTTTTTATTTTTTAGTATTTTTGAAATATATAATTTGTTTGGAGATGCATCAAAGTGCTTATTGCTAGGTTTTCACTAAGATGATCATTTTTTCAGGACATTTTCCAATTTTTAGAATTTTTGACAATATATCACTTTTTTGGATTTTTTTAGGATCAATAATTATGTACAAAGGGATGCCCCCAGACAAAATGGACATCATGGATAGAACTTCTTTAGGTGCAAAACATTGATAGGATCAGGGAGTTGTTCTCCCTCCTCTGTAGATAGTAAATAAGCACATGTCCCAAAAGCTACTGTAATAATGTAAGGTCCAAGCCAATTAGGTTCAAATTTACCCTTTTGATCTCTATGCTATTGATTTTTAAGATTTTCATGTAGGACAAGATCTCCTACTTGTAATTCTCTAGGGAAAACCTTTTTGTTGAAGGCTTTGGACATACGCTTTTGATATACTCTCATATGGTCAAATGATGCTTGACGTTTCTCATCTAGAAGTTCTAACTCATGAAGTCTCATGGCGTGGTAGTCTTCATCTGTAACTAAACCATGGAGAGAGACTCAAAGTGAAGGAATCTCAACCTCCAAAGGTAACACTACTTCAGCACCATATGCAAGGTAAAAAGGAGTAGCCCCAGTAGGACTATGAATACTCATTCTATAGGCCCACAAAGCCAGATTTATCTGTAAATGCCAATCTCTACCATTCTTACACACTGTTCTATGCAAAATCTTAAGAATGGTCTTGTTTGATGCCTCTTCTTGACCATTTCCTTCCAAGAAGTAAATGGAGGACCAATGTTGTTTAATCTTGAATTTCTTGCAGAGTTGTTTAAGGTCCTTATTTTTAAACTGGCCTCCATTGTCAATAATAATCTTGTAAGGCACTCCATATCGACAAATGATATGGTTCAGGATGAATAGAGAAACTATCTTGCTTGAGGCAACAGAAAGTGGGATAGCTTCTACCCATTTAGTAAAGTAATCAGTAGTAGTAATGATAAATTTGTGTCCACCTGATGAGTTGGGATGAATTCTCCCAATGAGGTCAAAAGCCTAGCGCTAGAATGGCCAATGAGATATAGAAGGAATAAGCTCCCTACCTGGAGCATGTATCAAGTTACCATGTTTTTGACACTTTTCACATGACTTTGCAAAAGCTACTGCATCAATCTGCATTGTGGGCCAATAGTATCCCACCCTAAGCAACCTTCGGGCCATGGCAAGACCATTGGAGTGTCCCCCACAGATGCCTTAGTGAATGTCAACTAACACTTGATCAAATTTTTCCTTTTCTAAGCATCTAAGAGGTGTTCCATTGAGACCCCTCCTATACAAATCACCAGCGATAAGGGAATGGTGGGAAGCATTTCAGGTAAGGTTTCTTTGTTCAGATCTACTAAAGGTTTCAGGTATAATGCCATCACAAAGATATGAATAAATGGCACCATAATAGGAGGATTCATGACCAACAAGGGTATAAATAATATGGCTTTCTTGGATATCAAAGATAGGGTGATGTAGCTCTTCCACCAGGAATTCAAATCATGACTCATGTTGTTCCAACTGAAGGAGTGAAGCAAGTGTAGCCATAGCATCATCTGCTTTGTTTTCTGCTCTAGGGATTTGTTGAAATGTGAAAAATGTGAAATATATTTATAAGGAATCAACCATTTTCTTGTAAGGTACCATCTTCTCATGTTTTGTTTGATATTCATCATTAACTTGGTTGATTATCAGCTGTGAATCTCCATAAATGTGTAACTCTGTGATTCTCCATTCTATG